>JAGFNQ010000711.1:203912-229017 GCA_024364735.1 Boesenbergia rotunda | reverse complement strand
AACCTCTCCACAGTTGCCTCAAGATGATATGAGATTAAGTGCACTCGACAATGAGAAGGATTGCTCACAAAGATGTAACAAGAACGCTCAAGCACAAAGCAACAGAGAGCACAAAACACAGCCAAGCCAAACTCCTCAAGTTTTCTGTCTGTTCTTCCTTGCCGCTCCTCTGCTTCCAGCTTTGTCTTAAGCCTCTGCTCCCATCACCAGGCTCTCCATCAGCATCCACTGAAGCCACAGCCTGCCCCCCTGACTCCCTGAGCACTCAGTCCACTGAAGACCTCTCCAGCTGAGCCTCCGTCAGTTGCCAGCCGCGTGCCAGAAGACGTTGAGACCTGAAACGAGTAAACAGACAAACCTGCTCGATGGAAAGTCCCCATTTGACTCTCCTCCTTTGTTTGAATCATCCCTGTAAAGTCTGCACACTCCAACAGAAGCTTAGCGAATGCATATCAAACAATTGTTGATGCAGTCTGGCCCTGATTGTTGTTTTGGTGTTGACAACGATTTTAGTTTAGGTTGATGATTATGATGATTATGATTAAGTCCTGATCTAGGATTAGGCATGATATGGAGGATTCTAGCCTGGAGGGCTAGGTGTTGGAAAAATCCTAACCTGGAGGGTTAGGTGTGTAAAATCCTAGCTTGGAGGGCTAGGTGTTGGAAAAGTCCTAATTCGGAAGGGTTGGGTGAAAAGTCCTAGCTTGGAGGGCTAGGTAAAAAGTCCTAACTTGGAGGGTTAGGTGCAAATTCCCATCCTGGAGAATTAGGTGAAAAAGTCCTGGCTTGGAGGGTCAGGTGCCTAGCTTGGAGGGCTAGGTTGGATGAGGTTCTAACTCGGAAGGGTTGGGTGAAAAGTCCTAGCTTGGAGGGCTAGGTGAAAAGTCCTAGCTTGGAGGGCTAGGTGAAAAGTCCTAACTTGGAGGGTTAGGTGCAAATTCCCAACTTGGAGAGTTAGATGGAAAATCCTTAGCTTGGAGGGCTAAGGTGGATGGAAACTTAGCTTGAAGGGCTGAGTTTGAGTCCCTGGATCGGTCTTGTGATCGATCAGGGATTCTGGCATGTTGCTCCTTCGTGGATCGATCTGGTGACCGATCCAGCGATGACTGATCGGTCGGGTGACCGATCAGGGAGCACACAGTCAGGTTGGGAACCTACTGTGCTGCTCCTGATCGATCTGGTGACCGATCAGGGAGTATGCGTTTCACCCATTGACTGGCTCCTGATCGGTCTGGTGACCGATCAGGGAGTGAGCAGTGAGGTTGAGTTCCCTTGCTGAACTGCTCCTGATCGGTCTGATGACCGATCAGGATCACTGTGCAGATCGTTCTGGTGAACGATCCAGCTTCGCGGGCTCCTCACTAAGATCGATCAGGACGGTTCCTGATCGACCTGGTGATTACCTGATCGGACTGCTGACCGATCAGGTGACACCCTGATCGGTCCGGTGACCGATCAGGAGGATTAGCCTGCGAAACTCAGAAATCGCCAAATATAAGGGTGGATCGGTCCGATGACCGATCCACGACCTGGGATCGGTCTGGTGATCGGTCCAGGAGAATCTCAAAGAAATCGCGATTTCTAATCAAGCGTTGGGGATCGATCAGGATGAAGCCTGATCGGTCTGGAACCAGCCTGATCGGTCGGGTGACCGATCACTTTAATTCAAAATGCACTGTCAGACGCTCTGATCGTGTCTGACCATATCCGATTCGCTGCTGTTTATCTCTGATATTTGATTTACTGCGTGATTTGCTGCTCTAACAGTCTGATTAAGTTGCAGGTGACAGGGGAGGATTCAAACACTCAAGGAGAAGTCAAAGAGAGCTTTCCTTGGAGCAGGTTTGTCCCTTTCTCCACACAGGTTGCAACGGCTGGAGCTGCAAGACTGAAGCCGCTGACTGAAGCTTGGCTGAGGGAGCTCAGGAAGTTCAGTTAGAGTTCAGTGTAGCTGGCGCCTTGGCAGTGAGGCACCTGTAGGCTGCTGGAGATGAGGCCACTTTTTGCTTAGCGGAGAAACAAAAGGAACAAGAAGCTGTGAAGAATAAAAAGTTCGACACTTCTGCAGTTTTGTGCTCTTGAGTTCCGGAGCTTTGTGTTCTCCAAATCAAGCTTGCTGTTCTTGAGGTTTCCATCATTCTGAGCAAGCGATCGAAAAGCAATCATCCATTACTTGAGCCTTGAAGGAGGGAACAAGGAGCTTGGAGTCCAACAGTGGGAAGACACGAAGAGGGTTCTTGCGTGAGATCGCCACTGGGTGGAGCTCAGGGAAGCTTGCTGTGTTCTTATCCTTGCTAAGTGTTTGAGTAAGATCCTTCTTGTTGTTTCCTTGTGCTTAATCTATATACTTGTTTAAAACACACTGTGGAGAGGTTTCTCCACCGAGAAGGAGGTTGCTGAATTATCCGGGTTAATCGGGGCTTGATCTGCCGACGATTAAGGGATCGCCCACCTTAAAGGCACGCCAAGGAGTAGGGGCAAGTTATCCCCGAACCTTGTAAAATCTCCTTGTTAGCGATCTTGCTAATTTTGCTAGTTAGTTTTCGTTTTAGTTTCTGCACATCCCGTTTTCCATACTTTCGCTGTGCTACTAACATCTTCAAGTGCAGAAATTGCTAATCCTTCAAAGGAAAAGTGATTGGCTATATTCACCCCCCCTCTCTAGCCATCTCGTCACCAACAACAATATCACACAATATCAGCAGGTAGCAGAGAAACGCAGACGCGATCAGAAGTCTGACAGCGATTTTGAATTAAAGTTACAGCTACTGATCGGTCACCAGACCGATCAGAGAGGACCCTGATCGGTCACCGGACTGATCAGGGTTAGCCCTGACTGATCAAGCTCCAGCCTGATCGGTCCACAGTGAGAAACTGGAAATCGCGAACTCCTTGTGATCGATCACCCTAATCGATCACAGATCATGGATCGGTAACCGGACCGATCCACAGCAGTGTTGGGATTCCTAGCCTTTGCAGGTCAACTCTCACTGATCGGTCACCCGACCGATCAGGTTGTGGCCTGATCGGTCACCAGACCGATCAGGGCACTCCCTGACCGATCAGGATCCATCCTGATCGGTCATAATGGGGAACCCGCGATATTTGATCGGTCTAGCAGACCGATCAAGAGTTTCTCCCCAAGGCTACTGACCTCTCTTTGATCGTTCACCAGAACGATCAGAAGCTCAACAGAAACCTTTCTGTTCTCTCCCTGATCGATCACCAGACCGATCAGCATTATCTGGATCGGTCACCAGACCGATCCACAATAGGAGTTCGTGCCAATCTCCCTGATCGGTCACCTGACCGATCCAGTCAAGACCAATTCTACCCTAAGTCAATAGAACGGGCTCCCAGCCTTCTCTGACTCGTGCTCAGTCCTCCGGACCAAGACTCCGTACCCATCTTTACTCACCGGGACTTCACCTAGTCCACTAGGTGTGCCTAGTCCCACTAGGTCTTTTCTCATGCCAGCGTACGATATCCCAGATCCATCTTGACTTCATCTAGTCCCACTAAGTGTGCCTAGTCCCACTAGATCTTTTCCCATGTCAGCGTGCGATCTCCCAGATCCACCTGGACTTCACCTAGTCCCACTAGGTGTGCCTAGTCCCACTAAGTCTTTTCCTATGCCAACGTACGATCTCCCAGATCCACCTGGCCTTCATCTAGTCCCACTAGGTGTGCCTAGTCCCACTAGGTCTTTTCCCATGCCGGCGTGCGATCTCCCAGATCCACCTGGACTTAATCCGAATTCACTCAACCAAACTTAAATCATTGTCAACACCAAAACAACAATCGGGCCAGACTGCATCAACAATCTCCCCCCACCCTGATCGGTCCACAGTGAGAAACTGGAAATCGCGAACTCCTTGTGATCGATCACCCTGAGCGATCACAGATCGTGGATCGATCACCAGACCCATCCACAGCAGTGCTAGGATTCCCAGCCTTTGTAGGTCAACTCTCACTGATCGGTCACCTGATCGATCAGGTTGTGGCATGATCGGTCACCAGACCGATCAGGGCACTCTCTGACCGATCAGGATCCATCCTGATTGGTCATAATGGGGAACCCGCGATATTTGATCGATCCAGCAGACCGATCAAGAGTTTCTCCCCAAGGCTACTGACCTCTCTCTGATCGTTCACCAGAACGATCAGAAGCTCAACAGAAACCTTTCTGTTCTCTCCCTGATCGGTCACCAGACCGATCAACATTATCTGGATCGGTCACCAGACCGATACACAACAGGAGTTCGTGCCAATCTCCCGATAGGTCACTAGACCGATCTAGCCAAGACCAATTCCACCCTAAGTCAAGAGAACATGCTCCCAGCCTTCTCTGACTCGTGCTTAGTCCCTCGGACCAAGACTCCGTGTACAGCTTTACTCACCGGGACTTCACCTAGTCCCACTAGGCGTGCCTAGTCCCAGTAGGTCTTTTCTCATGCCAGCGTACGATCTCCCAGATCCACCCGGACTTCACCTAGTCCCACTAGGTCTTTTCCTATGCTAGTGTGCGATCTCCCAGATCCACCTGGATTCACCTAGTCCCACTAGGTCTTTTCCCATTCCAGCGTACGATCTCCCAGATCCACCTGGACTTCATCTAGTCCCACTAGGTCTTTTCCCATGCCAGCGTGCGATCTCCCAGATCCACCTGGACTTAATTCGAATTCACTCAATCAAACTTAAATCGTTGTCAACACCAAAATAACAATCGGGCCAGACTGCATCAACAATATTCATATTCTTGAAAAACGTCACCTACACACAAATGACATTAGTAAAAAAAATACATACTCAAAACTACTTGTAATGGTTTATATATAAAATATAAAACTTACAGTTTTCTCATACTTAGCAGTGTAACTTTCTGTGTATCTTTTAGGCCCAACGTGGACTCATATTATTTTCTATTTTAAAAATATTTTTTATAATATTTAATTATGATTTATTAATTATTTAAAGAATAATATTTTATATAATTTTACAAGTTCTGACAAAATATTTTTTTATTGTAATAGTCAGATATGATCAACACAGGCTTATATTTGTTTAAACTTGAAACAAGTTTAAATGTATCGTATTATCGGACAATATTTGAAAAACCCGTAAATACACAATGAATAGCAAAATTTAATTTCTTGCAGACATCACCTTATAATATTTGAATTTGTTGCGATAAGACTTTTGTAGGTCCATCAGTGGGTTTCGGTGGGAATCCACTAATGGACCTAGGATATTTGAATTTTTTAATACTCGATATCACTAGTTAGGGTTGGGTAAGGAGATGGTATTTGTGGTGTCCAAACTTAGTTCTAATGAATATCAATGAAGTTCTCATACCGTATTAGTTGGCACAGAACAATGCAGTATCAGTTGGAAGTAGTTGGCTTATTTTTATCTCTCATCATTATCTCTATATTTTGCTTATCTTTATATTTTATTATCTATCTTAACTATTTTTATATTTATGATTTATTTTTATTTGAATTATATTTATTTTTTATATTTTTTAGCCATAAACTGAATGTATTTATTTAATTTTATATTTTTTTATAGTTGTGTTTTCTTTATATCTTAATTTCAATTATAGATTCTTAATTTCAATTATAGATTTTGGTAGTGTCCAAACTTATATTTTGTATTTCTTTCTTTATGTCTTAATTTTTTTTTATATCTTATTATCTATAATTGTTTTTTTTTCAAATTTATAATTTTATTTTAATATCTTTTATTTTTATTTCTTATATTTAACAGTTATAACCTCTAATTATTTATTTTTAGTTTATATATTTTATATTTAATTCTTCATATTTTTTTCTTTATCTCTTTATATATTTGCTTAATCTTTATCTATATTTTTATATTATACATATTTATTTATAATTTAGAAAAAGCATATTTTAATTTTAGTTAGTAGAGGGCCTGTTATACTGGGATTTCGGACCCAACGTAAACTCTTATTTTTTCCATTTTAAAAATATTTTTTATAATATTTAATCATGATGTATTAATTATTTATAGGATAATCTTTTATATAATTCTACAAGTTCTGACAATATAGTTTAAATGTATTGTATTATCCAATAATATCTGGAAAGCTCCTAAATACCCAATGCATAGCGAACTTCAATTCCTTGCAGACCATCAACTCTTAATATTTAAATTTGTTGCAATAAGACTTTTGTAGGTTCATCAATGGGTTTCGGTGGAAACCGACTGATGGACTTAGAATATTTGGATTTCTCAATACTCGATATCACTAGTTAGGGTTGAGCTAGGAGATGATATTTATGGTATCCAAATTTAGTTCTAATGAATATCAATGAAGTTATCATTCCGTATCAGTTGACACAGAATAATGCAACAACTAAGTTGAATAAACAACACACAATTGTTTTTCTTAACATACAATTATATAGATGTGACAAAACTACCCACAATTATTTTTTTACAACACCATAGGATGTTTTTACAATACAATAGATAATTAATCCTATGTTTTACAGAACATGTCCCTCAAAAATAAAATTGCTACATCAAATCTCATTTTTGTCATGTCTCCTTGTTTGAAGTTCATCTTCTCATCATATAGGAGGCATCAAATGTATTGCATCACAAAAAAGGGACAATCCACACTGTAACTAACATCAGCAATTTTAATTTTCATATTTTTTATTAAATACTTTTCAATTGAAACTCATCCTCATTTACTTACCTAGCTTCTTGTTGAGGACAATTTACTCTGACGGAGCCCCATTAGTCCAAGAGATGATGACTTTTTAGATATGGATGAATAGCCCCAAGTTGCTCGCGAGTATATTGTTTTAGATCTTTTATCTATAAGTAAGACCATGAATTTAAAATTCACCATCAACGAGATTTTATACTAAATCATTAACATAGAAATGAATAATGGTTGCTCACCATTGAGTCAAATTCATATCTATATTTACGACCACTAGCAAGACAATTGAAATGATTGAAAGTCATTGATTTTGTATCCACCGACAACAAGTTAAAGTGTGCATTATCACTGCACAAAGGTATTAAAATATATCTAAACCCTATCATATATGTCTTCTTCACTTGTTGCAGGCCAAACTTTCTTGAGAATCTTATTAATAACTAAAAATATACACAGACAAAATTATTAATAACCACATCGTAAAATTATTTCTACTACAATATATATTCTAAATTCATTTAGATCTCATACTATGAAGAAGGTTGAATAATATATTGACTTGTTATATGACCTACCACATATGGATGCTCCCCTAAATAGAATTTTACAATAGGCATCAATTACGTGACATTTTGTAAAAACCTCTCCATTCAGAACAGATAAGAATGAATGCATATTCAAACCAAAGGGTGCATCCTCCCAAATTAATTGAGTTATAAACCTACAAAGTTAATCGATAAGATAATATATTAAAGAAAAAGATATATTAAATAAACTATGTGTCTTAGCTTACTTTAAGTTATCCAATTTATTTAGCAAGTAAGCCACATCTTCATCTTGATTTTTCTTCTTTGAAGTCATAAAATGTTTTTTCACAAACTACGTCCATAAATATAAAAAAATAATTAAGGACCAAAATCAACTTAATTTACCTATTTTACATGCAAGTTAATCACATACAATAATGACTTGTTTCCTCACTCTAGAGCTTAGCGATCCTATTTGTTTCCTCCTCTATATCTTTTTCAGACTTGACTTCCATTATAGTGATGGTTTCTCTTTCTTCATCCATACTAATTTTTCTTTTTCCCTTGCCCATAAAAGCAGGTTCTTGTTCAGATTTTTTACCCTCTATATCTGATATTTATTTCTTGCTCCGCTTCCCCTTAGGTAATAGCTGGTGTCATAATGGACTGTCAATTGGAATATCCCTATAATCATACCGACTTCGGTCATGTTCTCTCCTTCTCCTTGTTCAACAAGCTACTGGTTTAGAAAGAGGATCGACTACAGGATTGCTTGATTGAGCCTCCATGCCCTTATTTTCAATTATTGCAAGTAATTCTTTAACTCTTTCATTCAAACACATGTTCTCCGCTGATAGCTCCTTGATTCGGTTGTCTTTAAGAATACAATCAACACATTCCTTACTACTTTACCTTATAACTTCTGTGTAATCTCCTTGTTATGTCTCCATTGGGCGTGGAATGTCATAACCGATATCAAGGTTCTCAAACAATGTTTTTTCATTTTGGTTAGGAATTATTTCGATCATAACCTATCAATTAACAAGTTCACAAATATTAACAACTTCATATCAAACTAACATAGGTCACAGTTTAGAATAATTACCTCTTCAGGTGAGAGTCAATCGACAAGGGCCCTCACCTTACTAATAAGCGAAGGAATATTCCTCCACTTATTTATTCGGGGTCCTTCAACATTGTATAATTTTTGAATTAGAACATGCTCCAAAAACCATGCCTATACCAAGTGTTATATACAAATACATAAACAACAGTAACGCAGGAGAGAGGCCATGCCCATGAACCTCTTGCAAGACAAGGAGCAGACTCTTCAAAATTCCCGACACAGAGAACGCCTAGCGTCCGAGAAAGGTGTGAGTGTTGCCAAGGACCTGCTCCAAGTAACGCAGGAGAGGGACCAACTCCAGGTGAGAGAGAAGGAGTTGTTGGGCGATGTCAAGCTCACGGTAGCCTCGACTGAAAGACTGAACTCGCGCAGTCAGGATCAGGTGCAATAGCTCGATCAGAAGGACTCTGATCTCCTGATGGCCACCGACCGCGCATCTGTCCTGGAGGATGACCTAGTCCATGTTAGTGATATGAGAGAAGTGTCCTAAGGCAATTGCCTTATGATTGTAAATATTTATTTTAATAAATGATAATTCACTATTTGAGTATACATGTTTGTGT
The DNA here is from genome assembly GCA_024364735.1 of Boesenbergia rotunda. Taxonomy (NCBI): domain Eukaryota; kingdom Viridiplantae; phylum Streptophyta; class Magnoliopsida; order Zingiberales; family Zingiberaceae; genus Boesenbergia; species Boesenbergia rotunda. Next base: position 220,101 of record JAGFNQ010000711.1, on the reverse strand, counting down.
ATTTGATTGGGATCTTAAACTCATCTACTGAATGTCTGCAATACAATTCACAGCATAAGAGAATTTGTGATGGGATCACAACTAGTGATTATCTCTACATATGCAATTGTGAAGTATTGAAAATATCCCTAGTCGATGAATTAATAGAAACAGACACTATTAATTCTGTTGAAACTAGCATGGGTTATTCTCTAATCAGCTGATTCTCACTGGCTGGTGACATTGGGATGTCCGGAGATAAACATGGATGCTAGTTAAGGGAACTAGTTCATTGGAGTAACTAGCTGTAAAACTTCATATGGTAATCTACATAGACATGTCAATGAAGTTCTTACTGCAGCTTAAGTGCGATGTTCCTTTGACTTGCGGTGTTCAAGTCATCTTGGTCATGAAGACTTATACTTTAACATCTTAAGCAAGCATCTCCAAGGAGGTGTGGACCCAGGATGATTGGTTATAAGCCGAAGTGCCCGAAGATGTTTGAACAGCCTACAAAGGATTCACCACTCCTTGCGAGGAGATGTATACCCAGGCCTATCGTCGGATTGTTACTCAAAGCCTCTGGCCAGAGCATATCATGTTTAGAGTATGAGTCTCTTAAATACATGAGAGTAATTAGAAATCCAAAGGACGAGAAAGACACTACTTGGGCTAGGTGTGACGTAGTCAGTCTAGTGGGGACTGACACAAATAGACCATGTCCTAAACCAAGTGGGTATAAGATGGTGAAGGGAATGGGGCACGATTCATTAGAGCTGCTGAAGGGTTTCAGAATTACTTCTGAGGTCAACCGTTGATCTTTCGATTAATTGGGGATCATGATGTACTATTAGGTGTCACTCATGATCGTTCTATAATTGGTTAATTATAGACGACCAACATAAATTGAAATCCTATTTAGTCACACGCACTACGAGTAATCCGAGGGATTTAAAATGAGTTGAAAATTAGATTTTTCGATCAAGAGAAATAAGTCGAATCTGAATTTATCAGAGGCGCAACGGAAACTAAAAATGGCTAAGTCTTTTGAAGGCTTATTGGGCGAATTAAATGAGTTTAATTCGCAAGGGATCGGGCTTGAAGTGGCCGGCCAAAGAGGGTGTCCACCCTCTTGGTTTGGCCGGCCAATACAAAGGGGAGAAACCAATTTAATTGCTTTAATTAATAAAATAAATCAAGTGCGATTTGTTTTATAAAATTATGGATAAATAAATTAATATATAAAGAAATTTATATAAAGAGATTTATAAAGAAATTTGTAGAAATTTATTCTTTTTATGGAAATTAAAATTAACCAAGAATTGGTTTAATTTTAATTTATAAAATCAATTATGAATTAATTTTTCCATGATAAGAAAATTTTATACAAATTTTATTCCATAATTAAAAGAGAGAAGTATTTGTTTTATTATAAAGTTAGTTATAATAAAACTTGGTTTAAACAGAATAATTCATAAGAGAATTTATAGGATAAATTTCTTATGAAAATTCTGTTAAGAGGGAGACTTGGCAAGGGAGAGGCTACTATATAAAGGAACCAAAGGCAAGCCTTGAATTTCAATCAATAGAGTAATCAAGAGATTAATTCTCTCCCTCTCTCTCTCTTATTCTCTTCCTCTCCTTCTCCTTCCCTACTAGGGCCGGCGCCCCTTGTCCAACCTAGGGCCGGCACACCCTCACCGTTCCAAGGGTTGGCGTGAGCAACCATCACCAAGAAGGAGCCAAACAAGAAGAAGAAGAAGCGGGACGCAACTCCTTCCTTCCCGAAATTTAGATTCCGTTTCTTGGTGGTTAGTTTCCTTTCTTCTCTCTTGATCTTCTAGTTGTGCCTTTAGAGAATCTAGTAGTTCTCGTCGGCACAAAACTCGTGGTTTTGCGAAGTCATCCCGAAGAGAACTCGGCGTGGACACGAATAGAGGCGGAGCTTCCAAGGGACGCTACGGTTGGATCTCGTCCCTTACTTCGAGTTACGCGAGGTACTAAGTAAATTAGTTTACTTTTTCACAAAATTTTAATTTATGATCATGTCCACACATCATAAGGTCGCATGCTAGATACGTGGTTAAAAATGATTTGAGAAATTATTTATGCTAATTCTTCCGCTGCACGTAAATATTTTAAAATTTACGAACCCGTATCCTTGTCAACATGCACCCGGTCCCAACAGTCCAGGCTCGGGCGGATGAGCGGGTCGCGTCGGAGAGCCTCAGAGAGGTCTTAGCCAAGCAGGCGGAGATGTTAGCGGAGATGTTAGCCGAGCTGGAATGGTTGAGGAGTTCCTACGAGGCTGCTGAGGCTGAGCTCCTTACCCTTCAAGTTTCCAATGCCTCTAGTTCTAAGGAGGTCGAGGCAGGCTTCAAGGCGAAGTTTCTAGAGTCGGATGAGTTCCGTACCATCGTGGCCGACTAGGTAATGAAGCGTTTGCAGTAGGGCTTCCATGAGGCTATCGATCAGCTGAAGAAGGACCAACTCTTATCCCCCGATGTTGTCCCGCGATTATAAATGCCAGCCGAGCTAGAGAGGGTCTCTCTTTTGAGGATACGGACTTGTAGGACCCTAGGTTTACCAGGGGGCCAGGCCCTATTGTAACAATTTTGAGTTAGTGTGATCATCTTCACTTTTTCTTGTGCATGTGCCTTTGCTCGATGTGTCTCGTGCCTTTGTTTTACGGGCTTGACGAATTGGCAGGTAGTTGTTTGCTTCGAGGTTGATTCTGGGTGTGGAACCCTTGACGATTATGTAGGTCGAAGCTCCCTGCCAGCATATATGTCTATGGCGGGCCCCCGTCAATATTTCATTCTGGAGAGTGCGGTTGGCTCCCGAACCGCCGCCTTCGCATTATACACAATCTTATTGAATGGACTCATAAAGAGTCACGGATTCATAGGTGCGGCATGGGCGCGTTGGCCGAAATGACGCTTTGGCGTCTGTTGCTGTTCCTGCGTCCTCCCTGCATTAACTGCACAGGGAGACAACCATCAATATAAATAGGGGGAGAGGGGTGCACCGTTTCCTTCAACCTTTCCGTCTGCTTTTTTCCTTCTTCCTGGCGCGATGCCAGCGCTCTTCTTGCCCCTTGTGGCCGCAGTTGTTGACGCCGAAGCTGGGGGAGTGCTCCTGGTCGAAGAGCTTCGCGAAAGGGGAGACCTTTGTTTCACCATTTTTTCTGAGGAGCATGGCGGAGATGATGTCCGGGGTCTCGCTGAAGATCCTGGCGGATTTGAGACTCCCGGGGTATCTGAGGAGTTCAGGAAAGATATTACATGGTCCGCCAGGGGGCATGGGAGAGATGACCCATCCTCCTGGTCGGCCTGTGGCGGTGCATCAGCAAGCATCATTCTCTTCTGAATCCTCGTTTTCCCCATGTTTTGGGCAGAGAATGGTGTTTATGGGATGTGTCGTCATCAAAAGGGGGGCTACAGCCGCTGGCCTTTCTCTTTCTTCTTTTTGTTGATCCCATATCTGAAGAGAAATTGCCGCGGCTGCCCCTCCCCTCCTGTTAAGGCAATTCTTCGTTGCGTCTTTACACGCTCCGGAAAGAAATTGCAATCGCTACTCCCTCTCTTCTGCCTTTTGAATGTTGTACTCGACCTCCTCTTTGCAGAAAGGGGGTCTTAGAATGGGGTCGAGCTGCCCATGTGTTACCTCAGGCGTACTCATCCGTCACTGACTACTCGGATGGAGTACCCAGAAGGTGGAAAAAGATTCAGGGGCCCTGCCGACGGGTTTCTGCACACTGCGTATCTAGAAGGTGGTTCCGAGCCTACCGACCCTTCAGGAATGGAGCTGTAGAGGAGAAAGGCCCATGTAGAAGACCGCTTTCCCTCATCAAAATGTATCTTGATAATTCTCTGAGATGTTGATCTCCCTGTATTTTTTATATAAATAATGTAATATTTTTATTACCCTGTGTATGTGTATGCCTGAGTTATTCTTTTGAACATTTTGCTTATGTTCCCCTGGTCGGGCAGGCTACTTCCACAACGCCTACCTGTCTCGGGCACTCGGGAGATCATGAGGCATCCTGGTTTGGGTCCTTGGTCGGTTGTACCGTGAGGTATTAGGGTTTTGGATACTTGGTCGGACGCGAACGTCGCAGACCAAGCCTAAGTACCTCGGGCATCGGCTGCAACATGAAGTATTAGGGTTTTGGATACTTGGTCGGGCGCGTACGTCCCAGACCAAGCCTAAGTACCTCGAGCATCGGCTGCACCGTGAGGTATTAGGGTTTTGGATACTTGGTCGGGCGCGTACGTCCCAGATCAAGTCTAAGTACCTCGGACATCGGCTGCACCGTGAGATATTAGGGTTTTGGATACTTGGTCGGGCGCGTACGTCCCAGACCAAGCCTAAGTACCCCGGGCATCGACTACACCGTGAGTTATTAGGGGTTTGGATACTTGGTTGGGCACGTATGTCCCAGACCGAGCCTTAGTGCCCCGAGCATCGGCTGCACCGCAAGGTATTAGGGTTTTGGATACTTGGTCGGGCGCGTACATCTCAGACCAAGCCTAAGTACCCCGGGCATCGGCTGCACCATGAGGTATTAAGGTTTTGGATACTTGGTCGGGCGCGTACGTCCCAAACCAAGCCTAAATGCCCCGGGCATCGCATGCACAACGAGGTATTAGGGTTTTGGATACTTGGTTGGGCACGTACGTCCCAAACCAAGCCTAAGTACCCCGGGCATCGACTGCACCGCGAGGTATTAGGGTTTTGGATACTTGGTCGGGCGTGTACGTCCCAGACCAAGCCTAAGTACCCCGGGCATCAGCTGCACCGCGAGGTATTTGGGTTTTGGATACTTGGTCGGGCGAGTACGTCCCAGATCAAGCCTAAGTACCCCCGGTATCGGTTGCACCGTGAGGTATTAGGGTTTTAGATATTTGGTCGGGCGCAAACGTCCCAGACCAAGCCTAAGTAACCCGGTCATCGGCTGCACTGCGAGGTATTAGGGTTTTGGATACTTGGTCAAGCGCATACATCCCAGACCAAGCCTAAGTGCTCCGGGCATCAGCTGCACCGCGAGGTATTAGGATTTTGGATACTTGGTCGGGCACGTACGTCAAAGAAGCCTAAGTACCCCGGGCATCGGCTGCACCGCAAGGTATTAGGGTTTCGGATACTTGGTCGGGCGCGTACATCCCAGACCAAGCCTAAGAACCCCGGACATCGGCTGCACCGCGAGGTATTAGGATTTTGGATACTTGGTCGGGCGCGTACGTCCTAGACCAAGCCTAAGAACCTTGGGCATCGGCTGCACCGTGAGGTATTAGGGTTTTGGATACTTGGTCGGACGCGTACGTCCCAGACCAAGCCTAAGAACCCCGGGCATCGGCTGCACCGTGAGGTATTAGGGTTTTGGATACTTGGTCAGGCGTGTGCGTCCTAGACCTAGCTTAAGTACCCCAGGCATCGGCTGCACCGCGAGGTATTAGGGTTTTGGATATTGGGTCGGGCACGTACGTCCCAGACCAAGCCTAAGTACCCCGGGCATCGGCTGCACTGCGAGGTATTAGGGTTTTGGATACTGGGTCAGGTGCATACGTCCCAAACCAAGCCTAAGTACCCCGGGCATCGACTGCACCACGAGATATTGGATACTTGGTCGGGCACGTACGTCCCAGACCATGCCTAAGTACCCCAGGCATCAGCTGCACCGCGAAGTATTAGGGTTTTGGATACTTGGTCGGACGCGTACATCCCAGACCAAGCCTAAATACCCCGGGCATCGGATGCACCGTGAGGTATTAGGGTTTTTAATTCCTCGGTGGCGCGTTGTTATTTTGAGGAAAGCATCTCCCTTTATTACTTGATTTTGCTGCGAGGGCACAGAGATACACAGACAGACACTCTAAAGAAAACGCAAATCTTACTGAGACCAGAAGGGTCCAAGACCGCTGTCGGGCCAGGACCTCCCAAGTTTTTGCCCTTCTCCTACAGCTAGTCTTCCAAGCCCCTCGGGTTCTTCCGAGACTCTATTCTGACCTCTCCGCTGTAGCACCGCCGAGACACTAGTTGATCTCCTCGGACTTCAACCACCCGGTCGCCTACTGGGAACTTTATCTTCTGGTGGTAAATAGAGACCACCGTCTAGAAAGTGCTGAGCGCTGGGCGGCCCAGGATAGCATTGTAGGAGGAGGGCGCGTCCACGATCGAGAAAGGGGACCTCTGGGTTCTTTCAAGCCTGTCGCTGCCCAACGAGAGTGACAAGGTGATTTGTCCTACCGGCTGTGCTCGATACCTTGTGAAATCGAATAGTGGGGTCAAGACCGGGAGCGGTTCATCCTCGTCTATCTACATCTGATCCCAAGCCGCCTTATACAGGTTGTTCACGGAACTCCCCGTATCTACTAAGATGTGCTTCACCTCATAGTTGGCAATGCGAGCTACGATCACTAAGGCGTCCTCATGGGGAGCTTCCACTTCTTCAAGGTCGGACGACCCAAAAGATATTGTAGGGCCTGACTCCTGGCTTCGGCTCGTCCCAATGGAGTAGTTTTCCAGTCGTTGGGTATAAGACTTCCTTGCCCGGTTGGAGTCCCCTCCAGTAGGGCCTCCAGAGATGACCCCCACATGGCCCGAGGGCGGACCACGCATGGGGGCCTTGCCCTTCTGGGGGTCTCTTTCTGAGGAGAGAGATATTCGGGGTGTGGGCCCCTGACTCCTACCTCGTGATCGTGATCGAGACCGATGTCGGGCCTCGTTTTCCCCGGCATGCCGTCGCCGAGGAGAAAAGCTTCGCCTTGGCGACCTTCTGCGATACCTCGACTTATTCCACTTTCTCCAAGGTTTGATGTCTGCCTCTTCACTGAACTTCTTCTTCAAGGTGTGACACTCCTTAGTGGAATGTGTCGAGCTGTCATGGTAACTACAGTACCTTGGTGATGGTTCCGGCTGCTCGGTGTCTACCATCTCAACCAGCCGACGCCTGCCAGCCCACTGGTCCTTCCCAGGGTGAAGGTCTTTTCCCCGAGATGGGGTCGGGGGCTCCCTCTTGTCTGATCGGGGAGCCACCGGAGGGGGGGGGGGGCTCCATTGGATCTCTACGACGGGCGTACTGTACTTCTTCCACATTGACATGCTTGACAGAGCATCCCAGTAAATCATCGAAACTGGCGAGGGGGGGGGGGGGGTTCTTTACCAAGGATCGGAAGAAGCCCCCTTCAGCGAGCCCTTGGGTGCAGGCACTAACGAGTATCTCCGATGTTGAGCTAAGCACGTCTTGCGCCACACGGTTAAACCTCTGGATGTACTCCTTGAGTGGTTTCTTAGGCTTCTTTTTGAGGGCAAATAGATTATGTGTCGTCTTCTGATATCGACGACTGCTCGCGAAATGGTGAAAGAAGGTTGTCCTGAACTCCGCGAAGGAGTTGATGGAGCCTTGGGGCAGCCTCTGGAACCACCGCTGAGCTGCTCCGGAAAGGGTGTTTAAGAACACCCGACACTTCACACCGTCCGTATACTGGTGCAGGAGTGCAACATTCTCGAATTTGCAGACGTAATCTTCTGGGTCCGTCTTCCCATTATAATCGAGGATCCCCGACCTGCGGAACTGCTTTGGCATGAAGTCCCCGACAATCTCGGATGAAAAAGCCATAGAGGGAACCTTATGAGAGGTCTTGGGTTCATCCCTCTTCCCCTGACCCTCTCCGTGCCTTTGGGCGCTGGAGGCCACCGAGTGGGTCTTCTCAATGTCTCCGGGAGACTCTCTTTGGGGGCTTGGGGCTGCTCCGTCCTGTCGCCCCACCGGGGCGACGAATCTCCGTGATTGCAAGACGGAGACTCGAAGGATCTCCTCCCTGGCCGGATCCCCTTGTTGTGAGGCAGCCTGCTCGACTTGGTGTTGTTCCAGTGCCTCTTTAATGGCGTTAGCTACTAGGCGATTGAGTTCCTCTCTTGTAAGGACCAGGGATTGTCCCTCCGGTCCTGCCATCAGTGCTCCTTCAGGTGCTTTGCTGGTTTCCCACAGACGACGCCAAATTTGTTCTGGAAGGAATCGTCGTCGATGGTCGATCACCGAGGTTTTGCCCACGTGGAAGTCCCTGTGGAGGGGAGGAACCCTTCTCCCTGCAAGATTAACATGAGCGTCGGAGTGGACTCCGCCGGACAACTTCTGGCGTGCCCCCTAATGCTCGTGTTAACCTCGCAGGGAGAAGAGTTCCTCTCCTCCACAGGGACTTCCACGTGAGCAAAATCTCGGTGATCGGCCATCGACGACGATTCTTTCTGGAACAATTGACAATAGTGATTTTAAATTATATTTTATATATTCGATTCAATCTTTTTTTTACATTAATATTAATATCATCATAATACATTATATTGAGAATAATGATTTTTTTCAATTCAATTTATATATTAAGAATTTTTTAACGTGGAGACCAATAATAATGGTCTTACTGACTTAAACTTTAAAAGACTCTAATTTTTTATTGAGATTAAACCATAAGATGAAAATATATCAAATCAAAGATGATTCAAAGTTCTTAATTCGATTTGATATATTATACGTCTTGTGATTCAATTCGAATCAAAAGTCATGATTTCTTAAAATTCAAGTTAGTAATACGTTATTGTTGGTTTTTAAAAGAATCAAAAGTCATGATTTCTCAAATTTTAAGTTAGTAATACGTTATTGTTGGTTTTTAAAATCAACACTATATTGTTGTTGGTTTTTAAAAATCAATAATACTGCAGGGCCGGCTCAAGCCTATTTAAGGCCCTAGGCAAAAAAAGAAGTATTTAACATTGTTTAAAAAAAATTTACTTGTCCTTTTTCATTCGGACTTGTAACTGACAACTGACTTTGTTGAAAATAAATATATTTAGAATTGTTTAAAAATTAAGAAAGATAAAAAAATGTCTAATTACTAAAATAAAAGACGAAAATAATAACTCTTACAGAAAGGAATACATGAAATGGGACAATTATAATAGAAAAAAATTATGTTTCCATCTTCAACTCATCATCACCGCAAATCATAAACAATAAATAAATAAATAAACAATACATATACAAGATGATAAAACTCAATATAATCCTTAGAAAATGAAGATCGTAACGAGATCAAACCAGCCATTATCATTTTATCATTTATTAAAATCTAAATAAGTCAGTTTAGACACAAAACAAAAGAAAAAATAAATCATATTTTTTATCACCTAAACCAAAATAGTTGTAAATGATAGAATAGAAACAAAAGGGAAATCAAAAAATATATTTTTGTAAATACATATAAATAAAAACAAAACTTAATGTCTATCAAGGAAGCGAAATGACAAAGATATTTAACTGACTATTACTCAAAAATAATAAAATCCTCTATTTCAATTGAATACAATATGGATGAATTCCTCAACATTTGAACTTAATTAAGCAAAGAGCATAGTAGCACCAACTGAATCAACATGACAACGTTAGAGGTAATTTCTCTTTCTCAATATCAATGAGCGAGAGAAGTACAATGAGGGGGAGCTAGTCAAGGGAAGAGGGGAAACTCGAAAAAAGACTAATATTTTTTATTTTACATTGCATGGATAAAAAAATTCTAATTCATGTTCTTACTAATCAAAAGAGAAAACGTGACTAATAAAAAATAAATGTAACGAGAGAAGGTTAGCATTGAAAGATATTGAAGAGGAATAGATTAGATCTTATAAAATAACATACATAATAAAAATTAAATCTAAAATATTAAAAAAAGAATCCCTTATGACTCTATCCATTAGAACTATAATAAGATTTTTATAAAATCTATAATTTTGACTAAAAAATAAGATACGTAAATTTTTGACCTTATTCTTTTTCATTCTCTTAAAATATATAATAAAAATATGTTTAATATATCAAAAATAATGGACCCCAATAAAAATTGAGGCCTTAGGCATAGGCCTTAATGGCCTATGCCTAAAGACGGCCCTGTAATACTGTATTAGTATTTTTTTGATTTTTGAAAAATCATTGTTGTATTATTAATTTTTAAAAATTAACAACACTATATTGTTGATATTTGAAAATCACTACTATGTTGCTGATTTTCAATGATTTTTAAAAATCAATAATACAATAAAAAAGTTCATAAAAATTGAAGGGGGTGTAAAAAGTAAAAGGAACCGAGACAAGTAAAATAGAAGAAGAGAGACTAAAAAGGAAGAAAAATAAAAGGAAAAAAATTAAGAAAGAGAGAGTACATTCTTGGGATATATTCAAGACCACATCAGCCATGAAAAAAAACATAATCATCTATTAGTTAAATTGCCGAAAAAAATTATTAAACAATCTCGAATTTTTTTTAAAAAAACATATTGGATATTTATTTTCAAAAGTCTGAGAATCCGGTTTTGAATATTAAAAAAAAAATCCAAATCAATACACAAACAATCTTATTCTTTGCTCAAACCATTTATTGAATCCCTCGCTACTTTAGATTACAACTATAACTGGGCAATCTCCGGAGCTATGATACTAAGATAATTAATTATTATCTTAGATATCTACAATTCGATTTCTATATATAATACATTTTACAAAAAAAAATCTCCACATGGACGCGAGTATTGGGACGTTAAATTTCTAAACCGTCTACCGTTAATATTTCTTGATTAACCCTAATGATCGATAGGACATTTCTATAAAACTAAATCGATCGTCCAAGGGCATCTATTATTTAATTTATCATTTTTACCATTAGAGTTGGACTAGTAATTGAGTTTAAATAAAAACAAATACAAAATTAACTTTTAATAGAAAATATTGCTTAAATCTTAAAAAATGAACTACTCCCGTATCATTTTTAATAAAAAAAAGTTGATAATTATTTCCAATTTTTAGTAATTCGTTTTATTTTTTCCCTTCTCCCTATCCAAACAATTCGATCCTCCACCACATTTTCGTTGTCGGCATTATTTTTTTATTTTTTTAATGCAAATCTGACACTCAGGCGGCAAGTTTGACCATCTACTAACAACGCTTCGCCTTTAAGTTTCCTAATCACGTGGAACATAAAATCATTTTTTTTTAATTTAGAAAATGGGTTGGTTTGGGTTGAAATCAAGATTTAATTTTAGAAAATAAAATTTATTAAAATAATTTTTTTAAAAAAATAAAGTCTTGCTTACTTTGTTAAAAAATGATTTATAGGCTATCAAATAATTTATTTTGATAATTTATAAGTTATTTGTAAAAAAACTTTATCAAGTATATTTGAAGAGTCTATGAATTTTAAAATAACTTATAAGCTATTCTGCATAGCTTATAGGATCGATTAAATCTCCTCTAAGTATATATTTTTTTTACGTAATTGTTAGTTGATTTTGCCTGTTTAAACTAAACTGACCAAGGATAATAATAAAGTCAAAGTCTACGCCAAAGTCTACGTATATATTTTTATTTCAATAAGAAACTTTTGCTAATATTCCAATTTTGACGTTATCAATCATTGCATCGCCATGTTAAGCACCCGGTAGCTCTATAAAAACGGGGCTAGTCACCCAGCAAACGCCATCATAAGTCGAACGTTCTCCTCCGTAATTTTTCTCCTTTTCCCTGCACCGTGTTGTTGCCAGGATGGCGAATCAACTGCTCTCCACCGCCCCCCAGCAACTCGGTTCCTTGCCGGCGAGCTACGTCCGGCCCGAGTCCCACCTGTCGCGCCTTCACAAGGTTGTCAGCGACGACACCATCGACCTCGTCTCGCCGGACCATTCCCAGATGGCGGTCCAAATCGCCGACCCCTGCACGCATCACGGATTCTTCCGGGTACGTACTCGCGCACTAATCGATCACATTACAGATCCACTATAAATTGAAGCATATATACCATTAACTAGGTGGTGAATCATGGAGTGGGGAAGGAGTCGATGCGGCAAATGATGGAGCTGGCGCAGGAGTTCTTCCGCCGGCTGCCGGCGGAGCAGAAGGCGAAGAACTACTCCGACGATCCGGCGAAGAAGATAAGGCTCTGGACGACCTTCAACATCAGTAAGGAGACGGTGCGAAACTGGAGGGACTACCTTCGACTTCATTGCTATCCCTTTCAAGATTTCAACCGCGAGGGGCCTTCCAATTCCTCTTCCTCCAAGTCCAAGTCAGTTCAATATAACTATCTTTAATTATTTTTGTACGTGTGACGTAAGCACAGACGAAACGGCAATACTCTGACCTCTCTTACGTCACCCTCTTCTATTTATTTTTCCAATTCTGACGTAAGCATAATTTATTGACGTGTCAGGGAAGACGACAGAGGGATCGCTATCGGTTCTCATCCCCGTTCCGTCATCATCAACATCGGCGACCAACTACAGGTAGGTATTTGATCTTCCAGGCCAGCTGCTCTTCTGACGGCGGAGAAACTAGTACTCTCAAAATTAAATCATATATAATATATCCCATAAATATTTTAAAATTATACGCGCAGGCCGAGCTCCAACCTCCGCCATCGCATGCACCGACGACGGATCTGGAGGCGGCGGCGGCGGAAGAGGACAGAGCGGTCTCAAACAGTAGTGGCGGCGGCGGCGGCGGCGGGGATGGTGACGGTCGGGCAGGGAGAGGGAGTGGTCCGACGGCGGCGACTGTGGAGGCTAGGGTTTCAAACGCTGGTAACTCGAAGACCATCGGAGAATTGGCCGTGCCGATGCTGGCGTGCATGGGAATCTACTCGACCATCCATATGGTGTGTTGACATAATCATAAAATAAAACTTTGCGAAAAGTAAACTAATTTACATTATACCTCTCTAACTCGAAGTAAGGGACGAGATCCAACCGTAGCGTCCCTTGGAAGCTCCGCCTCTATTCGCGTCCACGCCGAGTTCTCTTCGGGATGACTTCCAAAGTCACGAGTTTTGTGCCGACGAGAACTACTAGATTCTCTATAGGCACAACAAGAAGATCAAGAGAAGAAAAGGAAACTAACCACCAAGAAAACGGAATCGAATTCCGGGAAGAGAGGAGTCCTATCCGCTTCTTCTTCTTCTTGCTTCGTTTCTTCTTCTTCTTGAAGCTCACGGCAACAACCTTGCTTGGGTGTAGGTTGGGCGCGGCCCTAAGGGAGGGAGAGGAGAAGGAGAAGAGAATAAGAGGGAGAGAGGGAGCTACTTCTCTTGACAACTCAATTGGAATTAAGGGCTTGCCTTTGGTTCCTTTATATAGTAGCATCTCCCTTGCCAAGTCTCCTCTTAACGGAATTAACGGAATTAGTTATCATAAGAAATTTATCCTATAAATTCTCTTATGAATTATTCCGTTTAAACCAAGTTTTATTATAACCAACTTTATAATAAAACTAATTAGTTATCATAAGAAAATTTATCCTATAAATTCTCTTATGAATTATTCCGTTTAAACCAAGTTTTATTATAACCAACTTTATAATAAAACTAATTAGTTATCATAAGAAAATTTATCCTATAAATTCTCTTATGAATTTTATTATAACCAACTAATTAATCTTCTCTTTAAATTATGGAATAAATTTTATAAGAAATTTATAAACTTTCTTATTATGGAAAAATCAATTCATAATTGATTTTATAAAATTAAAATAAACCAATTCATGGATTATTTTAACTTCCATAAAAAGAATAAATTTCTATAAATTTATTTATATAAATTTCTTTATACAAATTTATTTATCCATAATTTATAAAATAAATCGCGGTAGATCTATTTTATTAATTAAACCAAAATTAATTGGTTTACTCCCTCTATTGTGGCGGCCATCCAAGGAGGGTTGGCACCCTCTTTGGCCGGCCCAAACCGAGCCGAACCAACGCGAATTAAACTCATTTAATTCGCCCAAAAGCCTTCAAAAGACTTAGCCATTTTTAGCTTCCATTGCGCCTCTGATCAACTCAGATTCGACTTATTTCTCTTGATCGGAAAATCCAATTTTCAACTCGTTTTAAATCCCTCGGATTACTCGTAGTGCGTGTGACTAAATAGGCTTTCGATTTATGTTGGCCGTCTATAATCAACCAATTATAGAACGATCATGAGTGGCACCTAGTAGTACATCATGACCCCCAATTAATCGAAAGATCAACGGTTTGACCTCAGAAGAAATTATTCTGAAACCCTTCAGCAGCTCTAATGAATCGTGCCCCATTCCCTTCACCATCTTATACCCACTTGGTTCAGGACACGGTCTATTTGTGTCAGTCCCCACTAGGCTTACTACGTCACACCTAGCCCAAGTAGTGTCTTTCTCGTCCTTTGGATTTCTAGTTACTCTCATGTATTTTAGAGACTCGTACTCCAAACATGATATACTCTGGCCAGAGGTTTTGAGTAACAATCCGACGATAGGCCTGGGTATACATCTCCTCGCAAGGAGTGGTGAATCCTTTGTAGGCTGTTCAAACATCTTCGGGCACTTCGGCTATACCCAATCATCCTGGGTACACCTCCTTGGAGATGCTTGCTTAAGATGTTAAAGTATAAGTCACCATGACCAAGATGACTTGAACACCGCAAGTCAAAGGAACATCGCACTTAAGCCGCAGTAAGAACTTCATTGACATATCTATAGATAGATTCCATATGAAGTCTTACAGCTAGTCACTCCAATGAACTAGTTCCCTTAACTAGCACCATGTTTATCTCCGGACATCCCAATGTCACCAGCCAGTGAGAATCAGCTGATTAGAGAATAACCCATGCTAGTCTCAACAGAATTGATAGTGTCCGTATTTATCAATTCATCGACTAGGGATATTTTCAATACTTCACATTTGCACATTTAGAGATAATCACTAGTTGTGATCCCATCACAAATTCTCTTATGCTGTGAGTTGTATTGCGGACATTCAGTAGATGAGTTTAAGATCCCAATCAAATACACAAGCATATATACTCAAATAGTGAATTATCATTTATAAAATTAAATGTTTTACAATCATAAGGCGATTGCCTTAGGACACTTCTCTCATATCACTAACAATGCCAGGATACAAAGCCCTAGCGAAGGACTGCTAGGCACCTGGCGAAGGACTGCCAGTATCCAAGCCCTAGCGAAGGACTGCTAGGCAACTGGCGAAGGACTGCCAGTATCCAAGCCTTACCGAAGGACTGCTAGTCAACTGGAGAAGGACTGCCAGTATCCAAGCCCTAGTAAGGACTGCTAGTCACCAGGTGAAGGACAGCTTGGGACTGAAACCCTAGCGAAGGAATGCTAAGCACTGGGCGAAGGACAGCTCGGTGTCCAAGACCTGGCAAAGGACCGCCAGGCAAAAGTGTAACCAGAGGAACGGTTGGCATCAGGTAAATTCTCCCGAGAGGAGTAGGTGAGGACGCGTTCCCCGTCGAGGGAACAGTAGGCGTCGGTTTGACCTAGGGTTCCATTTTGGAAACCCAAAGTCAGAACCAAGATAGCTAAGGTTGTATAATCTAATATTTTATTGTTTTATTGTGTTTTGGACTAACCCTGAATGCAGGACCAAAGGAACGTGTGTCTGCAGCTTAGAAAGCCTCAAAGGAATGAGGCAACATGTTAAATCCGACATTTTTATCCTGCCTCGGAGAATTTTTCGGGATAAGATTCAGGATTTCCAAGATCCTAAACTGAGGTTAGACGAATAAATTACCTTGAAACTTAAGTTTAAGGGCTTAGAGTGAATTAACGGATTTGGAAGGGCTAAAGTGTAAAAGACCCATCTTTATAAACCTTTTCGTGCGCTAGCCGCAGCCCAAAAATCCGATTGCTTCCCTTCTCTTCCGCCCGAGCCATCCCTTCCGCCGCATCTCTCTTCTCTACTGTCTTCTTCTCCGGCGAACATCTCCGGCCAAGGCCACCATCGCCTTCGTCGTCGTCTACATCCCTGGTGAGCCCTAGCCGCAGCCGCCTTTCGTTGTCTTCTTCCTCCCCTCGCGAGATCGCAGCCAAGCGCCGGCCGATTTCTTCCTCGCGCGAACCCTAGCCGCCCCAAGAGACCGACGGACCCCCTCTCCCTCTTCTTCTACTGCCCTCGATCGCCGGTGCCATCGCTTCTTATCAACTCCCCATCTCAAGCGGGCAATGAATGCAAGGCAGCAGAGCAGGGGTTGGCGTTTGGGAATAGCTAGAGTTGGATGTCGGTAAACCTTCATCTAGGTAAACTCTCGGCTCCTAGATATCGTTCTTGTCTCCTTGGTTCCAATTTCTGCCAAGGCTGTGAGATCTCACCATCGGTTTTGGTTTAGAGGTGCT
>JAGFNQ010000711.1:107359-202604 GCA_024364735.1 Boesenbergia rotunda | reverse complement strand
AGGCTAGGGTTTCAAACGCTGGTAACTCGAAGACCATCGGAGAATTGGCCGTGCCGATGCTGGCGTGCATGGGAATCTACTCGACCATCCACGGCGACGAACAACTGCAGCACCTCCACCCCGCCCTCTACTTCTCTCTATATGTAATCTGGATTACATTACAATCTCAATTACATTGTGGTGGTTTAAAGGATAATTTCTTTCTAGGTTTTAGGTTTTTAGTTCTTTTTAATGTGACACAACGTAATTTAATTATATTATATTATGAAGGATAAAATTATAAAAAATTAAATTTAATTCCGATAAATTTTAAATTAAAAATTTCAATTCAATTCTATTTTACTAAGCTCATTCTAAATATAATAATTAAATTAAATTCCATTACTTAAAAACTTTTCAAATGGGAGTTAGATTTTGTATTCTCATTTTGTAATTCTTTTTCCAAGTTAATTATTCGTGGGAACCACTAGGAATTATAATATTGATTTTATTATTTATAAATTCCTTTGATTTTATAAAAAATGGATTTAAAATATAAATCCGCATATCTTTAAATGATAATTTCATATTATTTTTTCTTTAAATATTTTCTTTCGCCCTAAGGAAAAAAAAATCATATTCTAATTGTTGGATAGATAAGGCATGTCTAGCGTGAATGCGTGATAGACGGAAAATTGGCCTCAGCCAGCAAGATGATTTAATAAAAAGACTAGGATGAGTTTCGTGGCGTTTCATCAACAGTGGATCCGTGGCGCAATGGTAGCGCGTCTGACTCCAGATCTGAAAGTTGTGTGTTCGATTCACGTCGGGTTCAAATCCCAATTTTTGGTGATAAAATAAGAGCTATGATAGAGAGCGTGAAATTTCAACGTGAATGACGTGATACTTTTCATATACACATCCGATTGTCGCTTGGACAGTGGCGGCGACCTCCGGCCATCATCCCGAACAAAACAAAATTATAATCTGGAGGGCACGGTGAACCCGTCAAGAATTGGTGCAATTAGATTTCACGTTTATTTTTTGATTTTTCTTTCCCTGTGGTGATTCAGTGCTCCGCCATTGGAGAGGAGTTGGTGTTCGTGAGGGGTTGTGATGGCAGTAAATTTGAAATCAAATTGTTTTGCTCATAATAAATGTGATGGTTTATTTAGTTCTTCAGATTGGGTTTCCTTTGGGTTTCCTTGCTGTGTTGGATTTGGAATTGTGTTGTTATGGGATTCAAGCCACTGCCATGCGTGGGTTTTTGGTTGTAATCCAGTTTCTGTATATTGATCAAGTGGTGTTTTCTTGTCTGGTACACCTGGTGGTTTGGATTATAACAAGGAATGATAAATTAAAGGATTAGGTAATGGATCAATGATTGATAATTGGATTAGTTTTACCAATTGTTTCAACCATGAGCTGCAATTAGGAGATTAATTCAGTTCTAGGATCTTGGAGTTTGAATGAACAGCCTAATCTCCTTGGGTTTCAATTGTGCCGTGAGCTTGAATAGGTAATAGGTTAATTGGATTAAGATTTTCTTGTTTGTGGTTGTGCTGAGTGGTACAGGGATGATGAAATGATATGGATTTTGTTTGGGATTGAGTTTTGCTTTGAGTTGGGGTTAATTGTTGATCCTGATATATCTCTTAGCTATAGGCTATGGTATTGTGATTTTGGTTTGGTTCTAATGTTGAGTTGGATTGGATCTTGTTTAGGGTTGGACTAAATCTAAGTTTGAACCCAATCGCGAAAACTTATGCTAATCATCTAATTTGGGATAATTAAATGATTTCGATAATTAGGTTAACCCTGATATGGTTTAGGGATCTGTTTAGCTACTTGATAATTGTTAAGATAGCTAAAATTATGTCCTTTGATACAGGGCATTGATTTGGATTTCTCGGTGCTGATTTTTGGACGGGAGGTTCTCCCTCGATACGGACTCCATTTGGAGGCAGGTACCCTTTGACTTATCTTTTAGATATTGTCATATTGCTATGCATGGTTGGTTATAGTTAGCAGTAAGATTATACGCTATCCTTGTTTATTATGCCTGTCCTGGATACTTGTTAGTTATCCCTGAGTTATTATGCATGTTCTGGATACTCGTTAGTTATCCCTGAGTTATTATACCTGTTCTGGATACTTGTTAGTTATCCCTGAGTTATTATGTATGTTTTGGATACTTGTTAGTTATCCCTGAGTTATTATACCTGTTCTGGATACTTGTTAGTTATCCCTGAGTTATTATGCCTGTTCTGGATACTCGTTAGTTATCCCTGAGTTATTATACCTGTTCTGGATACTTGTTAGTTATCCCTGAGTTATTATGTCTGTTCTGGATACTTGTTAGTTATCCCTGAGTTATTATACCTGTTCTGGATACTTGTTAGTTATCCCTGAGTTATTATGCATGTTCTGGATACTTGTTAGTTATCCCTGAGTTATTATACCTGTTCTGGATACTTGTTAGTTATCCCTGAGTTATTATGCATGTTCTGGATACTTGTTAGTTATCCCTGAGTTATTATGCTGTTAGTTCCTTACAGTCTCAGGTATGTGTATCTATCATACACCATCCTTGCACTGTTGCATGCCGGCGATCAGCGACTCCCTTGTGGTTGAGCCTAATCGTCTTCCGGTACATGATATGCACGCACGGCCACTCATGGGTTAGTGGATACCGTAGATGTGTGCATTTGCCCTGTATTGCTCCGTTCGGCCACTATGAGGAGGGTGAGCGCGGGCGTGGTAGCAGCCAGGGGTCCCTTCTCGTACTGAGCCACGAGGAGATGAGAGCGGAGCTCCCTCATATATACATGGGGTAGGGGGGTGGTCCTCCGCCAGCATCCTGTCCACCCGGTCACTCAGGAGCAGTGATGGCAGGGTGCGTACAGTTTGTCACAGCTCTACCCACGCGGACGTCGTGGACGATATCCTGACTGGGACTAGGGGGTGACACATGTCATTGCACCATGTGCATATTTTGCATCGTGCATTGTTTGTTGCACTTGATTCTTGCACTTGTTTGACATGCATATTCTGGAGACTTGTTATTTGAGATTTTATGTCTAATGATATCCCCTTGGTACTTATTATCCTCTTTTCAGGTTAGCTGGATTCTGGTATGTATCTACCTCAGTATTTCCAGTACTAGTTTTTCCATATTGTTGATATGAGATTGTACTAACGTAGATGCTTATTGTTATTATAACATACTATGCATATCTGCTGGGTATTCGCTGAGTTATGGACTCACCCCGTTGCCATATATGTTTTTATTTCAGGTTGAGATAATTGGAGTCGCCAGAAGAGCCCAGCAGCCAGTCCCTACCCATCGCGATGGCATAGTTTCGTTTTGTACTTAGTAGTGTCTATTTTTATATTTATTTATTGGACTTGTATATGTCTTGGGAGTGTTGTCGTGTGCCCTAAGGGGTTTTTGTATTGGTTGTTTCGTCGTAAGTTAGACCGATCCGCAGTCAGGTATGATTTACTTAGTTGTCTTGTGCATTTGTGTCGTGTCTATATATATTTTGAGGCCTGAGGCCAAATATAACTGCGTGGTATTGTTATATTGTGGTGTGTATGTGTAAATTGTCCGCCGGACAGGGGAGGTGCTGTCCGATTTTATATTGGAACAGCGGCTCCTGGGTCTCGGAGCGTGACAATTTAATTTGGTATCAGAGCTCAGGTTTTCGGATACCTTCGGGACTTGTGGATTACGGTGTCTAATGGTTTTACGAGTCTTTTCGAATTTGTTCGGAGTAGTTTTCTCGATGTGGTTGTTTGGGACTTGGCGATGGGACTTCTTCAGGCGACAGGTAATTCTCCTGATCTTTTGGATCCCTTATCCTATATAGGTATTGGTTAGAAAATTCTCATAAGTCATTGGATCATGTTACCCATCTTGTATATTTAGGTATGATTTAGAAATTCTCACATGTTATTGGATCATGTTACTATACCTGTATATTTAGGTATGATTTAGAAATTCTCACATGTTATTGGATCATGTTACTATAACTGTATATCTAGGTATGATTTAGAAATTATCTCGTGTTATCGGATCATGCTACCATTCCTGTATATTTAGGTATGGTTAGGAATTTTTTTTTTCATGTCATTGGATCAGGTTGTTATTCCTATATATTTATGTATAGTTAGAAATTCTCTCATGTTATTAGATCAATTCATAGTAGCTCATGGAGCTACAAGTTTTTCTTAGGTTGGGTATATCTGGACAGATAAGCTAGATGTCATATTTTGAGTACATGATCTGCATTGATGCAATAGGGTAGCAGTAGCTACATATTATTATGATTAGTAGAGGATTGATACAATCTGTTCCTTGGAGACTTGGACCATGGATCACTTGTACTTGGTAGTTGACCTAGAAGGTACAAGTTGATAGATGATTGGGCTAATATAGAAAAGTGTGAAGCTAGTTGCTTGACATTTATGAGAGACTACTTTTACTTGGTTTGAATAACTAAAAAGGTACTTACGGACTTATGATTGCGTGGAGGCAAATCACTTATAAAACTAGACCACATTTGGTTAGATGATATCGAGAACAACCCGTGGGGAAATAAAGGAATTGTTTCATGAGTATGTTTAGATACTCCCGAGAGATAGCATGTCTCTATCTCCTTGTTATAAAGTAGGACCTTATAGGGTTTTGACCATGGAGTGGAGGAATTGGACTGTGTTGGATTACGAGGCGACGATCGGTGTAACTTGTTAGTTGTTACGCTATTCTATGAGGGATTTTGACTCATAGATTGGGTGTATATGGTTGGATAATCTCGATGGTGTATCGGGATGTACGACCCGCTTGGGTGCGGAGGATGTGGAGCTAGATGTATCCTTACATTCCGGTGAGATATTGGACATTAATTAGGAGGTCAAAGATGTCCACTGGTTTTCGATTATTATACCCCCATCGTGGATCTATTAGTTCACGGGATCATGAGGTTGTTATCACCATGGACTTTCTCGTTGTGGTTGAAAGGTGGACTGAGATTGACGAATCTCCATGATATGTTGTATTTTGAGGATTCTATTAGTGGACATGAACCTATCAGATTTGTAGCTTTTTGATGGATCATCGGGTGGATAAATGATCTTTTGGGTAGTCGATTATTTAGGAAGTCTGTTATTGATAGCAGCATATGGTACGATATGTTGGAACAATCTTTAAATTATATGTTATCTTCTGACGGTTTATTGAATGATATATATAAATATATATGCCTTGTGATGTTTGGAGGATGTTATTGACTTGGGAATACTTGGTGATATCCATGGATTTGACGTTTTATGTTTGAGGATCGAAGTATAGGTAGGGCACCAGTGATCTTAGGATTGTGTGCCCTGAATATGAGTGATGATTGTTTGGTTGTTCGGATGTACCTGGTTATCGATGATAACCTCTGGATTGATAATTCCAGTTGCTTCGCAACAGTGTAACCTTAGGGTATCAGATGGAGTGGTTATTCATGATGTATACGGACAAGTTTAGCTGCTAATGTTTGTCGTATGAGGAATAATGAAATTTGGGGACCAAATTTTTGTTAGTGGGGGAGGATGTTAAATCCGACATTTTTATCCTGTCTCGGAGAATTTTTCGGGATAAGATTCAGGATTTCCAAGATCCTAAACTGAGGTTAGAGGAATAAATTACCTTGAAACTTAAGTTTAAGGGCTTAGAGCGAATTAACGGATTTGGAAGGGCTAAAGTGTAAAAGACCCATCTTTATAAACCTTTTCGTGCCCTAGCCGCAGCCCAAAAATCCGATTGCTTCCCTTCTCTTCCGCCCGAGCCATCCCTTCCGCCGCATCTCTCTTCTCTACTGTCTTCTTCTCCGGCGAACATCTCCGGCCAAGGCCACCATCGCCTTCGTCGTCGTCTACATCCCTGGTGAGCCCTAGCCGCAGCCGCCTTTCGTTGTCTTCTTCCTCCCCTCGCGAGATCGCAGCCAAGCGCCGGCCGATTTCTTCCTCGCGCGAACTGATAAGCACCATTTTATTGATTATTTGAGCTGCTAAAATCCATGTTTGATCTATGTTTTTATTGTCAAAATTATGAAATTGCCCTAGGTTTTAGAACTTACCTTTATTTTGGACTTAATGGCAAATATGCAAATTTTTAGATTATTTTGGCCACTAATTCTTGATCTATTTTTTTTGTAGGCATCAAGGTTTAAGGATCTAGGGCATATTGGGTCAAACTCGAGTCGGAAGTGACCCGGATCAGATTATCAAGATCACGATTGAATCTGGGCCGTTCGATTCGAAAGCGGCTAGATCTGAGCCATCCGGGACGATCTGAAGCCATCCAAGCTAGGGCTAGGGTTGATCAAGCACCCTGATCAAGATCTGAAGGTTTCATCACAATCAGAGCTCAATCAACTGTTGGATCAAGCAAGGAGGGCTCTAGAGCGTCCAATCACAGATAGAGTTGATCTGGACCATCCGTTGCACATTTGGAGGATCCGAGCTACCACAAGGCAGATCCTGACCCCAGATCATCATCATAAAAGTTTGGCTCAAATCAGACCAAGATCTACCGTTGGATCTTCTCAAATGAATCACAGCCGTCCATCGATTCCTATTTAATCAGAAACTCCCCAGCGCTTCTCCCCGTCGCGTCTACGCCGTCTTCGCAAGTTCTTCGAGTTCTTCACTGTTTTTCATCTCTTCTTCAATTTTAAGGCGCGGCCACCTCGATTTATACCGAAATTCATCATCTGAATCTTTAGAAGGCAGCATCAACCAAGATTTCAGCTCAAATTTCATCCGGACAGGGCTTGTTGAGGGTTTCGCAATCTCTGTGGTCCGAGCACTGCGATCTTCGCCACAATCCATTTCCAATGATCTGAGGCACTTGTAGGGGTTCTCAGGTGACCTCAGATTGTTTCCAAATCACCATCGCAGCTCCACAAACGAAGATCGAAGCATTTGGATTGGATTTCTCCCAGCTGAAGCAGTTTGAGCAGAATCAATGTTTGAAGCTGTTTTTCCACTGATTTGCTGAGCCTAGGGGTTCGAAGCCAGCTCTTGATTGACAACCAAGAAGATCCTGAGCTCGGGAAAAATCGAGGAGTAGATTAGACCATAAACTTTCATTGTTTAGTTGCAGTTTTTAATTCTGCCGAATCTGCTCTGTTTTTGATTTCCTTGTCAGTTACTGTCATTCACGAATTCAAGTTCTTAGCTGTAATTAGCTTCAATTCTGCAAGTAGAGTAATATAGAAACTTCTTTAGTGAATTATTAGATCAAATTTCAGCTTATTACTTGTTCAAATTGCTGCGTGCCAATCCCATGGTTGCGTGCCAAGTTTAGTTTAGTTTTCTTTTCTTTCTTTAGGTTTCTGAATTTGCCTCCGAATTCTGAGTTTCTTAGTAGTTAATTCCTGATTTAGTAGTAGATAGATAGTGTGGTTGGGTTAAAGTAGCATTGGCTTTAAGTTTTGTGCATCAATTCCATTGTGTTTGCCATCTAAAATCTGAAAAAGATCCAATCTGTTTTCTGCTTATTCCATTTCCGAATTTGTGCTTCTATAGAATTGCTTTCAGTTTCGAGTCCTTGCCTTAACATTGCTTAGTTCTTTCTTAATTCAATTGTTTTCCCATCAAATCACTCAGCTGAAACAGTTGAGCTAAAATCCCACTCATATCTTAACTTGGAGAAAGTTTTTGGCACAAGGAATTTCTCCTTGCGTGCCAACAGATTTGAAGTTTTGCAATCTGAAGTTAACTTGGTTTTGTGAAATAAGTTTGTGTTTGAATTCAACAAACTTGCACTTACTCATATTTGAATCTCGATGGCAGTGGTTGAGTTCCAAAATCTTTAGCTAGTTGAGTTGCCATTGCTTGGTTGAGTTCCAATTTTGCATGATACATTTTTGTCTTGGCTTTTTGATTTCCGAAAACTACATAACTGTTTTTTTTACTTCAGTGCTTAGCATTCCCCTTTGTGTTTGAAATCAGAAAACAGTTATCAAAAACTTTGTAAGTGTTTTGATTAGGTTTTCCCTTAGTTGAGCTTTTCAGTTCCAATTTTCTTGTTTAGTTTGTTAAATCAAGGGTTCTATTTTTCCATTGCAATTTCAGTTTCAATTACAAAACAAAATCCATTTATTTGTTTGAAACCCAAAAAAACGACACATAACTACAAGTTTGAATCAAGCACGACAACTAGCCCTGAGAAAAATACGACCTGTGACCCCTATATTACACTTTCATACTTTTGATTGAAAAAAGGGTTTCAGCATCTCATTTATAAATTCTAAATCTGATGAGCCCATACATTTCGTGACAAATTAATTAGTATATTTGGGCTTGTCACGAACCCTAGCCGCCCCAAGAGACCGACGGACCCCCTCTCCCTCTTCTTCTACTGCCCTCGATCGCCGGTGCCATCGCTTCTTATCAACTCCCCATCTCAAGCGGGCAATGAATGCAAGGCAGCAGAGCAGGGGTTGGCGTTTGGGAATAGCTAGAGTTGGATGTCGGTAAACCTTCATCTAGGTAAACTCTCGACTCCTAGATATCGTTCTTGTCTCCTTGGTTCCAATTTCTGCCAAGGCTGTGAGATCTCACCATCGGTTTTGGTTTAGAGGTGCTGATTTTTCTTTCCCTGTGGTGATTCAGTGCTCACGCCATTGGAGAGGAGTTGGTGTTCGTGAGGGGTTGTGATGGCAGTAAATTTGAAATCAAATTGTTTTGCTCATAATAAATGTGATGGTTTATTTAGTTCTTCAGATTGGGTTTCCTTTGGGTTTCCTTGCTGTGTTGGATTTGGAATTGTGTTGTTATGGGATTCAAGCCACTGCCATGCGTGGGTTTTTGGTTGTAATCCAGTTTCTGTATATTGATCAAGTGGTGTTTTCTTGTCTGGTAACACCTGGTGGTTTGGATTATAACAAGGAATGATAAATTAAAAGGATTAGGTAATGGATCAATGATTGATAATTGGAATAGTTTTACCAATTGTTTCAACCATGAGCTGCAATTAGGAGATTAATTCAGTTCAAGGATCTTGGAGTTTGAATGAACAGCCTAATCTCCTTGGTTTTCAATTGTGCTGTGAGCTTGAATAGGTAATAGGTTAATTTGATTAAGATTTTCTTGTTTGTGGTTGTGCTGAGTGGTACATGGATGATGAAATGATATGGATTTTGTTTGGGATTGAGTTTTGCTTTGAGTTGGGGTTAATTGTTGATCCTGATATATCTCTTAGCTACAGGCTATGGTATTGTGATTTTGGTTTGGTTCTAATGTTGAGTTGGATTGGATCTTGTTTAGGGTTGGACTAAATCTAAGTTTGAACCCAATCGCGAAAACTTATGCTAATCATCTAATTTGGGATAATTAAATGATTTCGATAATTAGGTTAACCCTGATATGGTTTAGGGATCTGTTTAGCTACTTGATAATTGTTAAGATAGCTAAAATTATGTCCTTTGATACAGGGCATTGATTTGGATTTCTCGGTGCTGATTTTTGGACGGGAGGTTCTCCCTCGATACGGACTCCATTTGGAGGCAGGTACCCTTTGACTTATCTTTTAGATATTGTCATATTGCTATGCATGGTTGGTTATAGATAGCAGTAAGATTATACGCTAGCCTTGTTTATTATGCCTGTCCTGGATACTTGTTAGTTATCCCTGAGTTATTATGCATGTTCTGGATACTCGTTAGTTATCCCTGAGTTATTATACCTGTTCTGGATACTTGTTAGTTATCCCTGAGTTATTATGCATGTTTTGGATACTTGTTAGTTATCCCTGAGTTATTATACCTGTTCTGGATACTTGTTAGTTATCCCTGAGTTATTATGCCTGTTCTGGATACTCGTTAGTTATCCCTGAGTTATTATACCTGTTCTGGATACTGGTTAGTTATCCCTGAGTTATTATGCCTGTTCTGGATACTCGTTAGTTATCCCTGAGTTATTATACCTGTTCTGGATACTTGTTAGTTTTCCCTGAGTTATTATGTATGTTCTGGATACTTGTTAGTTATCCCTGAGTTATTATACCTGTTCTGGATACTTGTTAGTTATCCCTGAGTTATTATGCCTGTTCTAGATACTTGTTAGTTATCCTGAGTTATTATGCTGTTAGTTCCTTACAGTCTCAGGTATGTGTATCTATGATACACCATCCTTGCACTGTTGCATGCCGGCGATCAGCGACTCCCTTGTGGTTGAGCCTAATCGTCTTTTGGTACATGATATGCACGCACGGCCACTCATGGGTTAGTGGATACCGTAGATGTGTGCATTTGCCCTGTATTGCTCCGTTCGTCCACTATGAGGAGGGTGAGCGCGAGCGTGGTAGCAGCCAGGGGTCCCTTCTCGTACTGAGCCACGAGGAGATGAGAGCGGAGCTCCCTCATATATACATGGGGTAGGGGGGTGGTCCTCCGCCAGCATCCTGTCCACCCGGTCACTCAGGAGCAGTGATGGCAGGGTGCGTACAGTTTGTCACAGCTCTACCCACGCGGACGTCGTGGACGATATCCTGACTGGGACTAGGGGGTGACACATGTCATTGCACCATGTGCATATTTTGCATCGTGCATTGTTTGCTGCACTTGATTCTTGCACTTGTTTGACATGCATATTCTGGAGACTTGTTATTTGAGATTTTATGTCTAATGATATCCCCTTAGTACTTATTATCCTCTTTTCAGGTTAGCTGGATTCTGGTATGTATCTACCTCAGTATTTCCAGTACTAGTTTTTTCATATTGTTGATATGAGATTGTACTAACGTAGATGCTTATTGTTATTATAACATACTATGCATATCTGCTGGGTATTCGCTGAGTTATGGACTCACCCCGTTGCCAAATATGTTTTTATTTCAGGTTGAGATAATTGGAGTCACCAGAAGAGCCCAGCAGCCAGTCCCTACCCATCGCGACGGCATAGTTTCGTTTTGTACTTAGTATCGTCTATTTTTATATTTATTTATTGGACTTGTATATGTCTTGGGAGTGTTGTCGTGTGCCCTAAGGGGTTTTTGTATTGGTTGTTTCGTCGTAAGTCGGACCGGTCCGCAGTCAGGTATGATTTACTTAGTTGTCTTGTGCATTTGTGTCGTGTCTATATATATTTTGAGGCCTGAGGCCGAATATAACTGCGTGGTATTGTTATATTGTGGTGTGTATGTGTAAATTGTCCGCCGGACAGGGGAGGTGTTGTCCGATTTTATATTGGAACAGCGGCTCCTGGGTCTCGGGGCATGACACAACTGCTGACCAGGGCGCCCAGAGTGTCCCGGGCGCCCCCAAGGTGAACACAAAACACAAGAAAGCAAGATGGGCTTCGACAGTTCAACTCCCAGGCGCCCCCGTGCTCCCGGGCGCCCCCAGCGCTCCGGGCGCCCCCAAGCGCAAGCATCGAAGCTCAACCCAGCGAAGCCGAGGGATAAGATTTGACCCGGTCAACCCGGGCGCCCCGAGCGCTCTGGGCGCCCCGGTCAAAGCTGATTCCGAAGTTGAATGGATCAGACGCTGATCGAGACCGAGCCAGATCAACCGACACGTGGGGGCGCCCCCGACGTCCCGGGCGCCCCCAGGCCCTATATAAAGGGCCCTCGACCCCAAGCTTCAAACATCAACTTTAAAACAACGCTTCTACGCTTTTCTGCTCCTGCGCTCTGCTCCGGAAACCTCCCGACACGAGATTCAAGCGCCGACGACGTCCTCCCGCTCCGAAAATACCATCTACTCTGGACGTCGGTAACGAAGAGCTATTTTAGTTTACTGTACTAAATTCTGTAAAATCTTTTGTAAACCATTTTTTTGACATATAGAATTGCCCGCAGAAAATGGTCAACGACCGTGGGCCTTGGAGTAGGAGTCGCCCTAGGCTCCGAACCAAGTAAAACTGACTGTGTCTGTGTGTTTTCTTAATTTCCGCTGCGTACTTGCTCTAAATTTCTGAAAAATGATTTCCGATATTCACCCCCCCCCTCTATCGGTTCTCTCGATCCAACAAGTGGTATCAGAGCCTATGTGTTTTGAAAACAAAAAAATACTTAGAATAATCCTTGAAAGCATAGCAAAAGCTTAAATTGCACTTTTGAAACCGAAAAAAAATTTCATACTTTGTAACCATTAGTGCCTTGGAATGTATTAGTACTTTTGAAAAATAGTAGTACTTTTGAAAGATGTTATGCATATTTTGAAAATTATGCATTTTTGAAAAATATAAGTACTTTTGAAACATATTATGCATTTTATAAGTACTTTTGAAAAGTTTTAATATTATTTTCAAAAGTATTCTAAAGTAAAGCAAAATTTTGAAAGTGATCCGGGCGCCCCCAAGCGCAAGCATCGAAGCTCAACCCAGCGAAGCCGAGGGATAAGATTTGACCCGGTCAACCCGGGCGCCCCGAGCGCTCCGGGCGCCCCGGTCAAAGCTGATTCCGAAGTTGAAGGGATCAGACGCTGATCGAGACCGAGCCGAATCAACCGACACGTGGGGGGGGCGCCCCCGACGTCCCGAGCGCCCCCAGGCCTTATATAAAGGGCCCTCGACCCCAAGCTTCAAAAATCAACTTTAAAACAACACTTCTACGCTCTTCTGCTCCTGCGCTCTGCTCCGGAAACCTCCCGACACGAGATTCAAGCGCCGACGACGTCCTCCCGCTCCGAAAATACCATCTACTCTGGACGTCGGTAACGAAGAGCTATTTTAGTTTACTGTACTAAATTCTGTAAAATCTTTTGTAAACCATTTTTGCGACATATAGAATTGCCCACAGAAAACGGTCAACGACCGTGGGCCTTGGAGTAGGAGTCGCCCTAGGCTTCGAACCAAGTAAAACTGACTGTGTCTGTGTGTTTTCTTAATTTCCGCTGCATACTTGCTCTAAATTTTCCGAAAAACGATTTCCGATATTCACCCCCCCCCTCTATCGGTTCTCTCGATCCAACAAGTGGTATCAGAGCGGGGTAGTTCAAACTTGGTGCAACCACCAGTTTGAAAGTTTTTTCTGGATTTACGAATTTTTATTTTATTTCTTTTCTTTTTCTTTAATCGAGGTGGTGCAACACCACTCGATCTTTATTTCACAAAAATAATATCTGTAGGTGTGTTTTTTAATTGATAAAACGAACAACTTTTGAAAATTTGTCATAAATTTTTTTTATTATTATTTTAATATTTTTCTCGAAAATCGTGCTAAGCAAAATTTTTTCTAAACATTAAATTCTTACTTTTTCATCATTAATCAGAATTGACAAAATCAACATTTTCAAAAATTTATCATAAATTGTTTTTATTATTTTATTCTTATTTCGCCTCGAAATTCGTGCAACATTTATTTTGGACTATTTTTTTTCTTCTCCCGTACTACTAATCCAAGACCAAGTCTTGGTACATTTCTGTTATTTCTTTTGTGTGCAAGGATTAAAGTAAATGGCCAACCACGAGTGAAACAGTGCCCGTCCACCACTATTCTCCGGCGACAACTTCAAGTTTTGGAGATATAAAATGGAGTCCCTTCTGAAGGCCCACATGGACTTATGGCAAATCATCCAAACGGGATTCTCTTTTCCCGTAGAAGATGAGTCATCAATCGAGTGGGATAAACTGGATGAACACACCCTCAGTCAAATCTAAACCGATGCAAGGGCAACTGCAATCATACAATGTGGCCTAACCAAGGAGCAACTCGAACTAGTAGGTCCAATCAGATGTGCCAGAGAAATCTGGGAAAAACTAATTGATCTTCATCAAGAGATCTCAGATGAAGAAGAAGATCAGGTAAGTTATCTTGCCCTTTTGGTGCAAGCACAAACAGCCGAGTCAGAGTCTGAACCCGAATCCAAAGTCGAACCAGAATCAGATGACGAATTGACTGAGACGGTAACCGATTTTGAATTCTTTTCAAAATTTGAATTAAATAATCAAACAGGTACTGTAATGGTCGAGGAAGGTGTAAATTCTTTTGCAGGGAAAAATCTTAAAGAACCACCAAAGAAGGAGCTTCAACCAATACCTGAGTCCGACTTAGACTCAGAATCTGACGACGAAGGAAGGGATCCTTGGAAATTGGTCTGGTTGGCTCGCGACCGCTACAAAATGCCGAAGAAACAATCAAGCAAAAGAGAGATGGCTAGAATCAAGGGGGAGATACCCAACCAAAAATCAAAAGGTAAGCCTTCAATATTTGAAAATCTAATACATATCTCAAATAACATGATTGATTCAAATAAATTAGTTAAGGTTAATATATTAGAAAACTTAATTCATAACCATGCTGATTTCAAGAAAACAGAGTTTTATTTCGATTATGATGTAACGTAGATCATTTTTGTCTCGTTGGCTTTAATTGTGAGTTGCATTTTATTTTATTTTATTTTATGTTGCTTAGAATTAGGACTGGTTAGTTTAAGGACTGAACCAACTTAACTGAAATTTGACAACATAGTATTGGGTGGCGGTGAGATGATAGTACGTTAGGGAAACCAATTCTAATAAGGTCAAGTATTCTTTACTTGGTCTCTTTAGACTGGTGAAACTAGTCGAAGCTACCGATCCAAGACCCAAACTAGTTAGACCAGAAGTTACCAAAAAGTAATTTTGAAGATGAAATTTCACTAAAAGGCTTTGTCTAGGAAAGGGTTGATGATCCAATAAGGCTACGGCCAAAGAAGGCCTTGTGCCTCGCCAAGACCTGGAAGCCAATTTTTGAAATTCAAATTCAATTTACTCTTTGTTAAATTTGAATCTAACACAAATTTTCAGTTAATTTTAGATTCAAATATCACTTTTCAAAACAAATTTAAATTGGGTTTAAAAATTAATTTAACTTTTCAAAATTAATCATGGCCTTTTCAAAATAAATCCTTCTATTAAAATATGCATTTCACAAAACAGTTAAGGATATCCTGTTTTGTCACTTAGAAATGTGTGAGATGCTGAGGACCTAAAGTTAAGTCCAACCCAACCAACTAAATCAAATTAATCAAATCTTAATTAAACCAATTAAATTCAATCAAATCTTAATTAAATCTTTCAAATTAATCAAATCTTAATTAAACCAATTAAATTCAATCAAATCTTAATTAAATCTTTCAAATTAATCAAATCTTAATTAAACCAATTAAATTCAATCAAATCTTAATTAAATCTTTTAAATTCAATTAAATCTTAATTAAATCAATTAAATTCAATTAAATCTTAATTAAATCAATTAAATTCAATTAAATCTTAATTAAATCAATTAAATTCAATTAAATTTAATTCAATCAAATTAAAATTTAATTCAACTGAAGAAACTTAACCCTCTAAATATTCATTTTCACAAAAACCAAATTTAACTTTTTAACTAAGAGTCAATGTTTCAAATCATTGTAATTAAAATCAAGTCTCTTTTTCACTAACCTGAAATTTATTTCATAACATTTATTTCTTTCCTTTACCATTATACAAACATTTTTTTTGAAAATTAGTTTACTCTTGTATGACAAAAAGTCACCTTGGGGACTACTTAGGATATTTCTTTTTGTATACAGTCCGGGCTTAGATATTTATCTTTTTTTGACTTAAAAAAAACTTCTATTTTTTGAAATCATTCCCCCTTCTCAGTTCTCTATATTCACTTTTTTAAATGGGAGAATGAAATTATGTTTTCAAATAATCACTATATTTTTCAAAAATTGTGCTTTACAAAAACCATTATCATTTCAAAATATTTTTCGAAAACAGGGTTTATGCTTTAAAATTATCTTCATTTCAATTTGAATTTTCTAAAATTATATTACCATGCTAGTATTCAAAACTATTCTTTTGATTTTAGTAAACCCTAAAGACACAAAGGAAGGTCTACTTAATGATCTGCAAGGACTCCGAGGATGTGTCAAATTTAGGGGAAGTCTAAATCAAAAGAAATTATTTCTAACAAGTTTGAAGTTATTAGATAATTCTTATAATCAAACCCTAAAACTCAGAGGAAGATCGCTTGTAGTCAACAAGCTTCCTAGGACTGGGTCAAGTTTAGGGGGAGATTAAATTAAAAGAATTATTGAACATTTTCAAAACTATATGTTTTCATGCACTGCAGTTTAAAATTCGTTTGAAAACTTAAATAATTTTTTTTAAAAATACTATTATTTTATTTTTCAAAATTCTTGTTGCTTAAAATATTTAATTGGGTTGAAAAATTTCTAGGACACTTAGGAAAATGTCCTTGTAGTTAACAAGGTCTCCTAGGATTGTGTCAGACTGGAAAAGATAAGTCAAGTAATTTTCTTTAATATTTTAAAAAAGTACTTATGTTTTTCAAATTTATAATATCTTTCAAAATACTTATATCTTTCAAAAAGCTCAATAAAGTACTTGCATTTTTGTGTATTTTTCAAAATATTCAGAACAAGTAAACTTATTGCTTATCATATACACTTGACTCCAATTATGATTTTGAGCATAAATTTTTCAGTCTTTCAAAATTTTGTTACTTTGAAATTATCATAACTCTTGACATTATTTCGCTCAAATTTTTTTTCAAAGACTCACAAGCTCTGATACACAAATTTTAAATTTCTTTCAAAATATATTTTTCAAAAATTTCTTTATTAATATATGACCAAGGGGGAGAGTAGAAAAAGTAAAATTAAATTATATCTTAAACTTTTTCCCCTTTTCAAAGAAAGTTTTTCTTAGAATCGTCTAAAACATAAGGAGAAGAATCTCACATTAAGGGGGAGAGAAAGGAAATTTCATTTAATTTTCTTTAAAAGTGCTTCAAAATTTTTAAGCATTTCTAAATATTCCAAAATTTCTTAAGTGCATGTTTTTTTTCTTAAGTAAAATTCTTTTTCTTAGTAAACAAAATTTGTCTGAGCAACAACTAGTTGAAAATTTTGGCAAATGTTTCTTAGTAGAGTTTTTGTTGGTGAAAAACTTGTCTAGAAGCTTTACAAATTTTGTTTTTCAAAATACACAAAGTATTTCCACGTAAATTCGTCTAAGTGTGCAAATTATTTTAATAATTTTTTTTCAATTCTCAAAGTTGAATTTTTTTTGGAAATTTGACTTCAAAATTTGGCCTGAGTAAAATTCCTTTTTGCAAAGCCTTCTTAGTAAAAGTTTTTTTTCAAAATTTAGGTTTGCAAATTGGAAAATTATCTAAGTGTAAAAAGTTTCTATGCAAATGCTTTTTAAAACACTTTGTCAAAAAACTTAGAAGTTTTACACAAAACTCAAAACTCTCTATTTGAAACCTTTTTTCGCCCATGTATGTTTTTGATATATGTCAAAGGGGGAGGAAAGGTCAAAGTTAAGTGTCTTAACACAAGAATTCAGGATTTTAGGGGGAGTATGAGAAATAAAGAATTTTTTAAATCTATTCTGCTCATACTTCATTGTGTTTTTATCTTTTTTCTTAAACTGTATATGTTTTTTTTACTTAACTTTGAATTGTGTTACCATAAATCAAAAAGGGGGAGATTGTTGGTGCAGGAAGCACCATATCGAACCTTGTTTTGATATTGGCAAAGGATTCAAAGTTAAGTTTAGTTGTGATCTAATAAAGTTACTCAAGTGTGCAGAGACAAAGCCCTAGCGAAGGACTGCTAGGCACTGGCGAAGGAATGCCAGGATACAAAGCCCTAGCGAAGGACTGCTAGGCAACTGGCGAAGGGCTGCCAGTATCCAAGCCCTAGCGAAGGACTGCTAGGCAACTGGCGAAGGGCTGCCTGTATCCAAGCCCTAGCGAAGGACTGCTAGGCAACTGGCGAAGCACTACTAGTATCCAAGCCCTAGAGAAGGACTGCTAGGCACCAGGCGAAGGACAGCTTGGGACTGAAACCCTAGCGAAGGAATGCTAGGCACTGGGCGAAGGACAGCTCGGTGTCCAAGACCTGGCAAAGGACCGCCAGGCATAAGTCCAACCAGAGGAACGGTTGGCATCAGGGAGAATAAATTCTCCCGAGAGGAGTAGGTGAGGACGCGTTCCCCGTCGAGGGAACAGTAGGCGTCGGTTCGACCTAGGGTTCCATTTTGGAATCCCAAAGTCAGAACCAAGACAGCTAAGGCTGTATAATCTAATATTTTATTGTTTTATTGTGTTTTGGACTAACCCTGGATGCAGGACCGAAGGAACGTGTGTCTGCAGCTCAGAAAGCCTCAAAGGAATGAGGCAACAGCTGACCAGGGCACCCGGAGGGTCCCGGGCGCCCCCAAGGTGAACACAAAACACAAGAAAGCAAGATGGGCTTCGACAGTTCAACTCCCGGGTGCCCCCATGCTCCCGGGTGCCCCCGCTGCTCCCGGGCGCCCCCAGCGCTCCGGGCGCCCCCAAGCGCAAGCATCGAAGCTCAACCCAGCGAAGCCGAGGGATAAGATTTGACCCGAGTGAAAAACGATTTTCGATATTCACCCCCCCCCTCTATCGGTTCTCTCGATCCAACAAGTGGTATCAGAGCGGGGAAGCTCAAATTTGGTGCAACCACCAATTTGGGAGTTTTTCGGATTTACAAAAAAAATTCATTTTATTATTATTCTGCCTCGAAATTCGTGCAATATTTTTTTTTGGCTACTTTTTCCCTTCTCCCGCACTACTAATCCAAGACCAAGTCTTGGTACATTTCTATTTTTTTTCTTTTTGTGTGCAAGCGATCATTTTAAATGGCCAACCGAGAATGGAACAGTGCCCGTCCACTGCTTTTCTCTGGCGAAAATTTTAACTCCTGGAGAAGTCAAATGGAATCTCACCTGAAGGCTAATATGGATTTATGGTCGATAATCCAAACGGGGTTCAGATTCCCCACGGAAGATGGAACATCGATCGCTTGGGACAAATTGGACGAACCAACTCTGAGGAAGATCGAGACTGATGCTAAGGCAACAGTAATCATACAATGCGGTCTAACCAACGAACAACTCAAGCTAGTCAGTTCATTTGGATGTGCTAAAGAGATGTGGGAAAAGTTACTCAACCTACACGAAAAGAGCTCCGATATTGAGGTCTTTGAAGGAGAGATGTTCAAATCATCGGACGAATCAAATGAAGAAGAAGATTACCAAAGTTATCTTGCAGTCTTGGTCCAAGCACAGACAGCCGAGTCAGACTCGACACTCGACGTCGAAATCGAACCTGAGTCAGACGATGAGTTTTCTGAGACAAAGTTGGTAATTAATTTTGAATCATTTTCTTCTAAATTAAGGTTAAATAATCAAACTGATACTGCAATGGTCGAGGAAGGTATAGTTTTTATTACAGGGAAAATTCCAAGAGAACCACCAAAGAAGAAGATTCAACCTGTACCTGAGTCT
Source organism: Boesenbergia rotunda (assembly GCA_024364735.1). Classification (NCBI taxonomy): domain Eukaryota; kingdom Viridiplantae; phylum Streptophyta; class Magnoliopsida; order Zingiberales; family Zingiberaceae; genus Boesenbergia; species Boesenbergia rotunda. The sequence goes on along the minus strand of JAGFNQ010000711.1, from coordinate 183,311 downwards.
GACTCAGACTCAGAATCTGACGACGAAGGAAGGGATCCTTGGAAACTGGTCTAGTTGGTTCGCGACCGCTACAAAATGTCAAAGAAACAATCAAGCAAAAGAAAGATGGCTAAAATCAAGGGGGAGACCTCCATAAATAAATTTAGAGGTAAATATACAGTATTTGAAAATCCATTATTTATCATGAATAATATGATTGAATCTTATAAATTAGTTAAGGCTAATCTGTTAGAAAATTTAATTCATAATATTGTCGTTTTTGATAATCCTGAATATTATTATGATTATGATGTAACTTAGATCATTTTTTTGCTTTAACTGTATGTTTTTTTATTTTTATGTTTTTTTTAAAATTAGGATTAATTAGTTTAAGGACAAAACAGTTTAACTGAAAGTTGAACAACATAGTATTGGGTGGAGGTGAGATGATAGTACGTTAGGGAAGCCATCTTGGCGAAACTAGCCGAAGCTACCGATCCAAGACCCGAGCTAGTTAGACCAGAATTTTTCAAAAAGTAATTTTTAAAATGAAATTTCACTAAAAGGCTTTGTCAAGGAAAGGGTTGATGATCCAATAAGGCTACGGCCAAAGAAGGCATAGTGCCTCGCCAAGACCTGGAAGCCAATTTTTGAAATTCAAATTCAATTTACACTTTGTCAAATTCGAATCTAACACAAATGTTCAGTTAATCTTAGATTCAAATATTCCTTTTCAAAATAAATTTAAAACTAATTATTTTCAAAATTAATCTAACTTTTCAAAATTAACCATGTTTTCAAAATTAAAATATTTGTCTCACAAAACCCATAAGGTTAACATGCTTGATCACGTAAAACTGGGTGAGACATCTAGGACCTAAAAGCATAATTCACCATCCTTTTAAATAAAATTTCATGTTAAATATCTCAATAGACTCGGCTTAAATATAATCTAGGGCTTGTTTGATTTAGTCAAACATTGTCAACATAGTCAAACCTGCTCAACACTGAAACCCCTTCAGAAACTTAGATAAAAGTCAGATTGTGTTGGATACAGGGGGAGTCTCTTTTAATACTTTTCAAAAAATTTATATGTTTTCAAAAACCTTATGCTCTAAATCTTACTATCATCTCGATAAGGTTTTCAAAAATTGATTCAAAAATCTTCGTATACTACTATGTGTTTGAAAAATTATCATCATTTCAAAATATTGTTTCGAAAACTGTGTTATCATTTTAAGTTATGTTTTCAAAAATGTATCTCCTTGAATGTTATCATACTCAGAAGGTTGGTCAAAATTATTCTTTTAATTTTAATAAACTCTAAAGACATAGAGGAAGGTCCACTTGATGATCTATAAGGACTTCTAGGATGTGTCAAATTTAGGGGGAGTCTGAGTCAAAAGAAATTATTTCTGACAATTATTTTTCAAAATTATTAGATAATTCTTATAGTTTGAATCAAACCTTAAGACTTAGAGGAAGATCGCTTGTAGTCAACAAGCTTCCTAGGACTGGGTCAAGCTCAGGGGGAGATTAAATTAAAAGAATTATTAAATATTTTTTTAAAAAAATTATATGTTTTCTTGCACTGCAATTTTAAAATCCTGTTGAAAACATAAATAAGTTGTCTTTCAAAATACTATTCTTTTAAATCATTTTGCTTATATATACTATCACTTTCAAAATTTTGTTTTACTTTAGAATACTTTTGAAAATAATATTAAAACTTTTCAAAAGTACTTATAAAATGCATAATATGTTTCAAAAGTACTTATATTTTTCAAAAATGTATAATTTTCAAAATATGCATAACATCTTTCAAAAGTACTACTATTTTTCAAAAGTACTAATACTTTCCAAGGCACTAATGGTTACAAAGTACGAAATTTTTTTTTTCGATTTCAAAAGTGCTATTTAAGCTTTTGCTATGCTTTCAAGGATTATACTAAGTATTTTTTTGTTTTCAAAACCCATAGGCTCTGATACCACTTGTTGGATCGAGAGAACCGATAGAGGGGGGGTGAATATCGAAAATCGTTTTTCGGAAAACTTAGAGCAAGTACGCAGCGGAAATTAAGAAAACAAAATCACACAGAGACACTATCGATTTTACTTGGTTCGGAGCCTGGGTCGACTCCTACTCCAAGGCCCACGGTCGTTGACCGTTTACTTTGGGCAATTCTATATGAGACGCAATGAAAGTTTACAGATATTGATTCACAAATACAGTATAGTAAACTTAACAAAAAGAAAGCTCTTCTTTTTACCGACGTCCGATGAATGTTGACTTGTTCGGAGCAGCAGGACGTCGTCGGCTCGAGTTGGGAGGTTTCCGAAGCGAGGTGCGAGAGCGGAAGAGCGTAGAAGCGTTGATTGGAATTGTTGTTCGAAGCTTGGGGTCGAGGGCCCTTTATATAGGGCCTGGGGGCACCCGGGACGTCGAGGGCGCCCCCCCCCCCCACGTGGCATTTGATCCACCAATTCCTCGGTCAGCGTTTGATCCCTTTATCTTCGGGATCCACTTTGACCGGGGCGCCCGGAGCGCTCGGGGCGTCCGGAGCGCTCGGGGCGCCCGGGTTGACCGGGTCAAACATTATCCCTTGCTTCGCTGGCTTGCACTTCGATGCTTGCTGTTGGGGGCGCCCGGGACGCTGGGGGCGCCCGGGAGCAGAGGGGGCGCCCGGGAGCACGGGGGTGCCCCGCCCAGCAGCTGTTCGAAGCCCTTCTTAGTTGCCTTGTTTTGTATGCACCTTGGGGGCACCCAGGACACTCCGGGCGCCCTACTCAGCCATTGCCTCACTCCTTTGAGGCTTTCTGAGCTGCAAACACACGTTCCTTCGGTCCTGCATCCAGGGTTAGTCCAAAACACAATAACACAATAAATTATTAGATTATACAGCCTTAGCTGTCTTGGTTCTGACTTTGGGCTTCCAAAATGGAACCCTAGGTCGAACCGACGCCTACTGTTCCCTCGACGGGGAACGCGTCCTCACCTACTCCTCTCGGGAGAGTGTACCTGATGCCAACCGTTCCTCTGGTTGGTCTTTTGCCTATCAGTCCTTTGCCAGGTCTTGGATGTCGAGCTGTCCTTCGCCCGGTGCCTAGCATTCCTTCGCTAGGGCTTCAGTCCCAAGATGTCCTTCGCCTGGCGGTCCTTCGCCAGGGCTTTTCATTCTAGCATTCCTTCGCCAGTGCCTAGCATTCCTTCGCTAGGGCATTTCACTCTGACATTCCTTCGCCAGTGCCTAGCATTCCTTCGCTAGGGCTTTTGCTCTGCACACTCAAGTGACATGTTAGATAACAAATAAGACTTAACTTTTGAACCCTATTGCCATTATCAAAACACAGGTTTGACTTTGGTGCTTTCTGCACCAACAATCTCCCCCTTTTTGATTTATGGCAACCCTAGTTCAAAAAGTTAAGTTTAATCAAAAGCATAAAAATTTGTTCCCTCCCCCTGGAGAGAATCTCCTCCTAGATTTTTCAAAACTTCGTGGGGTTGTAAGTTTTCTTAATTTCCGCTGCGTACTTGCTCTAAATTTTCCGAAAAACGATTTCTGATATTCACCCCCCCTCTATCGGTTCTCTCGATCCAACAAGTGGTATCAGAGCGGGGTAGTTCAAACTTGGTGCAACCACCAGTTTGAAAGTATTTTTCGGATTTACGAATTTTTATTTTATTTCTTTTCTTTTGCTTTAATCGACGTGGTGCAACACCACTCGATCTTTATTTCACAAAAATAATATCTGTAGGTGTGTTTAAAATATTCTTACGCCTTTTTTAATTTTGAATTCTTATTTTCTCACCATAACTCAGAATTGATAAAATGAACAACTTTTGAAAATTTGTCATAAATTTTTTTTTTATTATTTTAATATTTTTCTCGAAAATCATGCTAAGCAAATTTTTTTCTAAACATTAAATTCCTACTTTTTCATCATTAATCAGAATTGACAAAATCAATATTTTCAAAAATTTATCATAAATTGTTTTTATTATTTTATTCTTATTTCACCTCGAAATTCGTGCAATATTTATTTTGGACTATTTATTTTCTTCTCCCGCACTACTAATCCAAGACCAAGTCTTAGTACATTTCTATTTTTTTCTTTTTGTGTGCAAGCGATCATTTTAAATGGCCAATCGAGAATGGAACAGTGCCTGTCCACCGCTTTTCTCTGGCGAAAATTTCAACTCCTGGAGAAGTCAAATGGAATCTCACCTGAAGGCTAATCTGGATTTATGGTCGATAATCCAAACAGGGTTCAGATTCCCCACGAAAGATGGAACATCGATCGCTTGGGACAAATTGGACGAACCAACTCTGAGGAAGATCGAGACTGATGCTAAGGCAACAGTAATCATACAATGTGGTGTAACCAACGAACAACTCAAGCTAGTCGGTTCATTTGGATGTGCTAAAGAGATGTGGGAAAAGGTACTCAACCTACACGAAAAGACCTCCGATATTGAGGTCTTTGAAGGAGAAATGTTCAAATCATCGGACGAATCAAATGAAGAAGAAGATTATCAAAGTTATCTTGCAGTCTCGGTCCAAGCACAGACAGCCGAGTCAGACTCGACACTCGAAGTCGAAATCGAACCTGAGTCAGGCGACGAGTTTTCTGAGACAAAGTTGGTAACTAATTTTGAATCATTTTCTTCTAAATTAAGGTTAAATAATCAAACTGATACTGCAATGGTCGAGAAAGGTGTAAATTCTTTTACAGGGAAAAATCTTAAAGAACCACCAAAGAAGGAGCTTCAACCAATACCTGAGTCCGACTCAGACTCAGAATCTGACGACGAAGGAAGGGATCCTTGGAAATTGGTCTGGTTGGCTCGCGACCGCTACAAAATGCCGAAGAAACAATCAAGCAAAAGAGAGATGGCTAGAATCAAGGGGGAGATACCCAACCAAAAATCAAAAGGTAAGCCTTCAATATTTGAAAATCTAATACTTATCTCAAATAACATGATTGATTCAAATAAATTAGTTGAGGTTAATATATTAGAAAACTTAATTCATAACCATGCTGATTTCAAGAAAACAGAGTTTTATTTCGATTATGATGTAACGTAGATCATTTTTGTCTCGTTGGCTTTAATTGTGTTGCATTTTATTTTATTTTATTTTATGTTGCTTAGAATTAGGACTGGTTAGTTTAAGGACTGAACCAACTTAACTGAAATTTGACAACATAGTATTGGGTGGCGGTGAGATGATAGTACGTTAGGGAAACCAATTCTAATAAGGTCAAGTATTCTTTACTTGGTCTCTTTAGACTGGTGAAACTAGCCGAAGCTACCGATCCAAGACCCAAACTAGTTAGACCAGAAGTTACCAAAAAGTAATTTTGAAGATGAAATTTCACTAAAAGGTTTTGTCTAGGAAAGGGTTGATGATCCAATAAGGCTACGGCCAAAGAAGGCCTTGTGCCTCGCCAAGACCTGGAAGCCAATTTTTGAATTTCAAATTCAATTTACTCTTTGTTAAATTCGAATCTAACACAAATTTTCAGTTAATTTTAGATTCAAATATCACTTTTCAAAACAAATTTAAATTGGGTTTAAAAATTAATTTAACTTTTCAAAATTAATCATGGCCTTTTCAAAATAAATCCTTCTATTAAAATATGCATCTCACAAAACAGTTAAGGATATCCTGTTTTGTCACTTAGAAATGGGTGAGATGCTTAGGACCTAAAAGTTGAGTCCAACCCAACCAACTAAATCAAATTAATCAAATCTTAATTAAACCAATTAAATTCAATCAAATCTTAATTAAATCTTTTAAATTCAATTAAATCTTAATTAAATCAATTAAATTCAATTAAATCTTAATTAAATCAATTAAATTTAATTCAATCAAATTAAAATTTAATTCAACTGAACAAACTTAACCCTCTAAATATTCATTTTCACAAAAATCAAATTTAACTTTTTAACTAAGAGTCAATGTTTCAAATCATTGTAATTAAAATCAAGTCTCTTTTTCACAAACCTGAAATTTATTTCATAACATTTATTTCTTTCCTTTACCATTATACAAACATTTTTTTTAAAAAATTAGTTTATTCTTGTATGACAAAAAGTCACCTTGGGGACTACTTAGGATATTTCTTTTTGTCTACAGTCCGAGCTTAGATATTTATCTTTTTTTGACTTAAAAAAAATTTCTATTTTTTGAAATCATTCCCCCTTCTCAGTTCTCTATATTCACTTTTTTAAATGGGAGAATGAAATTATGTTTTCAAATAATCACTATATTTTTCAAAAATTGTGCTTTACAAAAACCATTATCATTTCAAAATATTTTTCGAAAACAGGGTTTATGCTTTAAAATTATCTTCATTTCAATTTGAATTTTCTAAAATTATATTACCATGCTAGTATTCAAAACTATTCTTTTGATTTTAGTAAACCCTAAAGACACAAAGGAAGGTCTACTTAATGATCTGCAAGGACTCCGAGGATGTGTCAAATTTAGGGGAAGTCTAAATCAAAAGAAATTATTTCTAACAAGTTTGAAGTTATTAGATAATTCTTATAATCAAACCCTAAAACTCAAAGGAAGATCGCTTGTAGTCAACAAGCTTCCTAGGACTGGGTCAAGTTTAGGGGGAGATTAAATTAAAAGAATTTTCGAACATTTTCAAAACTATATGTTTTCATGCACTGCAGTTTAAAATTCGTTTGAAAACTTAAATAATTTTTTTTAAAAATACTATTATTTTATTTTTCAAAATTCTTGTTGCTTAAAATATTTAATTGGGTTGAAAAATTTCTAGGACACATAGGAAAATGTCCTTGTAGTTAACAAGGTCTCCTAGGATTGTGTCAGACTGGAAAAGATAAGTCAAGTAATTTTCTTTAATATTTTAAAAAAGTACTTATGTTTTTCAAATTTATAATATCTTTCAAAATACTTATATCTTTCAAAAAGATCAATAAAGTACTTGCATTTTTGTGTATTTTTCAAAATATTCAGAACAAGTAAACTTATTGCTTATCATATACACTTGACTCCAATTATGATTTTGAGCATAAATTTTTCAGTCTTTCAAAATTTTGTTACTTTGAAATTATCATAACTCTTGACATTATTTCGCTCAAATTTTTTTTCAAAGACTCACAAGCTCTGATACACAAATTTTAAATTTCTTTCAAAATATATTTTTCAAAAATTTCTTTATTGATATATGACCAAGGGGGAGAGTAGAAAAAGTGAAATTAAATTATATCTTAAACTTTTTCCCCTTTTCAAAGAAAGTTTTTCTTAGAATCGTCTAAAACATAAGGAGAAGAATCTCACATTAAGGGGGAGAGAAAGGAAATTTCATTTAATTTTCTTTAAAAGTGCTTCAAAATTTTTAAGCATTTCTAAATATTTCAAAATTTCTTAAGTGCATGTTTTTTTTCTTAAGTAAAATTCTTTTTCTTAGTAAACAAAATTTGTCTGAGCAACAACTAGTTGAAAATTTTGGCAAATGTTTCTTAGTAGAGTTTTTGTTGGTGAAAAACTTGTCTAGAAGCTTTACAAATTTTGTTTTTCAAAATACACAAAGTATTTCCACGTAAATTCGTCTAAGTGTGCAAATTAGTTTAACAATTTTTTTTCAATTCTCAAAGTTGAATTTTTTTTGGAAATTTGACTTCAAAATTTGGCCTGAGTAAAATTCCTTTTTGCAAAGCCTTCTTAGTAAAAGTTTTTTTTTCAAAATTTAGGTTTGCAAATTGGAAAATTATCTAAGTGTAAAAAGTTTCTATGCAAATGCTTTTTAAAACACTTTGTCAAAAAACTTAGAAGTTTTACACAAAACTCAAAACTCTCTATTTGAAACCTTTTTTCGCCCATGTATGTTTTTGATATATGTCAAAGGGGGAGGAAAGGTCAAAGTTAAGTGTCTTAACACAAGAATTCAGGATTTTAGGGGGAGTATGAGAAATAAAGAATTTTTTAAATCTATTATGCTCATACTTCATTGTGTTTTTATCTTTTTGCTTAAACTGTATATGTTTTTTTTACTTAACTTTGAATTGTGTTGCCATAAATCAAAAAGGGGGAGATTGTTGGTGCAGGAAGCACCATATCGAACCTTATTTTGATATTGGCAAAGGATTCAAAGTTAAGTTTAGTTGTGATCTAATAAAGTTACTCAAGTGTGCAGAGACAAAGCCCTAGCGAAGGACTGCTAGGCACTGGCGAAGGAATGCCAGGATACAAAGCCCTAGCGAAGGACTGCTAGGCAACTGGCGAAGGGCTGCCAGTATCCAAGCCCTAGCGAAGGACTGCTAGGCAACTGGCGAAGGACTGCTAGTATCCAAGCCCTAGCGAAGGACTGCTAGGCACCAGGCGAAGGACAGCTTGGGACTGAAACCCTAGCGAAGGAATGCTAGGCACTGGGCGAAGGACAGCTCGGTGTCCAAGACCTGACAAAGGACCGCCAGGCATAAGTCCAACCAGAGGAACGGTTGGCATCAGGGAGAATAAATTCTCCCGAGAGGAGTAGGTGAGGACGCGTTCCCCGTCGAGGGAACAGTAGGCGTCGGTTCGACCTAGGGTTCCATTTTGGAATCCCAAAGTCAGGACCAAGATAGCTAAGGCTGTATAATCTAATATTTTATTGTTTTATTGTGTTTTGGACTAACCCTGGATGCAGGACCGAAGGAACATGTGTCTGCATCTCAGAAAGCCTCAAAGGAATGAGGCAACAGCTGACCAGGGCGCCCGGAGGGTCCCGGGCGCCCCCAAGGTGAACACAAAACACAAGAAAGCAAGATGGGCTTCGACAGTTCAACTCCCGGGTGCCCCCGTGCTCCCGGGTGCCCCCGCTGCCCCCGGGCGCCCCCAGCGCTCCGGGCGCCCCCAAGCGCAAGCATCGAAGCTCAACCCAGCGAAGCCGAGGGATAAGATTTGACCCGAGTGAAAAACGATTTCCGATATTCACCCCCCCCCCTCTATCGGTTCTCTCGATCCAACAAGTGGTATCAGAGCGGGGAAGCTCAAATTTGGTGCAACCACCAATTTGGGAGTTTTCGGATTTACAAAAAAAAATCATTTTATTATTATTCTACCTCGAAATTCATGCAATATTTTTTTTTGGCTACTTTTTCTCTTCTCCCGCACTACTAATCCAAGACCAAGTCTTGGTACATTTCTATTTTTTTTCTTTTTGTGTGCAAGCGATCATTTTAAATGGCCAACCGAGAATGGAACAGTGCCCGTCCACCGCTTTTCTCTGGCGAAAATTTTAACTCCTGGAGAAGTCAAATGGAATCTCACCTGAAGGCTAATCTGGATTTATGGTCGATAATCCAAACGGGGTTCAGATTCCACACAGAAGATGGAACATCGATCGCTTGGGACAAATTGGACGAACCAACTCTGAGGAAGATCGAGACTGATGCTAAGGCAACAGTAATCATACAATGCGGTCTAACCAACGAACAACTCAAGCTAGTCGGTTCATTTGGATGTGCTAAAGAGATGTGGGAAAAGTTACTCAACCTACACGAAAAGAGCTCCGATATTGAGGTCTTTGAAGGAGAGATGTTCAAATCATCGGACGAATCAAATGAAGAAGAAGATTACCAAAGTTATCTTGCAGTCTTGGTCCAAGCACAGACAGCCGAGTCAGACTCGACACCCGACGTCGAAATCGAACCTGAGTCAGACGACGAGTTTTCTGAGACAAAGTTGGTAACTAATTTTGAATCATTTTCTTCTAAATTAAGGTTAAATAATCAAACTGATACTGCAATGGTCGAGGAAGGTATAGTTTTTATTGCAGGGAAAACTCCAAGAGAACCACCAAAGAAGAAGATTCAACCTGTACCTGAGTCTGACTCAGACTCAGAATCTGACGACGAAGGAAGGGATCCTTGGAAACTGGTCTAGTTGGTTCGCGACCGCTACAAAATGTCAAAGAAACAATCAAGCAAAAAAAAGATGGCTAAAATCAAGGGGGAGACCTCCATAAATAAATTTAGAGGTAAATATACAGTATTTGAAAATCCATTATTTATCATGAATAATATGATTGAATCTTATAAATTATTTAAGGCTTATCTGTTAGAAAATTTAATTCATAATATGTTGTTTTTGATAATCCAGAATATTATTATGATTATGATGTAACTTAGATCATTTTTTTGCTTTAACTGTATGTTTTTTTATTTTTATGTTTTTTTTAAAATTAGGATTAATTAGTTTAAGGACAAAACAGTTTAACTGAAAGTTGAACAACATAGTATTGGGTGGAGGTGAGATGATAGTACGTTAGGGAAGCCATCTTGGCGGAACTAGCCGAAGCTACCGATCCAAGACCCAAGCTAGTTAGACCAGAATTTTTCAAAAAGTAATTTTTAAAATGAAATTTCACTAATAGGCTTTGTCAAGGAAAGGATTGATGATCCAATAAGGCTACGGCCAAAGAAGGCCTAGTGCCTCGCCAAGACCTGGAAGCCAATTTTTGAAATTCAAATTCAATTTACTCTTTGTCAAATTCGAATCTAACACAAATGTTCAGTTAAACTTAGATTCAAATATTCCTTTTCAAAATAAATTTAAAACTAATTATTTTCAAAATTAATCTAACTTTTCAAAATTAACCATGTTTTCAAAATTAAAATATTTGTCTCACAAAACCCATAAGGTTAACATGCTTGATCACGTAAAACTGGGTGAGACATCTAGGACCTAAAAGCATAATTCACCATCCTTTTAAATAAAATTTCATGTTAAATATCTCAATAGACTCGGCTTAAATATAATCTAGGGCTTGTTTGATTTAGTCAAACATTGTCAACATAGTCAAACCTGCTCAACACTGAAACCCCTTCAGGAACTTAGATAAAAGTCAGATTGTGTCGGATACAGGGGGAGTCTCTTTTAATACTTTTCGATAAATTTATATGTTTTCAAAAACCTTATGCTCTAAATCTTACTATCATCTCGATAAGGTTTTCAAAAATTGATTCAAAAATCTTCGTATACTACTATGTGTTTGAAAAATTATCATCATTTCAAAATATTGTTTCGAAAATTGTGTTATCATTTTAAGTTATGTTTTCAAAAATGTATCTCCTTGAATGTTATCATACTCAGAAGGTTGGTCAAAATTATTCTTTTAATTTTAATAAACTCTAAAGACACAGAGGAAGGTCCACTTGATGATCTATAAGGACTCCTAGGATGTGTCAAATTTAGGGGGAGTTTGAGTCAAAAGAAATTATTTCTGACAATTATTTTTCAAAATTATTAGATAATTCTTATAGTTTGAATCAAACTTTAAGACTTAGAGGAAGATCGCTTGTAGTCAACAAGCTTCCTAGGACTGGGTCAAGCTCAGGGGGAGATTAAATTAAAAGAATTATTAAATATTTTTTTAAAAAAATTATATGTTTTCTTGCACTGCAATTTTAAAATCCTGTTGAAAACATAAATAAGTTGTCTTTCAAAATACTATTCTTTTAAATTATTTTGCTTATATATACTATCATTTTCAAAATTTTGTTTTACTTTAGAATACTTTTGAAAATAATATTAAAACTTTTCAAAAGTACTTATAAAATGCATAATATGTTTCAAAAGTACTTATATTTTTCAAAAATGTATAATTTTCAAAATATGCATAACATCTTTCAAAAGTACTACTATTTTTCAAAAGTACTAATACTTTCCAAGGCACTAATGGTTACAAAGTACGAAATTTTTTGATATATGTCAAAGGGGGAGGAAAGGTCAAAGTTAAGTGTCTTAACACAAGAATTCAGGGTTTTAGGGGGAGTATGAGAAATAAAGAATTTTTTAAATCTATTCTGCTCATACTTCATTGTGTTTTTATCTTTTTGCTTAAACTGTATATGTTTTTTTTACTTAACTTTTAATTGTGTTGTCATAAATCAAAAAGGGTGAGATTGTTGGGGCAGGAAGCACCATATCGAACCTTGTTTTGATATTGGCAAAGGATTCAAAGTTATGTTTAGTTGTGATCTAATAAAGTTACTCAAGTGTGCAGAGACAAAGCCCTAGCGAAGGACTGCTAGGCACTGGCGAAGGAATGCCAGGATACAAAGCCCTAGCGAAGGACTGCTTGGCACCTGGCGAAGGACTGCCAGTATCCAAGCCCTAGCGAAGGACTGCTAGGCAACTGGCGAAGGACTGCCAGTATCCAAGCCCTAGCGAAGGACTGCTAGGCACCAGGCGAAGGACAGCTTGGGACTAAAACCCTAGCGAAGGAATGCTAGGCACTGGCGAAGGACAGCTCGGTGTCCAAGACCTAGCAAAGGACCGCTAGGCAAAAGTCCAACCAGCGGAACGATTGGCATCAGGTAAATTCTCCCGAGAGGAGTAGGTGAGGACGCGTTCCCCATCGAGGGAACAGTAGGCGTCGGTTCGACCTAGGGTTCCATTTTGGAAACTCAAAGTCAGAATCAAGACAGCTAAGGCTGTATAATCTAATATTTTATTGTTTTATTGTGTTTTGGACTAACCCTGGATGCAAGACCGAAGGAACGTGTGTCTGCAGCTCAGAAAGCCTCAAAGGAATGAGGCAACAGCTGACCAGGGCGCTCGGAGTGTTCCGGGTGCCCCCAAGGTGAACACAAAACACAAGAAAGCAAGATGGGCTTTGACAGTTCAACTCCCGGGCACCCCCGTGCTCCCGGGCGCCCCCGCTGCTCCCGGGCGCCCCCAGCGCTCTGGGCGCCCCCAAGCGCAAGCATCGAAGCTCAACCCAGCGAAGCCGAGGGATAAGATTTGACCCGGTCAACCCGGGCGCCCCGAGCGCTCCGGGCGCCCCGGTCAAAGCTTATCCCGAAGTTGAAGGGATCAGACGCTGATCGAGACCGAGCCGGATCAACTGACACGTGGGGGGCACCCTCGACGTCCCGGGCGCCCCCAGGCCCTATATAAAGGGCCCTCGACCCCAAGCTTCAAACATCAACTTTAAAACAACGCTTCTACGCTCTTCTGCTCCTGCGCTCTGCTCCGGAAACCTCCCGACACGAGATTCAAGCGCCGACGATGTCCTCCCGCTCCGAAAATACCATCTACTCTGGACGTCGGTGACGAAGAGATATTTTAGTTTACTGTACTAAATTCTGTAAAATCTTTTGTAAACCATTTTTGTGGCATATAGAATTGCCCGCAGAAAACGGTCAACGACCGTGGGCCTTGGAGTAGGAGTCGCCCTAGGCTCCGAACCAAGTAAAACTGACTGTGTCTGTGTGTTTTCTTAATTTCCGCTGCGTACTTGCTCTAAATTTTCGAAAAATGATTTCCGATATTCACCCCCCCTTCTATCGGTTCTCTCAATCCAACAGGACTGCTGGGCAAAAGTCCAACCGGAGGAGCCGGTTGGCATTAGGTAAACTCTCCTGAGAGGAGTAGGTGAGGACGCGTTCCCCGTCGAGGGAACAGTAGTCGTCGGTTCGACCTAGGGCTCCATTTTGGAGATCCAAAGTCAGAACCAAAACAACTAAGGCTATATAAAACTAATAATTGATTGCTCTATGTTGTTATGGACTAACCCTGGATGCAAGACCGAAGGAATGAGTGTCTGCAGCTCAGAACGCCTCAAAGGAGAGAGGCAGCAGCTGAGCAGGGCGCCCCCAAGGTTAAGGCAAAACAAGATTAAGCAAGAGTTCACTTCGGAAGCTTGCTGGGCGGGGCGCCCCGGGCTCAAGCCAACGAAGAGGATAAACTTCATCCAGCCGAGAAGCCCGCTGAAAGGGTCAACCAGGGCGCCCCCAGCGTCCCGGGCGCCCCCACAGTCAACCCTCAGCTCTATTCGAGTCCCGACCAAGTCTGCCGACCAAGTCTGCCAACCGGGGCGAGTTTGCTTGATTTCAAGTCCAAGGAAGAAGGTCAACTCTCCCACTAGACTCATTTCAAACTCACTCTCCATGTGTCCAATGAACTCATTTAAATAGCCCTTATTGTTTGAGCCACAAATTATGTCATCGACATATACTTGGGCTATAAAAATATTGTCACCATCTCTTCGTAGAAATAGTGTAGGGTCTATTTGGCCTCTAACGAAGCCCTTCTCAATTAGAAATGTCGACAACCGCTCATACCAAGCTTAGGGTGCTTGTTTAAGGCCATAAAGTGCCTTTTTGAGCTTGAACACGTGGTTTGGAAATTCGGTACTCTCAAACCCTGGAGGTTGTTCGACGTAGACCTCTTCTCGAATTAAACCATTTAGAAAGGCCGATTTGACATCCATTTGATATAACTTGAAGCCACGATGTACTGCAAATGCAAGCATCAATCAGATGGATTCTAATCGTGCCACGGGAGCATAAGTCTCATCATAATCAAGGCCTTCAACTTGACTGTAGCCCTTGGCTACCAAGCGTGCCTTGTTTCTAATGATTTCTCCCTTGTGGTTTAATTTGTTTTTGAAGACCCATTTGGTTCCAATAATGGTGATCTTTTTGGGTCTAGGGACTAAGTCTCAAACTTCACTCCTCTCAAATTGACCTAGTTCATCTTGCATTGCAATGATCCAATCGGGATCACTTAATGCTTCATCAATTTTCCTAGGTTCAATTTCGGAAATTAGGGCAACTTCATTAGCATCATTCCGGAAGAATGATCTAGTTCTAACCCCCTGATGGATGTCTCCAACAATTTGGTCTTGGGGATGACTAGAGGCTAATCTAGTTTGCCTTGGTGTTGGTGGTGCTTCTTGTACGGGTCCACTAGACACAAGTTCAGCCTCAGGATCCGGCGGATCAATGGGTTGTCTAGGTTCACCGTCATCAGACTCATCACCATCAACAACACTTGGAGTTTCATTCAAACTTAGTCTCCTAAGTTCGAGTTGAACTCCTTCTACATTTTCTGATTGGTTAATTGATTTTGGAATTTCTTCAAAAACCACATCAGAAGACTCTTCAACTAATCTAGTTTTCTTGTTGTAGACTCGATAGGCTTTGCTAATGAGGGAATACCCGACAAGTATCCCTTCATCAGCCTTTGCCGTGAACTTTCCAAGGTGGTCCTTGGTGTTTAGAATGAACACCTTACAACCAAACACCCTAAGGTGTTTAATCGTAGGTGATTTTCCAAACCAAAGTTCATGGGGAGTCTTTCCTAAGAATCTATGGATGAGGACTCTGTTTTGCACATAGCAAGCTGTATTCACAGCTTCAGCCCACAAGTAACTCGGGAGTGAGTACTCATTGAGCATGCTTCGTGCAGCCTCTTGAAGAACACGGTTCTTCCTCTCTACAACACCATTTTGTTGTGGTGTTCTAGGAGTAGAGAACTCATGCTTATAACCTTTATCTTAACAAAATTCTAAAAACCTTTGGTTTTGAAATTCACCTCCATGATCACTTCTAATTGTCTTAATGGTTGATGATTTTTCATTTTCAACTCTTCTACAAAAAGAAATGAAAATATCTAAGGTTTGGTCCTTATATTTTAAAAAGTAAGTCCATGTATATCTAGTGAAATCATCAATGATCACAAAGCAATATCTACTTCCATTCAATGATATGATAGTACTACAATCAAATAGATCCATATGAAGTAAATCTAATGCATTGGAAGTACTTACAGTGCTTTTACCTTTATGTGCAGATTTTGTTTGCTTACCCATTTGACATGCATCACAAAGTTTATCTTTCTCATACTTGATGCTTGGTAAGCCACGGACTAGTCCCTTGTTGGCCAACTTCCGGATGTTCTTCATGTTCACATGTGCTAGCCTCCGGTGCCAAAGGGTGGACTCTTCTTCTTTTGACATGAAACACTTAGCAAAAGCATTAGTAGCACTTTTAAATGAAATTTGATAAATATTGTCTACTCTTGCTCCTACTAGTACCGTGTCCAAGGTGTCATGTTGTCTAACTAGACATTGACTTGGTTGGAAGTCAATTGTGTAACCCGTGTCACACAATTGACTCACACTTAGGAGATTAAATTTCATCCCCATGACTAGAAGGACATTTGAAATTCTAAGACATCCGGATATTTGAATGTCTCCTATCCCTATGACCTTAAGACTACCATTGTTACCAAATGATACATTACCTCTACTTTTCTTGTGAAGTGTGGTAAACAATGATCTATCCCCGGTCATGTGTTTGGAGCATCCACTATCAACGAACCAAGTTGATAGATGCTCCCCCTCAATCATAACCTACACAATTCGAAAAATAAAAGTTTTAGGTACCCAAACCTTGGGACCTAAAGCATCAACTAAACATGACTTAGGCACCCATGCCTTGACCATTTTCTTTTGGATTTTGGGTGTCCTAGATTGTCTCATGTCAGTCCTAGACATGAGAGACACAAATGAGGGTTCCTTAGGGCGGTAACAAATACCGGCCCTATTGTAAACCGCTCTTTGGGCATTTAGAATCATATCTAGGGTCTTAGAGCTAGTTGAGAATTTCCCAAGAATATTCTTGAGCTTCTCAACTTCACTCTTCAATGATTGGTTTTCCTCTACTAGCAATTCATCATGCAAATCATTGACTTCCTCAACCTTAGAGGACTTCAAATTTTCAATTTCAAGTTTCAATAACTTAATTTCATCTTCTAGCAGTTCAATATGTAAATCATCAATGTTATCATCCCTAGAAGCTTTCAATTGATCAATTTCTAATTGCAATGCTTTAACTCTATTTTTGGACTTCTTAAGCATACTAGTTAAACATGCAATTGCTCTATAACACTTTTCAGACTCGGGAGAAGGTACCTCTTCATCATCCGAAGATGATGAAGCCGCGTTTGAGGAGCTTGGAGATTCATCACTGCTCTCCTCACCAAGAGCCATGAGTGCCACTTGCCTTGTGCTCTTTTCCTCCTCTTCATCGGATGAGCTTGAGGATGACTCATCCCAAGTGGCCTTCAAAGCCTTCTTCTTCTTCTTGAATTTTTCTTCTTTCCTTTTGGATTTCTCCTTCTTCTTCTTGAATTTTTCTTCTTTCCTTTTGGATTTCTCCTTCTTCTTCTTTAGTTTTGGACATTCATTCTTGAAATGTCTTTTCCTACCACACTCAAAGCAAGAGGCAGTAGTCTTATCAAGTTTGGATTCACTAGAGTTACCTCTTCTCTTGAATCGTCGATCCCTTCGCATCATCCTTCTCACGAAGGTTGCCATTTCGGATGAAGATGAGTCACTGCCATCTTCTTCGGAGTAGGATTCGGATTCGGAAGATGATGAAGATGAAGAGACTTCCTTCTCCTTCTTCTTCTTGTTGGTTCGGTCCCCTGCAACTAAGGCAATCCCCTTCTCCTTGGGGCCTTTGTTAGCCATTTCATGCAATTCCATCTCACAAAATAAATCATCTAACCTTACAATAGATAGATCCTTGGATACTTTGTAGGCATCCACCATGGATGACCACAAAGCATTCCTTGGAAATGCTTTCAAGACATACCTCACAAGGTCGCGATTCTCGACCTTTTCATCAATTGAATGAAGCCCATTGAGGACTTCCTTGAACCGACTATGGAGCTCACTTACCGACTCATTCTCCTTCATAGAGAGGTTTTGGAGTTGATTGAGGAACAAATCCCTCTTGGCAATCCTTGAGTCCCGGGTGCCCTCGTGAAGCTCGATGAGTTTGTTCCACAAGTCCTTGGCACTTGTGAAAGGACCAACTTCGATGAATTGATCTTTGTTCATGCCACATTGTAGAGTGACAACCGCCTTCGCATCGGCTTCACTCTTTCGTGTTTGTTCGGCAGTCCACCGTGAAGACTCGAGTTCTTTGCCTTCGTCATCCTTAGGAGGGATGAATCCCTCCTTCACCGCGAACCAAGTGTGGATATCCATCTTCAAATAGTATTCCATCTTTGATCTCCAATATTGAAAGTCGGCGCCGTCAAAGAATGGAGGTCGAGTGGTAGAGAATCCTTCCCTCAAAGCCATCTTGTTGATAACTCTTGGATGTTAAGCCGTAAACAGAGCCCCAAGCTCTGATATCACTTGTTGGAAACGAGATGGCTAGAGAGGGGGGGTGAATATAGCCAATCACTTTTCTTTGAAACTTAACAGGTTTCCTGCACTCAACTTATCAGTAGCACAGCGGAAGAATCAAAAGGAAATGAAGCAGTGCAGTAAACGAAAACAGAAACCGAAGACAAACAACCACAATTAGTAAGATCGCTAACAAGGAGGGTTTACAAGGTTCGGGGATAACTTGCCCCTACTCCTTGGCGTGCCCTTAAGGTGGGCGATCCCTTGATCGTCGGCAGATCAAACCCCGGTTATCACCGGATAGAAAGCAACCTCCTTCTCGGTGGAGAAACCTCTCCACAGTGTTTCAATCATAGATAAAGTTTAAGCACAAAGAAACAACAGGAAGGATCTTACTCAAACACTTAGCAAGGACAAGAACACAACAAGCTTCCCTGAGCTCCACCTAGTGGCGATCTCACGCAAGAACCCTTCTTCGTGTCTTCCCACTGTCGGACTCCCAGCTCCTTGTTCTCTCCTTCAAGCGCTCAAGTAATGGATGATTGCTTCAAGAACGCAGCAAGCTTGGAATGGAGAACTCAAGGCGCAGCAAGAAAATTAGTTCAAGAACTCTGCTTCCACGAAGCTAACTTCCGCGCTTTTGATTCTCCACACAGCACTAGGTGACAACATCCTCCATAGCCTCCAGCTACCATGCTGCCAACGCCAGCTATCACTGAGCCCTCTCTGGTCTTCCTGAGATCCCCTCAGTCAAGCCCCAGTCTTGGCTCCAGTCTGCAGCTCGGTCGTTGCAACCTGAAATGGAGAATCGGACAAACTTGCTCCAAGGAAAGCCTCCATTGACCTCTCCTTGAGTGTTTGAATCCTCCCCTATCACCTACAGCTTGATCACAGTGTTAGAGCAGCGTATCACACAGTAAATCAAATATCAGAGGTAAGTGGCAGCAAATCGGATATGGTCAGACGCGATCAGAACGTCTGACAGCGCAATTTGAATTAAAGTGATCGGTCACCGGACCGATCCAGGGCTTGTGGGTCGGTCACCAGACCGATCCACTGCTTCACTGGGATTCCCAGCTCTCGTGGCTATACACGCCTGATCGGTCACCCGACCGATCAGAGTGAAGCCTGATCGGTCACCCGACCGATCAGAGTGAAGCCTGATCGGTCACCAGACCGATCAGAATGAAGCCTGATCGATCACCCAGACCGATCAGGGCAGATGAACAGTGATTTTTTAATCAGATCCAAGATCCCTGATCGGTCACCGGACCGATCCAGGACTTTGATCAGCAAGGTAACTCACTCACCGTCCGCTCCCTGATAGGTCACCAGACCGATCAGGAGCAAGGCAGTGAGGAAGCAGCCTGCTCCCTGATCGGTCACCAGTCCGATCAGGAGCCCCACAGTAGGTTCCCAACCTCACTGTGTGCTCCTTGATCGGTCACCAGTCCGATCAGACATCGCTGGATCGGTCACTAGACCGATCCACGAAGGAGCAGCGTGCCAATGTCCCTGATCGGTCACCAGACCGATCCAGGGACTCAAACCTAGCCCTTCAAGCTAGGAATTCATCTACCTTAGCCCTCCAAGCTAAGGATTTTTCCATCTAACCCTCCAAGTTGGGAATTTGCACCTAACCCTCCAAGTTAGGACTTTTCACCTAGCCCTCCAAGCTAGGACTTTTCACCCAACCCTTCCGAGTTAGAACATCATCCAACCTAGCCCTCCAAGCTAGGCACCTGACCCTCCAAGCCAGGACTTTTTCACCTAATTCTCCAGGATGGGAATTTGCACCTAACCCTCCAAGTTAGGACTTTTCACCTAGCCCTCCAAGCTAGGACTTTTCACCCAACCCTTCCGAATTAGGACTTTTCCAATTCCTAGCCCTCCAAGCTAGGATTTTTCACACCTAACCCTCCAGGTTAGGATTTTCCAACACCTAGCCCTCCAGACTAGGATTTTCAACACCTAACCCTCCAGGTTAGGATTTTCCAACACCTAGCCCTCCAGACTAGGATTTTCCATACCATGCCTAATCCCCGATCAGGACTTAATCATAATCAATAATCATTGACCTAAACTAAAATTGGTGTCAACACCAAAACAACAATCAGGGCCAGACTGCATCAACAATGTCATCGACATATAACACTAGGAATACGACTGCACTCCCACTAACCTTCTTGTACACACAAGGTTTGTCAGGATTTTGTGAGAAATCAAACTCTTTGATTGTCTCATCAAAACGAATGTTCCAGCTCCTGGATGCTTGCTTTAGTCCATGTATGGATCGTCGAAGCTTGCATACTTTGATTTTATTAACCGATGTGAAACCTTCAGGTTGTATCATGTATACATCCTCAAGCAGGTTTCCATTAAGGAAAGTTGTTTTCACATCCATTTGTCATATCTCATAATCATAATGAGCTGCTATGGCCAGGAGCATCCGAATGGATTTAAGCATAGCTACTGGCGAATAGGTTTCGTCATAATCAATTCCTTGTTTCTGACGATATCCTTTTGCCACTAATCAAGTCATAAAGGTAACAACATTACCTTCCATGTCGGTTTTCTTCTTGAAACCCCACTTGCACCCTATGGGCTTAATCCCTTCAGGTGGGTTAACCAAGTCCCATACTTGATTTTTGTACATGGAATCCATTTCCGACTTCATGGCTTCAAGCCATTTATCCCTTTCTGAATTTTTCAGAGCATCTTCATAACTGATAGGTTTGTCATCGTTAATGAGTAACACGTCGTTCGATTCACTTATGCGTTATTGGGTTGTGGGTCTAGACTAGGTGTCTCTGTAATGTCTATTGGAGTTTCTTGAACTTCTTCAAGTTCAATGCTACTCCCACTGTTTTCTTGTAAAAGAAATTCTTTTTCTAGAAATACAGCATGCCTTGAAACAAACACCTTTTGTTCCAAGGGATGATAGAATTGGTAACCCTTCGTTTCCTTAGGGTATCCAATAAATAGACATTTATCAGACTTAGCATCCAATTTGTCTGATATAGTCCGCTTTACATAAGCAGGACAACCCCATATCTTTAGGTGAGATAAATGAGGTTTCTTACTATTCCACATCTCATATGGAGTAGTAGAGACAACCTTGGTCGGGACTCAGTTTAGCAAGTAAACAGTTGTCTTAAGCGCATAGCCCCAAAAGGATTTTGGAAGAGTTGCATGATTCATCATAGATCTAACCATGTCCATCAAGGTTCGGTTACGCCTCTCATATACACCATTATGCTGTGGGGTATATGGCGGAGTCCATTGAGACAATATCCCATTGTCCCTAAGATAATCTTGAAACTCTTGACTTAAGTATTCACCACCCCGATCGGATCGAAGTATTTTAATACTTTTGCCAAGCTGTTTCTCTACTTCACTTCTGAACTCTTTGAATTTCTCAAAAGCTTCAGATTTGTGTTTCATTAAGAACACATACCCGAATCGTGAGTGATCATCGATAAAGGTAATGAAGTAGCTATAGCGTCCTTGTGCAAGAGTTGACATTGGTCCACATACATCAGTATGTATTAGACCAAGCAATTCTCCCACTGGTTTACCTTTTTCAGAAAAGGGTAATTTGGTCATCTTGTCTTTTAAGCATGATTCGCATGTAACAAATGAACCAGGTTCAAATGATTCCAGAATTCACATCGGTGTAATTTGGTCATGCGTTTCTTGCTTACATGGCCAAGACGACAATGCCACGTATAGGAGTATATTTGATTATCTATTTGAGCACGTTTGTTGCTAACTTCAATATTGAAAACGTCACCGGATAAATCTAACGTGTAGATACCATTGCATAAAGTTCCAGTCCCATAAAGAACACCATTTAAAGTTATGTAACAGCAATTGTTACTAAAAGTTAAATGATAACCCTTTTCATTCAAGCATGAAATAGATACAATGTTCTTTATTAACGAAGGAACAAAATAACAATTATCCAATTCTAAGACAAGTCCAGTAGGGAGCTTTAGCAAATATGTTCCGATGGCAATAGCAGCAATCTTTGCTTCATTTCCAACTCGCAAATTCGCTTCTCCCTTGACGAGTCTTCTTCTATTCCTTAGCCCCTGTATGTCATTACATATATGTGAGCTACACCCAATATCAAGTACCCAGGTGTACGAGAAAATAGAGTGACATTCAATAACGAAGATGCCTGAAGAGGATGGGGCATCGGATGCCTTCTTCTTCAAGGACTCAAGATAAACCTTGCAGTTTCTTCGCCAGTGGCCCTCCTTGCCGCAGTGATGGCAAGTGTCTTTTGGTGCCTTTTCAATCCTTTTGGCCTTAGTTAACTTATTGGTGTCCAAAATGGAACACAAATTCAAAGAAGACATGATCAGGTGATTATCCTAGAAATACAAATTGAGGTTATGTGATGAGAATGATAAAGAATGCATCAATATACATTAATTAAATCCTATTTATTTTTCGAATTGAATAACCCTTTTTATCAATTCGGGAGATCGTAGGAACATCTCCAAATAGGTTGATATCCAACCATAGATAAGAACAACCATGGTTGGAGTCCATCAAGTTATTCTTAGCTATGAAGGTAGGTAATTATACCGATTACATATTACACATATGTAACTATCACATTATGCTATCAACTAATTGAATGTTTGCATATATCATTGGGTTGTTAACTCATTAACAAGTATACAACAATATACATAGCACCCAACTGCACCTCTCTTTACATCGACCTTGGCTGTGGCACAACAAATCGATGCTCCAAGCTTAAGGCTGACCCATTAATCAAGAAATAGTTTTAATATGGTTGGAGCTCATTCAACCGTTTAGTCAGGCTTGGATGCGTCCAGCAACCAAAACTAAGGATTGACCTCTGACTCCAACTATATTAATCATAAACTAATTCCATGGTTTGAACATGTTGAGGTTCAAGCCGGGCATGGATGTGTCCATCAACCCAAATGAGAAACAAAACTCCGGTTCTAACCATATTAATGGAAGGTGTTGGCCTTAATATTTTGTAAGGGATTTTGGGTCTCATCCTTTTCTTTTATGCACATTCATGATATATAATTATGTCATGTTCTAACGATTTTCTTAATAAAGTATGTATGTGACTTAATTTATCAAGTCTCATTAATTGAATTAGGAACCGGATTTCCTAATTCTAATTTCATACTTTATTCAAGGAATTATTTTGGGAAACAATTTCCTAAATTATCATAATCAATTTCGAAAATAATATGTTTAAGATTTTGATTTCTCTAAATCAAATCTTATTAAATTAAGAGACAGATTTCTTTAATTTAACCACATATTATTTTCATGAAAATCTTATTTAAGGAAATATACTCTATAGGAAACAATTTTCTAATTAATTTTGGAGACAATAATATGTAAGAGCATCACCTCATAAATCAAATAAGGAAATTATCGTTTGAGAATCACCTCAAAAATTTCCAAGATTTGATCACATATTTTATTTATGGAAAATTAATATCAATAACTTAATTTGGACGGCTTCCCGAGGCTCAATCCAAAATAAGAATTTATTGATAATATAATTTGGACGGCTCCCCGAGGCTTAGTCCAAATTAAACATTTGACAGCTTAAATTCAATTTAGGAAATTTAATTATAACAACTAACTTTAAATTGGATGGCTCCCCGAGACTCAATCCAAAATAAAGAATTTTGTAAATAATTTAATTTCTAATTATGAATTTAAATACCAATTAATATTCCCATAATTTGTCTAGACTTTCTTGAAAGAAAGTGCCCAAAATTGTGAGCTTTCCATAAATGGAAAGTTTCCAAAAATAAAAGATTTTCAGATTAATTGTAAGTTTCTGGTACAAAGAAAACTTACGTTTTTCCAAAATTGGAAAATTTCCAAAATAGTAAATTTCCAAAATTGGAAAGTTTCCAAAAATGGAAAGTTTTCACAATTATCATAAAATTTCAGAAACAGAGATATTTCAAAAGTTTACGAAATTTCATGAGGATTTCCAAACCTTGAAATTCCTAAATCGGAAATTTACCATAATTGGAAAATTTTCCAAAATTGAGATCATGACAAAGTTTTCCGCAAAACAATTATATGATTATATCAAACACTAACCGGCTCTGATACCACTGTTGGGACCAGGTGCATGTTGACATGGATGCGAGTTCGTAATTTTAAATTTAATTACGTGCAGTGGAAGGTTTAGCATAAATAATTTCTCAAATTATTTAACCACACATCTAAGCATACAACTTTATCTTGTGTAGACATGATCATATATTTATAATTTTGCATAAACATAAACTAATTTACATATTACCCCGCGTAACTCGAAGGAAGGGACGAGATCCAACCGTAAGCGTCCCTCGGAAGCTCTGCCTCTATTCGCATCCACGCCGAGTATCTTCGGGATGACTTCGCAAAGCCACGAGTTTCGTGTTCTCGAGAACTACTAGATTCTCCGAGAACGCGATAAGAAAAACCAAGAGAGAAGTAATCACATCGGAAAAACTCACTACCAAGGTTGGCCGGAATCACAATTCCGGCGAGAAGGAGGAAGATGACTTGCACCCAATCCCAAAGTGATGATGGCCGGAGAGGAAGATCATCCTAACGGAAGAACTTCGTCGCCTCGGTGCTTCTCCTTGTGCTCATGGCAAGAAGAAGGGAGAAGAACCTTATGGCCGGCCAAGAGGATGAAGGGAGGAGAGGGAGAGAGCCCAGGCAAGAATACTTCGATCGTTTTTCAAGCCTTGCCTTGAGTCCTTTATATAGTGGTCTCTCAACCATCAAGCCTCTCAAGAAAGAGACTTATTCCATCATGCCAAGTTTTATCATATTTTAATTCATGATAAAAATCGACCAAGTCTCCCTTTTTCTTATGGAATAAATTTTCTTATCATGGTAAACCAATCCATGATTGATTTCATAAAATAAAATAAACCAATCCATGGTTCATTTTAATTTCCATGAAAAATAAACCAAACCTTGGTTTATATAAAAATTTATATCATCCATAATTTTATAAAACAACCCACAATTGGTTTATTTTATAAATTGAACCAAAAACTTGGTTCTCTCCCTTTGTTGTGGTCGGCCAAGCAAAGAGGATGGAGACCCTCTTTGGTCGGCCCATCCAAGTCAAGCCCCAATGAATTAAACTTATTTAATTCATCTATTAAGTCTTCAAAAGACTTAGTCATTTTACGCTTCCGATGCGTCTCTGAAAAATTCAGATTCCACTTATCGTTTGGCTCAACCAAACTTAATCTCTCTTGATTAGAAAATTCAATTTTCAACTCGTTTTAAATCCCTCGGATTACTCGTAGTGCATGTGACTAAACAGGCTTTCAATTTATGTTGGCCGTCTATAATTAATCAATTAATTATAGAACGATCATGAGTGGCACCTAGTAGTACATCATGATCCCCAATTAATCGAAAGATCAACGGTTGACCTCAGAAACAATTCTGAAACCCTTCAGCAGCTATAATGAATCATGCCCCATTCCCTTCACCATCTTATACCCACTTGGTTCAGGACATGGTCTATGTGTGTCAGTCCCCACTAGGCTGACTACGTCACACCTAGCCCAAGTAACGTTTTCTCGTCCTACGGATTCTAATTACTTTCATGTATTTAAGAGATTCATACTCTGAACATGTCATGCTCTAGCCAGAGGCTTCGAGTAACAATCTGACGATAGGCCTTGGGTATACATCTCCTCGCAAGGAGTGGTGAATCCTTTGTAGGTTGTTCAAACATCTTCGGGCACTTCGGCTTATACCCAATCATCCTAGGGTCCACACCTCCTTGGAGATGCTTGCTTAAGATGTCAAAGTATAAGTCTCCATGACCAAGATGACTTGAACACCGCAAGTCAAAGGAACATCACACTTAAGCTGCAGTAAGAACTTCATTGACATATCTATATGTAGACTATCATATGAAGTTTTACAGCCAGTCACTCCAATGAACTAGTTCCCTTAACTAGCATTCATGTTTATCTCCGAACATCTTAATGTCACCAGCCAGTGAGAATCAGCTAATTAGAGAATAACCCATGCTAGTCTCAACAGAATTGATAGTGTCTGTATTTATTAATTCGTCGACTAGGGACAATTTCAATACTTCACAATTGCACATGTAGAGATAATCACTAGTTGTGAATTCATCACAAATTCTCTCATGCTGTGAATTGTATTGCGGACATTCAGTAAATGAGTTTAAGATCTCAATCAAATACACAAACATGTATACTCAAATAGTGAATATTCATTTATTAAAATAAATAATTACAATCATAAGGTGATTACCTTAGGACACTTCTCTCATATCACTAACAGAAGACACTCAGAGCCAACGCGCGGACTTGTTCGCATCACTTGTCAGATTGTTATGGAGGTCATGGGACCCTTAGGGTCCCTCTCCCACTTAGTTTATTTAATTTGAGGAATTTTACATTGCACACACACGACAAGCACATAAACCAACATAATAAAATAGAAAAATCCTAGATTTTTCAACTTTCATGGCCTTGGTCTCCAATGCGCCTCCAGTCGTGTCGTCACCCGTCCGCTCCTCCCTACACCATGCACAAGCCTTCCATGAAGAGATCTCCGAGCCGAGATGACTAGCTAATTATTTACATCCATCGATCCTATACTCCACGAAGAAGTGTAGATAAAATCTAGATCGAAAGTAAACAAAAAGCTCGGCTAAACACGTGCCATATTTAATTAAATACTATCTAGTCTCGTCAACCCCGAGGATTTTAATTAATTACAAAAATTTGCATAATAAATCACACAACCATATTTAAGCCATGATAAGTTGGAATCTAGTGCCTGCACCAAAGAGTTAGCCTACGCACATCCACATATCATCCAGCAAAAATAATATATATGATAATGTACAAGTAATTAACCGAATCCTAAACACACAAAATCGGAAACCTCAGCTCTGATACCAATTGATGGGTATGGCTTGACGGATTTCCTAAGCGAATACTTGGTCGTCCTTGAGAGACCTCACCATGTCTACGGATTAAAAATTAATCCCAATGGAGACCCGTCTCCCAAACAACCATTTCGTCATCGTATCGATCGGTTCAAATTACAACTTGGCCAATCTCAAAGATCGAGCCTTGTAATTTGCCTAACCGTTCGACCGCGGAAAAGACGACGAGTGGATCGCCGATTTTTGTGTTTATTATCGGGGTCCAATTAATTAATTATTAAACATGATTAACAAATAATCAAAACAATAATAATTAATTAACATCCACATGAAATGATAAGACTAACACAAAGGAGCCAAGGAAGAAAATTATACCTTTCTTTACCTCGTAGTGTTCTACCTTATGTCCTTTCCCTCCTAGACGTCGTGTGGGCAACGAGCTACCGAGAACCGGAATCACCAAGGAGCACCAAAGGATCACCTCTTCACGCCAAGCAAAACCCTAATTCTAGGGTTTGGAACCGCCGGCCACCCTTCCTCATCCCTTGCACCGTCGGCCACCATGAGCCACACAAGCCCCGCCGGCCCTTCAACAACCCTCGAGAGGAAGGTGAAGAAGAAGATGAAGGAGAGAAACAACCTTCTCTCCAACCCAAATCCGGTCGAAATCTCCTCCTCCTCTAAGCTTGTGACGCCGCCACCTCCCATCGGCCACTCCTCCCTCGCTGCTGAGCACTACAAAAGGAAGAGGAAGACTCCTCCTTGTCTATGTGAGTCTCGGCCAAGTGGTGGTGAAGAAGGGAGGAAGAAAAGAAGAGGAGAACCCTCCTCTTGCTTTGCACCGGCCGGATGCCCTAGGAGAGAGAAGGGAGAGAGTGTTAGTGAGAGCCCTAGAGCCAATCATGTGATGGTTGTTGTATGGACTCATTGTATCATATTTCATATATATATATAAAGGCATTTGATTATGGTTATTATACTTACTTATATTGGTGCCAAATAACTAAGTGTAATAACGTCCTTGGTAGTAGGTTCATATCTATATCAATCGATTGGTTGAATCGATAGTGAGATGATATAGAGAACACTATTCTTAATTATTCCTAGTCAAGTATTAACATTCAGGGACAATGTTAATGCATAGAGACTAGCATGTAGGTCAACACGATGACTTGATCTCACAAGTCATGGATATGAGATATCAAGTTGACACATGAGTATGCATTGGAGAATGTATACTGAATGACC
Organism: Boesenbergia rotunda; assembly: GCA_024364735.1. Taxonomy (NCBI): domain Eukaryota; kingdom Viridiplantae; phylum Streptophyta; class Magnoliopsida; order Zingiberales; family Zingiberaceae; genus Boesenbergia; species Boesenbergia rotunda. The sequence continues at coordinate 155,164 of JAGFNQ010000711.1, read as the reverse complement.
CACCATGAGAAAGTATCATGGATCGTTATATGAGTGTCATATACTTTCTCATGTGACTATTAGTATGACTATTAGTCCTTAGACCTGAAGTCACCATAGTTCCCTACATAAGGAGTTATGTACTTTGGTTTCGTCAAACGTCACCCGTAACTGGGTGGACTATAAAGGCGATTACTGGGTATGTAACAAATTATGCGGAGGGATGTGAGTGATGTAGATGGGATCTATCCCTCCTATATGACGGGAGAGATATCATAGTCTTGATAGAGTGAGATCACTAAGTGCATGGTCATGCCCAAATAAGGCAATATGAGATATTGAGCTTATTTGATTATAGTGAGTCTACTTGGAGTTCAAGACACATAGATTGATTGGAGGATGACACGGTCTATGCTTCATAGAAGATCAATCTAGATATCGACGATAGAAGGACATTGTCACATATTATGAAAGTCATAATTAGTAGTCACATTGGTGATGTTGGATCTCAACATTCTTGTAACTTGGGTAGCAATGATGTGTTGCTAGATACCGCTCATTGCTTATGTTTCTAAGAGGTTAGAAGCATTGCCAACGTTACAAGAACCTATAGGGTCACACGCAAAGAACAAATAGATGGAGAAAAAATGAAGTCAAGTTTGACTTGGCTAAATATGGAAAGTCCATAAAAGGCAAGTTTGACTTGACCCAAATCCAAATCAAGTTTGACTTGACTTGGTTCCACTTCAAGTTAGACTTGACATGGGAGAAGAAATGGAGTCAAGTTTGACTTGACTAAATATGGAAAGTCCATAAAAGGCAAGTTTGACTTGACCCAAATCCACCTCAAGTTAGACTTGACTTAATGCAACATCATGGTGATGAATTGGCATGGAGCCAACCATTGATGATGCTCCACATCATCAAGAGCATTAAGTGTGGATGCCACCTCATCAAGGAAGATTAATGATCAAGTTTAACTTGACCAAAAGGCTACCTCACCTTGACTTGACCAAGTGATGACTTGGCTTGGTATTTGACCAATGATGATGCTCCACATCATCTCCAAAGGTTGTAACCCCCCCCCATTTGAATTTGAATTCAAATTGAAAGGGGGTTATGGCAGGCCACTTAATGGCCATTAATGGCCATTATGTGGCCGGCCACAATGAGGGAAAGAAAACCAAGTGTTGGTTCCATTTTTCTCAAGGTGTGTCTTCTCTTCTTCCTCCTCCAAGTGTTGGTGCTCTTCTTCTTCTTCTCCTCTTGGCCGAACCCTTGAAAGGTGCTAGCACACCTAAAGGGTTTCCTCCATCCACTTTGTTCGCGTGGATACTTCTAGAGGGACGGCACTTGACGTCCTAGAGATCCGACATCCAAAAGGAGCGAGCGGGATTAAGCGGGGCACGCACCAAAGGTAAAATGGTTTATCCCTCTTTAGATCTAGGAGTAGATCGAGTTTTGAGCATGAAATGAATACATGATTTTTCGTTTCGGAATTTTTCTTCGCACGAGATCCATGGCTTTGGGTTCTCGGGGTTTCCGCGACGCGAAAAGGCAATTTTCGCGGCCCGAAAAACCCAACAGAGAGAAGAGGAGAGAAGCTTGGGTTGTGATCAATTGATTAAGCCTTGGTTTCTTGATCCCATGGGGTATATATAGGACTAAGGTAAGGACCAAGAGGAGGAGTTGGATCTTGACCCACTAATCAATCTAAAACCAATTCATTAATGAAGATCCATTCCATTAAAGGATCTCCATTGAACTTCCTCACCAACCCTATATTTTCATATGAGCTCCACCTATTATGAGTGCATTTATCCCCCCGTGTTTATGATATCGAATGCCCGTCGATTAATTTAAATTACTGGCAATTTTAATTAATTAACTTCTAACTCCTTGACTAGTACCACTCAACCTTATCATCATGTTGGATCAAATCCACCTGCAGGATTTAACATGATGAATTTTATGAGCTCATCAAGGGGGCATCATCATCCCCACTCACCAGGACACAGATTTCGTCAATAATCAACAACACACCATGTAATTAATTTTATTTCTCAATTTACCTGGCCTATCGATTTAGCAGAATAAATCTCGCCCATTGGTAAATTAAAGAAATAAAATATTAACTACACGTGTCCGTTATTATATCGGGGTTTAGGGATTGTACTCCATAATAATCCGAGGACCAATCCAATTATTAAGTCAGTACAAATTGGATGACCTCTAGTTTTGATCTTGCTCAATGCACACAAAGCGCACTAGTGTAATTCTATGGTCAAGACAAACCACACCTAATTACACTATAACCATCCTGATGGTTTATTCAACTCCATCTCGGTTGTGAGTCTCTACTTATACCATGCAAGGGACTGATAACATAATCTTCTGTATGTCACCACACACCATGTTATCTACAATGCAAAGTATCAGACTTTTATGCATACACTAATATAAATATGCATCTGTGTTGTTGTGATTCTCTTTCAAAACGTAGATGATCATATATATAAAAAGATAAGTCTTTTAGTATACACATCTAACACCTGACACATGGCCTCGAAATTTATCCGCTGCGCAACGTTCACAAACGACTCTTTTGGGATAAAAAATCTTCTGGGGCACCTGTATGCTCTTGGGCACCCGGGAATTGGGCTGCCCGAGAGGCGGGCGCCCCTATGCATAGGGGCGCCGTGGTGACTCTAGTCAGCACTTTGCTGACCAATTCTCTGGCAGGTCTTCGTGGGTGATCTCAGGCATTCCAGAGTCGGGCTCACCCGAACCCTCCTCCGATCTTTTTCTTGAGCGTGCTTCTGCCCGGCTTCTCGTCTCTCGGACGTCGCGCGCGTCCTTCTCGCTCCACCGACGTACTCTTCCATAAATTTTCGCGTCCCTCGGATGCACTGAGCCCGTCGGCTCTCTTCCAGTGTCATCCTTCTCATCCGCTGCATCTTCTGCTCGACTTCCTGCGCTCCTAAGCTCTTGCACACTTAGACACAAGGAAAAAAAATATAACAAAATCTAATTTAACTCGGTTGACCATATCAAAATCTATATGAGATACTTATACTCACTGTCGGCCTGTCCTGCCCAATGCCCTCGCCCACGGGTTCGACAACCAAGGTCCACAGAAGAATTCCGTTGCTCTCACCCGTCAAAGTAAGCTTCGTTCCCGTTCTACTTCTACTATTCTTTTTTGTCCCCTTTCCTCTTGATTCCACCAATTCCGGCTTTCTCTAATTGCTTTTCAAAGAATTTGAAAACATATGGGAAAAAAGGGGGAAAAAAGGAAAAAGATTATCGGACTGCTGCTTTTTCTTCACACACTTGTGATTAATTTTTCCACGGTGAATATTTGAAAGCATATTTGGTGATTAATTATGGCAATCAGTTGAATTCGGTAGGGATTAAAATGGAGTTGAAATGTTAGAAATTGATTAAAGTCAAACTAATCAATATTTTATTGATTTGATTTATTCAATTCTTATCCTAAAATTCTATCGATTTGATTATTTTTAAAAATATTTGATTTGTTCATTTTTAATTAATTCAGTTTTATTCTATTTTAATGAAATACTCCGCCTAAGTATCCTCGACCTCATAGAGGTCTATGTGGGTCGCATGAGGTTGCAATGAACTCGCTTGGTTGGTGTTTTGTCCATTTTTTACTATTTTTCATTTAATTTCTTTTTGTTAGATCCGTGGATTAACTAGAGGGGCCAATAGCTTGGAAATTGAAAAAGCTTTTCTTGCTTCTAACTTAGCAAAGATACACACATTAATTAAAAGAAATAACATAAAAATAAAGTAAAAAACTAAGGGGGCGTTTGGTTTGTTTCATTTTTCATTTTTATTTTCCAGAAAATCACATTTTCTAGTTTTCTGGAAAATGACTTTTTTTCATTCTCCAGTTTTCCAGAAAACGCTATGTTTTTTCTGGAAAATAAAATTGGAAAATGCAAACCAAACATGTTTTTCAGAAAACCGCATTTTCTACGGAAAATGAAAATAGAAAACAGACTGGAAAATGTAAACCAAACGTCCCCTAAAAGATTTATTTGGTTTATAATCTGGATAGCTGTTAATTCAAGACAATATCAAGTGCACTATTAATTTCCTTCTTCGAAAATGATTGGAGGTGGAGTAACCACTTATAGTATTTGATTGTATAGATAGCTAAAACTAAATTTAGAAATGATTACTAACATAACAATATCTGTATTTATAATTTATTGGTCGAAATGACTATTTTATTGACATGACACTTCCAGGAGTCTCGATCCCTTTAAGGAGCCTCAATTCACTGATCTTTATCCACGTCACAACGTTCGTTCAATGTGTCTAGATGGCTTCGGGCATTCCAGGAGTCTATAAGCGATCCATGCATTTGGATTTTGCTTACATGGATACCGTCTTTGATCCGTCTCAGCAACGACTTCGACTGACATGATCACCCAATCTAGGTGTCTTAAAAGGATCTAAGTGTCGGTGTTCGGGCGCCTAGAAGCGATCTAGACGCATGGAATGATCAACCTTTGCATTTACCAATTTTTGACTTCCAATGCCTGGGTGATAATTTGGCTGTCCAGATTTGAGCTCACCTAAACCTAACTCCGATTTTCTTCTTTAAGCAGACTTCCTCCTGATTTCTCGTCTCTCAGACCGTGTCCTTCTTTCTCCACCAATATATTCTTCTATAGTCTCTCGAATGTACCAAGCTTATCGACTCTCTTTCCGTACTATCTTTCTCATTCATTGTATCTTCTACTCGACTTCTTTAGATTTTAAGTCCTTGCACACTTAAAACTAATCTAGATAGTTTTTAAGTCATTGTACCTTCTGTCCTTTCATTTTGGCTTGAGACTAGGTTTAGAGTAGCTTTTCCCCTCTTTTTATAATTATTTTTTTAAAAATATATTTTTTGTTTAATTTTATTGTCTTTCTTTATTAACGATAGAGATGGAGATGAAGATGGAGATGGGGATGGCGATGGAGATGAATTATTAAAAAAATATTTATAATAATTAAATATTAATAAAATATTTTTTATTTTTTTATATTAGAAAATTATTGAAATCATATCGTATGGTATTGAAATTGTATAGTGTTCGAAATTTCAAACCTTAATTTTAATTACTTGACTATTTAGATTTGGAGGATTTTACCTCAGTGTCAATGCTCGAAATCTCAGTTCGGATCCTCTGCGACCAAAATTTCTCTGCACCTCTGCGCCGAGCAGAAAACGACAAAAAAAACACGTGCCGTCCGCGTGACTTTGCGAGTCATTCCTTCTCGCCGAACCGCGCGTCCCGCTCGCGATAAAAAAAACTCTCTGCCCTAAATCCCGAGTGCGTCGCCCTTCTCCTTCTCCATCGTGTGCTCGATCGCATGCCAAGATCAGCCCTGGCGAGCTCAGCCCTTCTCCCCTCTCCCAGCCCCGGCGTCGGCGTCATCTCCTGAGGCCGTTCCCCAGCCCCGGCGTCGTGTGCTGCCCAGCGATCCGATTGAGGCGTCGGGTCGCCGAAGGCGGACGGCACACGTGTTTTTTCACCAGAGAAGGCTGTGTCTGGAAGTCATGAAGCGAACAACCATCTTGTCTTCTTTGAGGGCTGCACATTTATTTTTGACTTAGAAGATCTGCTGAGGTCTTCTGCTGAGGCTCTGGGGAAAGGGACATATGGGACTACATATAAAGCTGTGCTTGAAGATGCAACTGTTGTGGCGGTGAAGCGGCTGAAGGAAGTTGGAGTCGGAAAGAAAGAGTTTGAGCAGCAGATGGAGATGGTAGGGAGGATAAAACATGAAGGGATTGCTGGTTTCATGGATTCGGCTCTCCTGCTACGCCTTATCAAAGATGCGTTTTTTTTTCCAAGATACAAAGGATTCAACGGGAAAATGTCTGTAAACTTGTGCAGGGGTATCAATTGATTAAGGAATAGCTTACGTGTTGATGCTGCTTGCCCTGGTGCTCGTCCACCCTCTGGAGATCTGATACGAATCTGTAGAAAAGTTTGAAATGCTTGTGTTCTTTTTTCATCTTTATTTATTTGTGCTCATGGAGTGGTAGTTTTAATGTAATTTTAGAATTTTTCTGGATTGCTGGTTTCATGGATTTTATGAAGGGATTGTTCTTCCTGCTTTATCTTCGTGAGATCTCTTTAAATAACGTAGTATCAGAGAAATCAGAAATCGAATGGTAATAGTGTTGAGTGATCAGACTCTTGGATTCACGTTTGAACTTAAAGAAATGTACACCAGTTCAAATTTTTCGATGCTTTTAAATAAACACAAAGTGTTTCTACTTCTTATAACCCAATAGCTCGATAAATAATCGTTTATTTAGATAATTTGGTCTCATAACTGGTGAAATATTACTACTAGAGCGAAAGAATACTGCTAAATAAAGATTCCTCTGGCAAGAAGCATTCCAGGGATCCTTCAATATTATAATGTATGAGAAAACATAATCATTCTGGAGTTGTTTGTCCTTAAATTTGTTGTCCTGGTGTTGAGGCTGCTGATCCAGATTCAGTTGAAGGTCGGTTTTCATTATCGAACCTTCTAACTCCTTCGACCATTCTGACCAATTCTGCCATCTTGGGCCTTGGATCTGGATTCCTTGCAACACAGTACATTGCAATCTGAAGCATCTCCTCCATCTCCTCTTCGATATTAGGAGAACGCAGGAGTTCTACATCAAACACCTCGGCGGTCCATTCCTCACGAACAGACTGAACCCAACGAACAAGATGAACCACCTCATCACCAACACCCCTTACATGAATGGGAGATTTCCCTGTGAGCAACTCGAGCAAGAGGACACCAAGCTGTAGACATCAGAGGCTTGGGTAGCCTTCCTTGTATCAACCAACTCAGGTGCACGGTAGCCTGCCATTCGAGGTGCAGTTCGAACTATTGAATTAACGAGGGATGACAAGCCGAGATCAGATATGCAACACTGCTGGCTGTTCAAGAAAACATTGGATGATTTGATGTTCCCATGGACAAGTTTCCCATTGCTTTTGTTGTGAATACGTGATATGTGTGATTCCTCTTGCTGCTGATTGCTCCAAGTGATATCTTAAGCCTGATTTCCCAACATAAAGGAATTCTGTCCTGCCCTCCTCTGTTTGTTGCAAAATATTAAAAATCATCCTATTGCATCTGGCATTATTTACATTAAAAGGATAATACAAACTTTAGCTCAATGGAAGTAGAATAAAGATCATTGTTTTGATGAAAAATACAAGAGAATTGATGAATTTACCTAAAATAAAGATAAGGCATTCCCTAAACTGAATGCAAATAGCTTGAGGATTAGAATAAAGAACTACAAACTGAAGTAATCAGTGATACCTGTTCTTCAATAAAACAGTCGTTGCTAAAGAAAAGTTACATACATGAGTAAGGAATTAACATGGTTAATCTGTATGATCGCTATAAACTAGTGCTTCTAATATCATAAATAATGCTTATTACTATACCAAGAAAAAAAATTCAAAGATGTTGATGGCATATAACGTAACGCATTATGGTCAACACTACTTTGTCCTAAAAGCCAGGAGTTAAAAGAAAGACTATAATAGCTACCTGATAAATTGATTGACCATTTTAATGAAGTTGGCTAGTCTCTAAATCTAAATGTTCTATGTCAAACAATATAAATAGAGTACATTTATAGTAGGAGAAGGGTAGGCAACTGAAGGCTACCAGCGTAAACTAACAAGTATCAGCCATAATATAACAATGTAAAATCTCGAAGTGGCAATCTCACTTCATTGCTACACCTAAAATAAACAAAAATACCAAGTAAAGAGCAGTTTACCACGCTGCCTTGGCTGAAGTAGTCATACACCATGAGCTTCTCATCTTTTGAGAAGTAATATGCTTGTAACCCTACTACATTTTCATGTTTTATCCTCCCTACCATCTCCATCTGCTGCTCAAACTCTTTCTTTCCGACTCCAACTTTCTTCAGCCGCTTCACCGCCACGACAGTTGCATCTTCAAGCACAGCTTTATATGTAGTCCCATATGTCCCTTTCCCCAGAGCCTCAGCAGAAGACCTCAGCAGATCTTCTAAGTCAAAAATAAATGTGCAGCCCTCAAAGAAGACAAGATGGTTGTTCGCTTCATGACTTCCAGACACAGCCTTCTCTGGTGAAAAAACACGTGTGCCGTCCGCCTTCGGCGACCCGACGCCTCAATCGGATCGCTGGGCAGCACACGACGCCGGGGCTGGGGAACGGCCTCAGGAGATGACGCCGACGCCGGGGCTGGGAGAGGGGAGAAGGGCTGAGCTCGCCAGGGCTGATCTTGGCATGCGATCGAGCACACGATGGAGAAGGAGAAGGGCGACGCACTCGGGATTTAGGGCAGAGAGTTTTTTTTATCGCGAGCGGGACGCGCGGTTCGGCGAGAAGGAATGACTCGCAAAGTCACGCGGACGGCACGTGTTTTTTTTGTCGTTTTCTGCTCGGCGCAGAGGTGCAGAGAAATTTTGGTCGCAGAGGATCCGAACTGCCGAAGTCTTTGCTTGATGGTGACAATGTGAGAATTGGTGAAGTCGAAGAGGTGAAGGGATAGATGAAAGAGACCTAATTTTTTTTAATTATTATTATTATTATTATTATCATTTATCAAATTGGTTTTTCTTTTCCCTTGATAAATAAAATTATAAATCAACCATTTCTGCCAAACTATTAATTTTTTATTCTATGTAAACAGATTTCACATTTCTTTTTATGGAATCACGTACTTAAAATAATGAAATATTCAAATTACAACTAAATTTTAAAATTATTAAATCACCTATTCAATTTTATATTTATCCATCCGAATTGATGCAGATATTATTTATAAGAGTAATAAATTATTATATTATAGTAATTTATTAAAAAATTAAATTAACATTAAAAAGATTGATTCTCAATATGATATGACAAATTAATGTTTGAAATCAAAATCGACCGATAGATTTAAAAAGTTCGGAATGATATTACGTCAGATTTTATGTGTTTATTTAGCTTTCATGATATACTTTTAAATATTAATTTAAAATATTATATTAAGAATAATAATTTTTTTAACTCATTGTTGATAAGTTAAATTTCACCAATTAATTTCTATAATATAATAATTAATTAATGAAATGTTATATTGTAAAATTGTTCTCATTCGATCGATCAATTAGAATGGATAAAATAAATATTAGATATATAATTTGATAATTTTAAAATTTAAATATGTGATTTAGGTATTTCGAAAAACATGGGATGACTAATAATTTTCCGAAACTCGTAATTTGCACGTGGATATTATTTTATTCAATTACCTATCTTCAATAAAATAGGGGAGCAAAATGAAATATTAACCTTAGCCGTCGTTTCTGCTTCCTCTCCACGTGGCGAACATTCCTGGAACGCTGCCGGCGACGCCAGATGGAAAAAAGGCAGCCTCACTTTTCCCTCTGCTGACAACATTTATTTCGGAAAAGCCAACTTTTAGTTGAATTCTCTTTCTTTTATTTATTTCGTGTCTTGGTTCCCTTGTTCAGCTTTCGTCGTCACTGTCGTCTCTTGCAGCGAGAGCGAGAGCGAGATCGCTATGCCACCAGCCGCCGGAGGAGTTCCCTTTTTGCTCCCCGCTCTTCTTTCTTAGCCAGATCGCCTTCGGCTTTCGATTCCTACTCCGAATTCCAGTTAGGGGTTCGGGTTTTTTTTCTTCGAAAAATTTTCGGGGGAATGGAAGAGACTGGCTTCGATGCGTAACGTGGAGATGTAGCATCGGATCTTCCCCTTGGTTGGTTTCATCTTTATTCTTATTCTTTCTTTCGTGGATGATTTATGGAAGAGGTTGTGGTGGTGCTGTTTGGCACATTACATCGAGATTCTGCTTTTATCTTACCCCTGCCCTGTGATTCAGGAAGGAAAAACTTCTAGAAGGTTGAATTGTCTTAATATTGATTTGGGAGCTTGATGCCCTTCTCAATTGAGATTGACTTTTGCTACTAGATGGTGTTATTTTTATGGTTGCAAACTTTTGATATCAAATTGTGCACCTTAGTTGTTTTATGCCACTGCTAACAAAAACGATTTAGTTGCTTTAAGGTGCAATGAAGGGAGTGTATGCGCTGCTGATTCAAAAATGCTAGGAACATGGATACCGTCAAGAAACAAGTAGCAGCAACTGAACATGGGCTTTATAAGTTTGGTGTTAATTAGTTTAAGGGTGGAATTTAGTAAGTTAGTTGAAGCAAATACCCAATTTATTAATAATGGGTACTGAGATCCTGTCGAACTGTACATCGGTTTCTTTCTTTGAAGAAATGGATGTTTAGAATCATTATATTTAGTACATGGTTTTTTTATCAGTGAGAATGCCAAGTATTTACAGAGTTCTTTAAATGTTGAACAGACATTATTTTTTGATGACTTATTATAATCACTAATGTTGTTGATAGAAGGTTTTTCACCTAAAGCATCAGAGAAATAGAACCAACTTGACATTTCGATGATCAAATACAACAATGTAAGAAACAAACACGAATGTTACATAGTTCAATCTATGAACAAGGCATAGATGCACAAGAAGGAACAAATAATTTTCCAGGTGAGATAAGTAGATAAAAGAGAAATGCAAGTCTTCAAGCACTCATCCCTTGTTGGCAAAAAATTGCCTTTAAAATTAGGCTGACCAAGAATATAAAAGAGAACTCACTTTCCAATTTATTGTCTCTTCCAAGGACTCTTCAAATAGACCACCCAAGATTTTCTTCCCTGACATTGCACTGCTGGGAGGGGGCATTAATGGTGGTTACTGCTCGAGAACGCCAAACAGAGGTTCACTAGTGCTAGATGGGAAGTTAGGAGAGGGTCATGATCCTTGTGTGTGTGTTTGTCTGAGTCTGCATGTATGTAGCTGTAAAAGGTTGATAAGTTCACAACCTGTGGAAGCTGAATAAGAGGGGGCTACAAGAGGAGGGAACAAGAGGGTCTCTAACCTCAGAAATGAAGGATAGAGACTACAAAGGTTGAGACTGTAGGAAGGGACTACACAAGGAGGAAGGAGACTTGGAAAGGGAGAGGACATTGGTGGTGGATTGGTCATTGTCGAATGGGAATACGAAATAGCAAAGGGAATCGTTAGGATTTGCTTAATCAATGTGGTGGAAGAAAGTCAGTTGCAGAAAGGGGGAAGGGGCTACAACTACATGAGAAGGGGTTATGTGAAAGAATTCCTAAAATAGCTCTTCTTTACAATGGTACCTTGTCGTGTAAGATCTCAAGAGAATTGAGAGGCTTTACATTCTAGGCAAGTTTGTGAGGATGAGAATCCTGCCTAGGAATGGTAAGGGTTCCAGAGTTGGGTGGGTTTGTCTTGTATGTGGGCATGTAGTTGTAACTTAAGCCATCATTGTTGTGCATGCAATTATTCTAACCTCGTAAAGTTAGTTTCTATTGTATTCTATAGATTGTCATATTATGATTTAGCATATATCTCCAATTGTATTTTACTGTTGATAACAACTGGATTTTAAAAAGCTGGATTGCGATCTTTTTTATTTAATTTTCATGCCAAGCTCTACTGAACTTGTACTAGCTTCATCCCTTCAGATCTCAGAGTGCAAATAAAATAACATTTTTATTCACAGGTATTTTTATTATCTCCTGACCTCAATCAAAATACATAGCTCAAGGCACGTGAAGTTGATATGACTTGTTCTTGCTGCTGTGTTTTACTATCAAGGACAAAACATCATCGCCATTCCGAGCAAGAATCAGGATGTAAGAAATTCAATATAGTTTATTTATTTATTTCTTTTCTCTTTATTATATTATCTTCAAGAAGTTTATATGGCCGAAGAATGGCAATGTTGATATGGTGGTGACATGGGAAAATCTTGTAGTGCTGTGTTAATTGTTGTCGCTTTATCTGAATCACTTGCATCCCACAGAATCAGAATGCCAAATATTGTATTTTCGATTGCTTGGATTTATATGACCTAACCAAATTGTTCACTTGGAATGCTTATTGAGTTTGTCATAATATTAGATTGTTGAGCAAGAATATGAAATTAGAGGGGCCATAAGAGTTAAAATTTGATTGGTGTTAGGTTGGTCAAATAGAAAAGAACTATGTTAGTTTGGTATGTGTTATTTATCGGATGAGCATCGACCTACCTTAGCTTGTATCTCTCTGGCTTGCCAAAAGTTGAGTGTGTGTTATTCTTAACCATTTTTGTTTTTTGTATCTCTCTGGCTTGCCAAAAGTTGAGTGGAGAACATATAAGTCTCCAAATCACTACCAAAGAAAGGAACCAAGGCAACTAATAACTTTTTTAGTGGACAAGCCAGCCTCATACTTGGTCTCATATATTTGTTTTTTTTTTGTTAAGTGGCGTTACTTTTGCAAGATTGACATGCAAATACAAAAGTAATGCCACCCTAATTGTATAAGAGTGGCATTACTTTTGCAAGACTGTCATGGAAAAGTAATGCACTCATCAGACAACTATAGGTCTAATGCCACTTACTTTTGCATATTTCTATTTGTCCTTTGGTTCATTTAACTTGGTTATTTTGGGGCTTTAGGTTAGTGCGATCAGTGCAGGTATAGATTATGATTAATAGCACATGGAATGATCCATAAAATTGTTGAGTCATCAGGACGCCTTTTAGGATACTTGATTAAAGGATAGTTAGTCTCAAGAGATGCACCCCTAAATGTGGTAAGAGTTTTTTTCACATTTTGTCTGATGCTTTCTGGAGGTTCTTTTCTCGTTAAACACTGGAGTTTAGTTAAAGGTTCAATGGTATTAAGTGAGGAGTCACTAGGTAAGTAGATACTATCTATTGTTGTGCTAAAATTGGATTCGTCTTTCAACTCCAAATTTCTTTTGAAGTCAAGGATAATTCATCAAGTGATTTTTCTGATATTTTATTTTGCAACACTTTCTAGGAGATGGTCGATTTAAGAAGAGAGGTGATTCTATTCTTGTTTTTAAGGTTGACATTATTTCTAATTCTTTCTTTTCCCTTTCATGTCAGGTTAGTATAACGGTTTTCAGGTCTTCCTTTTTTTATCTGTTTCTCTGGTTTAGATTTTGAAGGATTAATTTTGATATAATTTTAAGCTGTGTATTTTCTCTTCAATCATTACGGTCTACCGAGGATGATATGACAGCAGCTGAGGTGTCATTAATGATAGGTAGCCTGCAGATATCTATTATGACATGATCTTCTGCTTTCTCTATGCAGGGTATCCATCCAACAAGAACATAAAGCTTTTCTCCTATAAAAAACTGAGATCAGCTACAAATAATTTTCATCCGAGCAATAGGATAGGCCGTGGTGGGTTTGGAACAGTGTATAAGGTGATGCATGTTACTCATCATAACATATGCCAGAATAATTGTTTTCTGTTTATGAAATGCTCACTTCATCTTTTTCTATGACTGACTGCAACAAGTCAACTAGAGTTAATTGTGTGTCAAACATGTTCAGTGCTTCTTATTGTTTGTCTAATATGCAATCCTAAATTTTCTTTGAGTTGTTTTCTGCAGGGAAAACTAATAATGGCACAGCTTATATGAACCTTCTTCACCTTGTACCATATAGTAGCTATGATTCTTGTGTAATTCTATCATGTTAACATAGTCACATCTCTGCAGCACGTGTCACATCTTTGAAGTTTTGAATTATGGGCAATTTTGTTTTTTAAAAACTAAACATATTAAGATAATTTGAACAAGAAGAGAAGATATGATATGCAGTTTTAGTAACAAGAAACAAATTAATGGAATAGTTAAGATAGATGATGATTTTCTAGAAGAGTTTTAGATATCTTAGATTCATTATTCAATAAAAAAAGGAATATTGATGAAATCATCATTAATAGGTGAAAGACTTAGTGGGGGAAGAAACTTCTGTAGTCTTATGTGATCGTTGTGTTCCTTTAGGCTAAAAGGCAAAATTTTAGCCTTTGGTACGATTTGCCATACTTGGTGGAAAAAAAGGCGAATCGCTCGCCCCTAGCGCCTCCGCCAACCCGTCTCAGGGCCAACACGGAGGAGGTAAATCACGAGGGCTACTAGCCCGGATTTGACCCCCAGACCTCTTGATGGCAACATCCACGCACTAACCATCTGTCCATCCCGTGGGGACCACGATTTGCCATACTTGTAGATTGTAAGGTTGTGCTGTTACATGCAACGTGTGCACAATTTTAAGATAGCAAAATTAGAATGCTAAGATAGAGGCGTGGAGATACTAGAAACTATAAAGTGGAAAATATTAATATGAGCAATTTAGTCTGAATCTAATAGACAAATTTTTTTTTAAAAAAAAGGTTGAGATGGTATAGGCGCATCTAAAGGCTATTAATAAATTCTAGGGGTGTCAATTTCGATGGGTCAGGTCGTGTCAGATTTTTTTTTTTAAACTCGAATCCGACCCGAACCCGAATTCAACCAAAACTCGTAGACAGGAACCCGAACCCGACCAACCCAAACTCGACCCGAAAAAACTGATTCAAAATGACTTTTTTTGGCTATTTTTCCTATAATTCTTCACTTTTATCTCAATGCTCCGTCATTATCATACTAACTTTAATATTAATATACATAAAATCAACTTAATTTTCAAAATAAAATTTGATTTAACCCCAAAAAATCCACTAAACCCTAAATTCGGGTCAACCTGAATCCGACCCGAATTCGACCCGAAAATTTTACCCGAAACCCTCCAACCCGACCTGAATCCGAAAATTTCCAACCTGAACCTGATTTTTTTCGGGTCAACTCGGGTCGAGTTCATTTTTGACACCCCTAATAAATTCTATAGGATAAAGAATTGAATCTATTAGAGTTGAAAGTGCTAGAGGATGACCTAAGAAATATGAGCCAGTATAATAAAACACAATTAATTAATTTAAATATGACTAATGATATAGCCATGTTTAAAGTTCAATGGAAGAGTTAGATTTATGTAGAACATGACTTGATAATGATGAGCATTAATTTAAAATGACATCATAATTTCACTTGATGCCATGTTAAACTATGTATTGATCAATTATGCTATATTTTTTTTATTGGTAAACATTAGTAAAATTATAATAAATTTTACTTATATATATTTTTAATAAATTATGTTTAAAATTATTTAACAATGTATGATAGGATATGATCGTTCATAAAAAATGCCATTTGTGTTTTTAGTTAACATGGAATTGTTGGGACCGGGTGCATGTCGACAAGGATACAGGTTCGTAAAATTTTAAATTTTTACGTGCAGCGGAAGAATTAGCATAAAATAATTTTCTAAATTATTTTAACCTCGTATCTAGCATGCAACCTTATGGTGTGTGGACATAATCATAAAATTAAACTTTGCGGAAAAGTAAACTAATTTACTTTGTAACTCGAAGTAAGGGACGAGATCCAACCGTAGCGTCCCTTGGAAGCTTCGCCTCTATTCGCGTCCACGCCGAGTTCTCTTCGGGATGACTTCGCAAGGTCACGAGTTTTGTGCCGACGAGAACTACTAGATTCTCTAAAGCACAACAAAGAAGATCAAGAGAGGAAAAATGGAAACTAACCAACAAGAAACGGAATCTCAATTCCGGGAAGAGAGGAGTTGTGATCCGCTTCTTCTTCTTCTTGTTTGGCTTCTCCTTCTTCTTGGTAGCTCACGGCAACCACCTTGGGATGTAGTTGCGCCGGCCCTAGGGATGGTGAAGGGCGCCGGCCCTAAGGATGGTGAAGGGCGCCGACCCTAAGGGGAAAGAAAGAAAGGGAAGAGAAGAATAATAGAGAGAGAGGGAGAGGTTAGCTCTATTTCAACTCATTAGGATTAAAGGCTTCCCTTTGGTTCCTTATATAGTTGCTTCTCCCTTGCCAAGTCTCCTCTTAACAGAGTTAACGGAATTAACGGAATTAGTTATCATAAGAATTTTATCCTATAAAATTTCTTATGACTTATTCCGTTATGCCTAGTTTTATTATAACTAATTTATAATAAAACAAATTCTTTTTCTCTTTAAATTATGGAATAAATTTTATAAGAAATTTATAAACTTTCTTATTATGGAAAAATCAATTCATAATTGATTTTATAAAATTAAAATAAACCAATTCATGGATTATTTTAACTTCCATAAAAAGGAATAAATTTCTATAAATTTATTTATATAAATTTCTTTATACAAATTTATTTATCCATAATTTATAAAATAAATCGCGCTAGATCTATTTTATTAATTAAACCAAATAAAATGGTTTTCTCCCTTTAATGTGGCCGGCCAAACCAAAGAGGGTGGGCACCCTCTTTGGCCGGCCACTTCAAGCCCCACCAATCGCGAATTAAACTTATTTAATTCGCCCAATAAGCCTTCAAAAGACTTAGCCATTTTTAGCTTCCATTGCGCCTCTGATTAACTCAGATTCGACTTATTTCTCTTGATTGGAAAATCCAATTTTCAACTCGTTTTAAATCCCTCGGATTACTCGTAGTGCGTGTGACTAAATAGGCTTTCGATTTATGTTGGCCGTCTATAATCAACTAATTATAGAACGATCATGAGTGGCAGTAGTACATCATGATCCCCAATTAATCGAAAGATCAACGGTTTGACCTCAGAAGAAATTATTCTGAAACCCTTCAGCAGCTCTAATGAATCGTGCCTCATTCCCTTCACCACCTTATACCCACTTGGTTCAGGACACGACCTATTTGTGTCAGTCCCCACTAGACTGACTACGTCACACCTAGCCCAAGTAATGTCTTTCTCGTCCTTTGGATTTCTAATTACTCTCATGTATTTTAGAGACTCGCACTCCAAACATGATATACTCTGGCCAGAGGTTTTGAGTAACAATCCGACGATAGGCCTGAGTATACATCTCCTCGCAAGGAGTGGTGAATCCTTTGTAGGCTGTTCAAACATCTTCGGGCACTTCGGCTTATACCCAATCATCCTGGGTCCACACCTCCTTGGAGATGCTTGCTTAAGATGTTAAAGTATAAGTCTCCATGACCAAGATGACTTGAACACCGCAAGTCAAAGGAACATCGCACTTAAGCCGCAGTAAGAACTTCATTGACATTTCTATAATAGATTCCATATGAAGTCTTACAGCTAGTTACTCCAATGAACTAGTTCCCTTAACTAGCATCCATGTTTATCTCCGGACATCCCAATGTCACCAGCCAGTGAGAATCAGCTGATTAGAGAATAACTCATGCTAGTCTCAACAGAATTGATAGTGTCCGTATTTATCAATTCATCAACTAGGGATATTTTCAATACTCCACATTTGCACATTTAGAGATAATCACTAGTTGTGATCCCATCACAAATTCTCTTATGCTGTGAGTTGTATTGCGGACATTCAGTAGATGAGTTTAAGATCCCAATCAAATACACAAGCATGTATACTCAAATAGTGAATTATCATTTATTAAAATAAATGTTTTACAATCATAAGGCAATTGCCTTAGGACACTTCTCTCATATCACTAACAAACTCCCACTTGGCCCAATGCCAATCGCTACGGTATCCAATACCACAGGCTCTAACATGACCCTCAAACTTGCTCTGAGGTAAGGCCTTAGTTAAAGGATCCGCTAAATTCCTTTCAGTGGGAATTTTCTCAATTTGTATGTCATTCCTACTTATAATCTCTCTGATCAGATGATAGCGGCGAAGCTCGTGTTTGGATCGCTGATGAGACCTTGGTTCCTTTGCTTGTGCAATAGCTCCATTGTTGTCGCAGTAAACCGGCACTGCTTCATCAATGGTTGGAACCACACCAAGTTCGGAGACGAACTTCTTGATCCAGACTGCTTCCTTTGCTGCTTCCGAAGCTGCGATATATTCCGCTTCTGTGGTAGAATCCGCTACGGTGTCTTATTTGGAACTCTTCCAACTTATTGCGCCTCCATTCAAAGTAAATACGTATCCAGACTGCGATTTGGAGTCATCCTTATCTGTCTGGAAACTGGCATCTGTATACCCACGTATTACCATATCTCCTTCTCCATATATTAGGAACACATCCTTAGTTCTTCTTAAGTACTTAAGGATTGTCTTAACAGCCGCCCAATGATCCATTCCTGGATCCGACTGGTATCTGCTTGTGACGCTCAAAGCATACGATACATCGGGCCTAGTACATAACATAGCATACATGATAGATCCTATCGCGGATGTATAGGGAATCTTATTCATGCAAATCCTCTCGTCTTCTGTGCGTGGACACATAGACTTTGAAAGGTTGATCCCATGCCTGATGGGAAGGTAACCTTTCTTGAATTCCGACATGCTAAACCTTTTTAGCACTCGGTCTATATATGTAGACAGCGAAAGACCGAGCAACCGTTTTGATCTATCTCTATAGATTCTAATCCCAAGGATATAGGTTGCTTCTCCCAGGTCTTTCATGGAGAAAGTTTTGGACAACCAAATTTTAACTGTCTGTAAGACTGATATATCGTTTCCTATAAGTAAGATGTCATCGACATATAATACTAGGAATACGACTGCACTCCCACTAACCTTCTTGTACACACAAGGTTCGTCAGGATTTTGTGAGAAATCAAACTCTTTGATTGTCTCATCAAAACGGATGTTCCAGCTCCTAGATGCTTGCTTCAGTCCATATATGGATCGTCGAAGCTTGCATACTTTGGTTTTATCAACCGATGTGAAACCTTCAGGTTGTATCATGTATACATCCTCAAGCAGGTTTCCGTTAAGGAAAGCTGTTTTCACATCCATTTGCCATATCTCATAATCATAATGAGCTGCTATGGCTAGGAGCATCCGAATGGATTTAAGCATAGGTACTGGCGAATAGGTTTCGTCATAATCAATTCCTTGCTTCTGACGATATCCTTTTGCCACTAATCTAGCCTTAAAGGTAACAACATTACCTTCCATGTCGGTTTTCTTCTTGAAAACCCACTTGCACCCTATGGGCTTAATCCCTTCGGGTGGGTTAACCAAGTCCCATACTTGGTTTTCGTACATGGAATCCATTTCCGACTTCATGGCCTCAAGCCATTTATCCCTTTCTGAACTTTTCAGAACATCTTCATAACTGATAGGTTCATCATCGCTTATGAGCAACACGTCGTTCGATTCACTTACGAGAAATCTGTATCTCTCTAGAATATTGCGTGTCCTATCAGATCTACGAAGAGGTGGTGTAGTTTTAGGTTCAACTGATAGCTCATCATTATGAGGTATTGGTTGTGGATCTAGACTAAGTGTCTCTGTAATGTCTATTGGAGTTTCTTGAACTTCATCAAGTTCAATCCCACTCCCACTGTTTTCTTGTAAAAGAAATTCTTTTTCCAGAAATACAGCATGCCTTGAAACAAACACCTTTTGTTCCAAGGGATGATAGAATTGGTAACCCTTCGTTTCCTTAGGGTATCCAATAAATAGACATTTATCAGACTTAACATCCAATTTGTCTGATACAATCCTCTTCACATAAGCAGGACAACCCCATATCTTAAGGTGAGTTAAGTGGGGTTTCTTACTATTCCATGTCTCATATGGAGTAGTAGAGACTACCTTGGTCGGGACTCTGTTTAGCAAGTAAACAGCTGTCTTGAGTGCATAGCCCCAAAAGGATTTTGGAAGAGTTGCATGATTCATCATCGACCTAACCATGTCCATCAAGGTTCGGTTGCGCCTCTCAGATACACCATTATGCTGTGGTGTATACGGCGGAGTCCATTGGGATAATATCCCATTGTCCCTAAGATAATCTTGAAACTCTTGACTTAAGTATTCTCCACCCCGATCGGATCGAAGTATCTTAATACTTTTGCCAAGTTGTTTCTCTACTTCATTTCTGAACTCTTTAAATTTCTCAAAGGCTTCAGATTTGTGTTTCATCAAGAACACATACCCGAATCGTGAGTGATCATCGATAAAGGTGATGAAGTAGCTATAGCCTCCTTGTGCAAGAGTTGACATTGGTCTACATACATCAGTATGTATTAGACCAAGCAACTCTCCCACTAAATTACCTTTTCCGGAAAAGGGTAATTTGGTCATCTTGCCTTTTAAGCATGATTCGCATGTATCAAATGAATCGGGTTCAAATGATTCCAAAATTCCACATCGGTGTAATTCGGTCATGCGTTTCTTACTTACATGGCCAAGACGACAATGCCACGTGTAGGAGTCTATTCGATTATCTATTCTAGCACGTTTGTTGCTAACTTCGATATTGAAAACGTCACCGGATAAATCTAACGTGTAGATACCATTGCACAAAGTTCCATTCCCATAAAGAACGCCATTTAAAGTTATGTAACAACAATTGTTACTAAAAGTTAAATGATAACCCTTTTCATTCAAACATGAAATAGATACAATGTTCTTTATTAACAAAGGAACGAAATAACAATTATCCAATTCTAAGACACGTCCAGTTGGGAGCTTTAGCAAATATGTTCCGATGGCAACAGCAGCAATCATTGCTCCGTTTCCAACTCGCAAATTCGCTTCTCCTTTGACGAGTCTTCTTCTATTCCTCAGCCCCAGTATGTTATTACATATATGTGAGCTACACCCAGTATCAAGTACCCAAGTGTTTGAGGAAATAGAGTGACATTCAATAACGAAAATACTTGAAGAGGATGGGGCATCGGATGCCTTCTCTTTCAAGGACTCAAGATAAACCTTGCAGTTTCTTCGCCAGTGACCCTCCTTGCCACAGTGATGGCAAGTGTCTTTTGGTTTCTTTTCAGTCTTTTTGGCCTTTTTCTTCTTTCCTTTGTTCTGTTCTTTGGTCTTCCTCTTAGAACCTTTCTTCGAGGAACCAACTAACAGTACCGCCTTTTGATCCGGCTTTACAGAAGGCTCCACAGTCTTCAGCAGGTTAAGCAACTCGGGAATGGTGGTCTCTAGTTTGTTCATCCGATAGTTCATCACAAATTGTGAATAACTTTTGGGCAAACAACTCAGAATTAAGTCAATACTTAGTTCATGATCCATCGCAAAACCGAGTGTGTTCAGTCGCTCAATGTACCCCAACATCTTTAGCACAAACTGCGAGGCAGAAGTGCCTTCCTGCATCTTGGTGGTGAAGAGGAGTCTGGAGACTTCGAACCTTTCGGATCTCGCCTGCTCTTCAAACAACTCATTAAGATGGAAGATGATGGTATAAGCATCCATATGCTCATGCTGCTTTTGCAGCTCAGGTACCATAGAGGCTAGCATGATGCAACTTGCAAGTTCAGAATCGGTCACATGTTTCTGATAGGCCATTAACTGGTCTGTAGTTGCACCTTCTGGAGGTTGGTTAGGAAGTTGATCTTCAAGGACATAAGCAAGCTTCTCTGACTTGAGGACTATCCTCAGGTTTCGAAGCCAGTCCATGAAGTTTGGCCCAGTCAGTTTATTGGTGTCCAAAATGGAACGCAGATTCAGAGAAGACATGATCGAGTGATTAACCTAGAAATATAAATTTGAGATTATGTGAGAAGAATTATTAAAGAATGTATCAATATACATAAATTGAAATCTTATTTATTTTTCAAATTGAATAACCCTTTTTATCAATTCGGGAGATCGTAGGGATATCTCCAAATAGGTTGATATCCAACCATAGGTAAGAACAACCATGGCTGTGGCCATCAAGTTATTCTTAGCTATGAAGGTAGGTAATTATACCGATTACACATCACATATATGTAACTATCATTTTATGCTATCAACTAATTGAATGTTTGCATAAATCATTGGGTTGTTAACTCATTAACAAGTATGCAACATTATACATAGCACCCAACTGCACCTCTCTTTACATCGACCTTGGCTGTGGCACAACAAATCGATGCTCCAAGCTTAAGGCTGACCCATTAATCAAGAAATAGTTTTAATATGGTTGGAGCTCATTCAACCGCTTAGTCAGGCTTGGATGTGTCCAACAACCAAAACTAATGATTGACCTCTGACTCCAACTATATTATTCATAAACTAATTCATGGTTTGAACATGTTGAGGTTCCAGTCGGGCATGGATGTGTCCATCAACCCAAACGAGAAACAAAACTCCGATTCTAACCATATTAATGGAAGGTATTGGCCTTAATATTTTGTAAGGGGTTTTGGGTCTCATCCTTTCTTTTCTAAGCACATTCATGACATAGAATTATGTCATGACTAACGATTTCCTTAATTAAGTATGTATGTGACTTAAGTTATCAAGTCTCATTAATTGAATTAGGAACCGGATTTCCTAATTCCAATTTCATACTTAATTAAAGGAATTGTTTTGGGAAACAATTTCCTAAATTGTCATAATTAATTTCGGAAATAATATGTTCAAGACTTTGATTTCTCTAAATCAAATCTTATTAAATTAAGAGACAAATCCCTTAATTCAACTACATATTATTTTCATGAAAATCTCATTTAAGAAACTCTATAGGAAACCATTTTCCTAATTAATTTTGGAGACAACAATATGTAAGAGCATCACCTCTTAAACATATTTTATTCATGGATTTAATTAATTACAACAAATCGTTTTCTAAGGGTGGCTCCCCGAGGCTCAGATACCCAAAGAAAAGTAATGTGTTGTAAATCCAATTGGACGGCTCCCCGAGGCTCAATCCAAATCAAACATGACAATTTCAATTAAAAATTGGGAAATTAAATTACAACAACTAACTTTAAATTGGACGGCTCCCCGAGGCTCAATCCAAAATAAAGAATTTTGTTGTTAATTTAAAAACCAATTCAAATTTAATTGTCAATTAACTGTCCATGAATTTGTCTAGACTTTCTTAAAAGAAAGTGCCCAAAATTGCGAAATTTCAAAAATAGGTTTTCATAATAATTGTAAGTTTCTGGTACAAAGGAAACTTACATATTTCCAAAATTGAAAATTTCTAAAATAGAAAAATTTCCAAAATTGGAAAGTTTCCAAAGATGGGAAGTTTTGACAATTATTATAAAATTTCAGAAACTAGAAAATTTCAAACGTTTGCGAAATTTCATGAGGATTTCCAAACTTTAAAATTCCTAAATCTAAAATTTATTATAATTTGAAAGTTTCCATAATTGAAAATTTTTTTCGAAATTGAGATCATGACAAAGTTTTCCACAAAACAATTATATAATTAAGTCGAACACTAACCGGCTCTGATACCACTGTTGGGACCGGGTGCATGTCGACAAGGATACGGGTTCGTAAAATTTTAAATTTTTACGTGCAGCGGAAGAATTAGCATAAAATAATTTTCTAAATTATTTTAACCTCGTATCTAGCATGCAACCTTATGGTGTGTGGACATAATCATAAAATTAAACTTTGCGGAAAAGTAAACTAATTTACTTTGTAACTCGAAGTAAGGGACGAGATCCAACCGTAGCGTCCCTTGGAAGCTTCGCCTCTATTCGCGTCCACGCCGAGTTCTCTTCGGGATGACTTCGCAAAGTCACGAGTTTTGTGCCGACGAGAACTACTAGATTCTCTAAAGCACAACAAAGAAGATCAAGAGAGGAAAAATGGAAACTAACCAACAAGAAACGGAATCTCAATTCCGGGAAGAGAGGAGTTGTGATCCGCTTCTTCTTCTTCTTGTTTGGCTTCTCCTTCTTCTTGGTAGCTCACGGCAACCACCTTGGGATGTAGTTGCGCCGGCCCTAGGGATGGTGAAGGGCGCCGGCCCTAAGGATGGTGAAGGGCGCCGGCCCTAAGGGGAAAGAGAGAAAGGGAAGAGAAGAATAATAGAGAGAGAGGGAGAGGTTAGCTCTATTTCAACTCATTAGGATTAAAGGCTTCCCTTTGGTTCCTTATATAGTTGCTTCTCCCTTGCCAAGTCTCCTCTTAACAGAGTTAACGGAATTAACAGAATTAGTTATCATAAGAATTTTATCCTATAAAATTTCTTATGACTTATTCCGTTATGCCTAGTTTTATTATAACTAATTTATAATAAAACAAATTCTTTTTCTCTTTAAATTATGGAATAAATTTTATAAGAAATTTATAAACTTTCTTATTATGGAAAAATCAATTCATAATTGATTTTATAAAATTAAAATAAACCAATTCATGGATTATTTTAACTTCCATAAAAAAGAATAAATTTCTATAAATTTATTTATATAAATTTCTTTATACAAATTTATTTATCCATAATTTATAAAATAAATCGCGCTAGATCTATTTTATTAATTAAACCAAATAAAATGGTTTTCTCCCTTTAATGTGGCCGGCCAAACCAAAGAGGGTGGACACCCTCTTTGGCCGGCCACTTCAAGCCCCACCAATCGCGAATTAAACTTATTTAATTCGCCCAATAAGCCTTCAAAAGACTTAGCCATTTTTAGCTTCCATTGCGCCTCTGATTAACTCAGATTCGACTTATTTCTCTTGATTGGAAAATCCAATTTTCAACTCGTTTTAAATCCCTCGGATTACTCGTAGTGCGTGTGACTAAATAGGCTTTCGATTTATGTTGGCCGTCTATAATCAACTAATTATAGAACGATCATGAGTGGCACCTAGTAGTACATCATGATCCCCAATTAATCGAAAGATCAACGGTTTGACCTCAGAAGAAATTATTTTGAAACCCTTCAGCAGCTCTAATGAATCGTGCCTCATTCCCTTCACCACCTTATACCCACTTGGTTCAGGACACGGTCTATTTGTGTCAGTCCCCACTAGGCTGACTACGTCACACCTAGCTCAAGTAATGTCTTTCTCGTCCTTTGGATTTCTAATTACTCTCATGTATTTTAGAGACTCGCACTCCAAACATGATATACTCTGGCCAGAGGTTTTGAGTAACAATCCGACGATAGGCCTGGGTATACATCTCCTCGCAAGGAGTGGTGAATCCTTTGTAGGCTGTTCAAACATCTTCGGGCACTTCGGCTTATACCCAATTATCCTGGGTCCACACCTCCTTGGAGATGCTTGCTTAAGATGTTAAAGTATAAGTCTCCATGACCAAGATGACTTGAACACCGCAAGTCAAAGGAACATCGCACTTAAGCCGCAGTAAGAACTTCATTGACATTTCTATAGATAGATTCCATATGAAGTCTTACAGCTAGTTACTCCAATGAACTAGTTCCCTTAACTAGCATCCATGTTTATCTCCGGACATCCCAATGTCACCAGCCAGTGAGAATCAGCTGATTAGAGAATAACCCATGCTAGTCTCAACAGAATTGATAGTGTCTGTATTTATCAATTCATCGACTAGGGATATTTTCAATACTTCACATTTGCACATTTAGAGATAATCACTAGTTGTGATCCCATCACAAATTCTCTTATGCTGTGAGTTGTATTGCGGACATTCAGTAGATGAGTTTAAGATCCCAATCAAATACACAAGCATGTATACTCAAATAGTGAATTATCATTTATTAAAATAAATGTTTTACAATCATAAGGCGATTGCCTTAGGACACTTCTCTCATATCACTAACAGGAATTAGATTTCTTACAAAAACTTGTATTGGTACAGTCATGCCCTTATGTGGTTTTGATGTTTGGACAGAGGTTTTAGACCTATATTATAATTATTTGATATTGTTTGTCAAGTGTGCAGGTGCAAGATACTTGTCATTGATATAGCTGGGGCAATGGATGAATTCTAAGAGGTTATAGGTTAATTGGACACTTGGTAATCAGAAAAGTGCATGTAGATTAAGGAATAGATGAAAGTCCTAATAGGTCGAGCTCAACCAAATGCTTGGCAAAAAAGAAAGTCCCAGAGGCTAGGTCTCTTAGCATGGAAAATTCTAAAATGAGGCTTCTTGGCACATGAAGTTTCGGAGGTACTACCTCTTAGTAGGTAACTTCTGGTGAAGCGGATACTAGAGCACACTTGTATAAAGGGTTATACGTGTCACTCGACTGGGCTGGAGACTCAACATCTCAACCTGAGAAGTAGTCTGACTTAAGTATTTAGTCAACTACGGGCAGCTTTCAATTGGCTGGAATATGAGTCAATTGGTCAGTCAACAGATTTCCTAGCAAACATAATGTTGCTATTTGTCAGTGAGTCAACTGGGGAACATTAAATAAATGATTGATGTGCCAATGGAAAATTGGAACATAATTGTTGATCTAACATGATCAGACTCAAACTCTAGCTCTTGAGTCGACTAACTAATGGTAAATTGAGTCAACTGAAGTATATATTGCGACACAGTAATTGATAAAATTAAGTTAGCATTTGACTGGTCTAGCGTAGGAAAGCAATGTTCAGGTTGAAGCAAAGCTACAATTAATGACTATAAATATGAGCCAAAATGAGCACGAGAACTAAAAGTGCTTACACTTACAATTCTGGTCTCAACTTCCTTGTGCTTCTATTATTTACTCTTGTGTAATCTCTTCTTTAGCTTAGTTTTCATCTTATAGGTAGAATAGGATTAGATGTTTCTCCACCTCTGGAAGCTATCCAAGGTAAAAAGATAGTGGATTGCAAGGTGTGACTTCCCGACGAATCATAGGTTGTAGAATAGAAATCATGGTTCCAAACCATGTAAAAGGCTTGTTTATATTGTTCATTTTGTTAAAATGGTACTGTTTTTGTTTCTACTGCATACTAACTCAATTGTAGACACAAGCAAGCAATCAAGTGATTGACTATTCAATCCCCTCTAGCCTCACCATATCCAACAATTTCAAGTATGTGCATAAAGTTTTTAGTAAATTTTTGCCACCATAAATTTACTAAAAACAATTGTTCATGCTAGATTTGTCACAATTATAAAAGTCTATACTAGGTTTAGCAATTAATGGGAATTATATTTGCACGATCTCATAATAATTCCTTATTCTATCAAAGAATTACAATCTCATTATTAGTAATTTTACTCTTTTTTTCAAAACAATATTTATTTTTAGTAGTATGCAATAGCTCTTTTTTATTGGAGATTCCTCCATTTTTTTTTTTGATTGCCTTGCTTTTGTGTGACAGGGGATACTTGGAAATGGAGTAGCTGTTGCAGTGAAAGTACTCTCGACAGAATCCAAACAAGGAATTAAGGAATTCTTGACTGAGATTGATACCATCTCAAATGTGAGGCATCCGAACCTTGTCGAGCTTTTAGGTTGCTGTGTGGAAGAAAGTAGTCGCATTCTTGTGTACGAGTATGTGGTGAACAGTAGTCTTGATCGTGCATTGCTTGGTAACTCGAGTACACTTATCAATATTGATGTGTGACAGAACAGTTCTCTTTGTCTGATTTTCATAATTTTCTTTACCTGGTAGGTATGACTGTTGACACAACTAATCTGAATTGGAAAAATAGATCAGCTATTTGCATTGGCACTGCTACAGGTCTTGCATATCTCCATGAAGAACTTGAACCCCCTACTGTGCACAGAGATATTAAAGCTAGCAATATTCTTCTTGACAGTAACTTTGCCCCTAAAATAGGAGATTTTGGTTTGGCAAAACTCTTCCCTGATAATATTACACATATCAGCACACAAGTAGCTGGAACAAAGTAAGCCATTGTTAGCCATTCCTGCGATATCTAGTTTTAAAATATGATGTGAAGGTTTAATGGTTATAAACCATAAATATTAAGTGGATATTTTCTGTTCGTCTTGTAAAGTATTATGCTAATAAAGTAACTGCATAAAAAGTACTGGTTTTTGGTTTAATGCAGCTAATTCCATGCATCATGTTTTTTAACAAGTTGTTTAAGTATGACAGCCCACAGTAAATGTCTAACATTCCTTAGTCTGTTCCCTTGTGACATCTAGGTAGGTACCTGCAACATTTGTTTTTCATCTTATCCAGCTAGATATGATTAGGTAGTCAACCATTATCGTGTACAACAATCTTTTGTTAATAGAATGCGGAACACGTGATGACAGATGCTCCTGTTATTGTTACCTTGAAATTAGACTGGTAGTATCAAAAGAGATATAAGTGCACAACATACTACAATTGATTCTGAATCCTTATTTTCCATCTCTTCTGATACTCAATTCATGCAACAATTAACTGCAGTGGCTATTTGGCACCCGAGTATGCCATGAAGGGTCAATTAACTAAGAAGGCCGATGTATACAGTTTCGGCGTGCTTCTAATTGAAATAATTAGTGGCAGGAGTAGTTCAAAGACATACTGGTCAGGGATGGGGCAACCTCTCTTACAGTGGGTAAGTCATGGTTCTGAATGGCACATATATTACTTGTTCACTATTAGTGAAGGTTTCTCTTTTATGCTGTAGTTGTTTTTCCTGGTCTTGAAGATGGGTCATTTCGAACATATATGCTCAACAAAGTGACTTGGCCATAATAATTCATAACATTGACATTCTCAATCCATTCATTTGCTCAACATGCATCAACACACTGCGTAAACATTCTACTATAATATATAAATTATGATTTACTCGTTTAAGTTTGTGATTATGTTTTGAGCTATGCTTAGGTGAGAAAGTAGTATCGTGGGTACAGAAGTCATAGCAAATGCTAGTTCCTAAAGATAGAAGTCATTGGTTCACACAAATCTACAGTGGACTCGCTCTGCATTTTGTTAGATTTTTAGAGACACCTCAACACAGTCACATTTCTCTATGCTATTCTTTTCAGATAGCTAAATTATATGTGCAAATCCTCTAGTTTGATAGTATTCCATGGACATCATGCTGTTCCTTCGCAAATCTCTGTCTGTCCATCATGTGACTTAGCTCCGAAAACAGTAAATGTTAGTGAACTTTGATAGATTGGTGGTTAAGTTATATCTGAATCTTTTAACAAGCTTGTTTTTTTTTCCCCAATTTTATGGGATGTCTCCGAAAAGACCTTTTAACAAGCTTGTTATTTCCCGACTTATCAGCTACAATTTATGTACTCCAAATGCTAGACATGGCAGCTTTTCAAGGAAGGGAAGCTCAAAGAAATGGTAGATCCATCACTTGGTGAATATCCAGAAGAGCAAGTCATGAAGTTCATCAAAGTTGCGCTCTTCTGCACTCAAGCGACTGCCGGACGAAGACCTTCGATGCCCCAGGTGGTAGAGATGCTGTCGAGGCCCATTAAACTAAACGAGGAGGAACTGACGCCCCCGGGTTACATCGATAGCCCATCAAAGATAAACTATGGTTCAAGAGGTACGACCTCCAGTAACTTTCAATTGAAGAAATCAGCTGCTGGTGATTCCACTAATGTATTCATGTCGACTTCTGATACCTCAACAGAAATATCACCAAGGTAAGCTATATCAGTGCCAGGATTGACATCCTGTGTCAAATAGGTAGGTAGTGCATCTGCAGGAATTGTTGTGATTTGTTTTTGCGGTTTGTGTTCTTATTTTTAAATTCACAAATATGTGCCTGTGGCATAACATGTTACTATACGATATATCATACAATAAAAATTAGGCACATCATTTGTATTTTTGTCGGATAGATCCAATTAAAGTTGGTGGACGTCTCATTTAACTTGAATTGTCCAAAATATTCTCATAGTATTTTATCACTCAATTGCGTAGAAGTTAATATGTAATTTCTATAACAGCTGGAAGTTGGTCATAGCTTTTTGATTGAGATTTTATGATATTCATTACATTTTTAAATGCACATTATTAGATTGTCATATAGAAGTTAGAATATAATCTTGTAACGAGCCACCTTCTGGTACTAAGCTTTAAGACGGATCGCTACTGACTGACTAACTGACTAATTACTGATTTCTAATAATGCTAAACCAACCGGGAGAATTTTAAAAATTCTTATTTTACTATTTACTGAACTAATAATTCATAAACATGTTAAGAGTACTAACTAGCCTAAAATAAAACAAAACTTTTATTTTATTACCTTGGCAAGATTCAATCCCTCAATCTCTACGTTGCATGGCTAAAGCACTAACCAACTACTCTACACCAGTTTTGTTTTACATAGTACCAGTCGACTACTATATGCCAGTCGACTGGTCGGGCCACAGAATGGTTCTGTCCCCGATACCAGTCGACTGGTATTTTCCCAGTTGACTGGTAGTTCTGAAATTCCAGTTTTCAGATTTCTAAATTTTACCGAACTTGAGCCACAATGTACCAAAATCATATCTAACAAACATAATAGCATAAATAAAATTCCACGACTATTCTAAGGCATTTATTACATGTTTTTGGAGGGTTTCTAGCATATATAGCAACTTAGAAATCATAAAAACGACATGTAAAAGCATAGCCATAAACGTGCCAAGTTTGTATCAACTTCTTATTGAAACCATTCATTATTTATATATAAGGACATTCTTAGCTACTACATGTTATTCTATATGGTGCATATATCTTAAAACAAGCATAACCTATGTATTTAGCATGTAAATCAAAAGTATCAAGTTCTTATCTCTAAAGCTTAAGCATGGATCTAAATTACCATATTGCAAGTAGTAACTCATATCATTCAACATTCGCTAAGCAAGTATTAACACAGGTAATTAAACTACTTTAATATACTAGGCACCACAAATAACGAATCTAATTAAGTTCATACATGGTTCACATAACCTATTGCGGAAAAACTAAAAGAACATAATAAAGACTATTTTTATGCTTTGCAAGTTTCGAAGACTTTTATTCCAACTCCACCATCACACACACTTTGCATCAAGCCCGCCGCCTCCGCTACTAGTGCTTTCCTTTACCTGTATCTGCAGTATAAGGAAATGCAAACTAATAAGCATAAAGCTTAGTAAGTACCATCTAGCCTCACAAAACTATGAAAACTCGAATTATGCTTTTGTAAAACATGCTATGCACATACATGCTCATATCCATAAGTAATCATGCTAGGCGCATGCTAAAATACATATCATAGAATGTCATGGCATATAACTGAGACATGACACATACTGAACTAAAACTGAAAAGTAAGCTATAGCATGACATACATGTCTGAACTGGAACTGAAACTAACAAACATAAAACTAACTATTAAATTCACCACATGCTAATATGAATTTCTGAAAACTAAATACATATAGTAGGTGAAAGTAATAATCAACTGCTGTGGGCCCGGCAATGTACCAACTGTGCGCGCATCCCTAATAAACCCGAGGTAGCAAATCCCGAATCCATTAGGGTTCTACTAGGTTATCTAAACCTAGGGGCAACTAGGAGCCCATCCCATACTAGGTTATCTAAACCTAGAGGCAACTAGGAGTCTATCCCTGGACCGAAGCCCGGTATAATGCCAACTGAAAATAAAATAGTTCTTTTATACTTTTCTTTTTCTCTTCTGATTCTTGCTTTTACTAGGTTATATAAACCTAAGGGCAATTAGGAGCCCATCCCGTTGGACCTTGGTCCCAATCATAAACTGAAGCAAGAATTTCTATTCTTTAATGCTTTCTATTGCATTAACAGAACTAAACATTTTAACAACTACCTAACGTGCGTGCTTGTTCATAATTTACGATTTCTAATCGTAAAGCATAAATACAAGGAAATAAGGCATATGAAAAATCAACCAAAACTACTTATACTGCAGGTGAGGGATACTTACATCCTGCGCTAGGTTTTCCTTACGAATAAAATCTGAAATTCCCGAGGGAACGTCGAATTTCGACATTCTTCTTGCTCCTTGGCGTTCTCCTCACGTCTACGAGAATTCTCGTAGATAATAGGGCCTCTTGAGACATTCCCTTGGCTTCTCCTTTGTCTTGGGCGGAAGAGAGGGCGAGCGGAGAGGTCGCGTGCGTGAGGGAGGGTGTCGGCGTCGCTGGGTTGGGAGGAAATTAACCTAAAACTCGTAACTCCCTCTTTTATACTTATGGGGCCGAATTTAACTAATTCCACCTTATCTATTGTTTCCCTTAATCTATTTTAATAAAAACAAACCATCCCAGTTGGTCTGCCCTTTCTCCTCTCACTGCTTAGGTTACGTTTTTTTCCTTTTTATCCCTTTTTGTCACTTTCGTTTATGGAAAAATTTTATAAAAATATCCATAAATTCAAAATAAATTCTAAGATATTTCTAAAATTAGTTTCGAGAATTTTCGGACGTTACAAATCTTTACACGTAGAAGTTAATAAAACGATATATACAAAGATTTTGAATAACCTTTTGATTTTTCCCTAAATTAAAGTTTTCATTTTTTTTGGTTCTGGTCGATTAAATAAGAGCAATGATAGAAACGTGAAATTTTAGCGTGAAACTCAACGTGAATGACGTGGCACTTTTTATATACACGTCCGATTGTCGCTCGGACAGTGGCGGCGGCCCGGCCGCCGCCCCGAACAAAACTATAACCTGGGGGGATGGGTGAACCCGTCGAGGATCGGTGCAATTGGATTTCATGTTGGATTCACGTTGAGTTTTTCATGTTCCCAATCATTTTTCATTAAATAAATTATCTGAAAATGGGGAAATTTAGAGATACAGATTGAGAAAAATAAATTACAATAACGAACGTTGATCGTTGACGATTCAACAAACTACTACTCTTTTCGTTCCGATCAGCATGGAACACCGGTGGCGGCGCTGCAGCCGAGAGCGCCGGCGTTCCTCGTCAAGTCTCGCACGGCCTCCGCCCGCGCCACCCGAAACCTCTGCTTCCGCCCGTATGGCGGCCGTACCGGGCCGGTGCCCGTCTGCCGGAAGAACGCCCCGTTGACGAAGGCGTCATTGACCGAGCGCCATTTCCACGACCCCGACATCGCTCGCAAGCCGCCTGCGTCCATTCGGAGAGTAGCCTTCTTATTTCCGCCCGGCGCCGCCACGTAGAGATTGCCCTGGCTAAGTATGATGGGGTGCGTGCTGCCGCCGACGGCGTACTCGAGCCACCCGTCGTACAAGTTGTTCGCCAAATGCGCGTAGCCGTACCTGACCCTGCACGATCGCGACTATCGATCAGCACTACCCTGCAAAATCGGCCAATTAATTAATTATACGGATCACCTGGGCATCCGCTGGTTGCAATTGGGGCCGAAGCGATTGAAGGCGACGGTGACTCGCATCGTCTTGTCCTGCACGAAGTCGTCGTTGTGGCCGAGCAGCATCACTTTGTCGTGCTCCATGAACCAGTTGTTGGACACCGTCACCGCATTGGAGCCGACCGTCGCGTCGAGCAGCCCGTCCTCGCAGCTGTACAGCGTGTTGTGGTCGACCCAAACCTTGGTCGAAGACACCATCCGGATCGCGTCGCCGTCCTCCGCATCCATCTCTATCAGCTCGCCGTGCGGGCCCATCACCGGCCCCGCCGCCTGCGCTCTTATGTGGTGGACTTGGATCCCGTGAATGATGACATTGCTCGCCTGAACACTTTGCATTACAACTGTTTGTTGCTTTGCCTGATCCAACGTGTTGTGTGCTTTTTTACATACCTGGTAGAGCAGAATTCCGGCGCCGTAGGCAACGTGGACATCGGCGCCGCGGCCGTCGATGGTGGTGAAGTTCTTGACGAGAAGAGGCCTCACCAGCTTGATCTGCATGCTCCCTTGGAAAGTGATCCACACCTTCCTCGGGAGCACGGTCGCGCCGTAGCGCAGCGTGCCAGGGCGGGGACGCACCGGGTCGTCGCTGGAGTCAGTAACCGTGTACCGCCGCAGTCCGCGTCCGACGTTGTGGTGCATGGGGGCCGCGAAGCCGATTGCGCATCGGGCCAGGCGTTGCCTGTCGGCCGCCCAGTGGCGGTCGCGCCGCCAGCACCGGTCGACTACGTTCATGCGCCTCGCCGCGCAAGCATTGCAAAGGAATACCAGGACGAGGAAGGAGAGCAGGAGGCTCTTCTCGGCGGAGAAGAAAGTCGAATCCATTGCCCGGCTTGTGGCTAATGCCGGACTCGACAATTCTTGAAAGATCGGAGAAGGAATGAGCTGCTCGTCGGAGGTTTAGATTGATTTTATATAGGGGAACGTGCCGGGGCGCTGTGCTCGAAACCAGTTGTAGACAGGGAGAAGGAAGTTGCTCTTGCTGTTGGGCATGGCTATAATTGCATGGGCATTGAACGTGATGGACCTAATTTAGTTTGCAATCTTTCAATTTTGACAGATATTTTTGAAGTATCTCCGGTCCTTCTCCGTCGACGTTTCAAGGGGTGGTCCGTCGCCGGCGGGGAACCAAAGATCCGCCGCGATGGAAATTGGGCCACATTTGCTCTATGAATGGGCCTAAATGGGCCCGCTAAGTGCTTTGCCTAGTACTCTTTATTGTTACACATTTGTGGCGCCAAGTTCAGTGGGCTTCTCGGCATTTACTGCAGCCGTCCGATGAGTCCATCGACGGTCAGGAATCACGATCCGTGGCCCTTTCCCTCCAAAATTTCCCAATTCCCACGCGAACTCCTCGGCGCGCGAATTGGAAATGCGAAATCTCCTCTTTTCCCGCTTGACATTTCTTTCCTTTAAAGTCTCTTCTAGATCGTGCTGTTGGTTCTTGCGCTGTTGTTTTCGTTTCGTTCCCGATCTCTCTTGTTCTTCACACAGTCGACGTCGTGTTCAGGAAGGGGAGCAATGGCGAAGGGTTCATCAAAGGCAAATCCGCCGAGGCCGAGGAAAAGGGTGGAAGCAGACACTAACACGTTGAAGCGTGCGAGGGATGGAAGCGCCTTCACAAGATGGTGCCCCCTCGATTCTTTGTTTTTCGATCTGGTCTTGTTTTTCTTTGGTTACTCATTTTTCATAAAAATCTGTTCTTGTTTGTTGATTGATCAAGCGAGGCGTGCAAAAAGGATGTGGCAGTCGTGCTCATCGACATGCACAGTTGCAGTCTCGATTCTAAGATCAAGATGACGCTTGGTAAATTTCCGGTCTTATTGCTTGATTCTTGTATTCTTGTTTCAGCTTGCAATTTATGGCTTACTTTTCTTATGAACTTGTGATCTACCAACAGAATCTCAAGTTGTGGAAAAAACAGTGGAGGCGACGAAGCCTGCTGAGAGGTAAATTTTTCATTAATGACGCGCTTGGAAAATTATATCTTCAGCTTTCTGTTTTCTCAATTTTCCTCCTTGATATCAGGAAGAGAGCTTCCTTGACGGATAAGGAGAAGAAACCAAAGAAGGCAAAGAAGTCCAAAGAATCTAGTGGCCGCAAGCGACCTCCCACAGCCTTCTTCCTTTTCATGTAATCAAAAAGAGGCCTAATTAAAGTCATTTCAAGCGTTTCAAATTGTTCTGATTAGTTCAATACTGCGTTACTACAGGGATGATTTTAGGAAGTCATTCAAAGAGGAAAACCCTGACAACAAGAGCGTGTCTTTGGTAAAAACCAGTAGCCGTTTGGATTTTGATTAAGTTTATGTTTTTCCCTTCATTTCTATTTTTGATTGCTATTGTTAACATGTTTCAAACAGGTTGCCAAAGAAGGTGGTGAAAAGTGGAAATCTTTGTCAGAAGAAGTGAGTTTATATTAGTTTTTTTTGTTAATTTGTTATTCTCTGTATTTTCTTGTTCAGAATTTTACTTTTTGTTTGTTTGTTTTTTGATGCAGGAAAAGAAACCTTATGTTGAAAGAGCAGCAGAGCTCAAAGCAGAATTTAAGAAAGCAGTAGAGGAGGACAATCAAGAAGGTGAAGAGGAAGTAGGTGAAAAGCAGGAAGAAGAAATCAATCAAGAGGAAGAGGAGGAAGTATGTTCAATGTTTCTCGGAAGTTAAATCTTAGCTTTTCAT
This sequence comes from Boesenbergia rotunda, assembly GCA_024364735.1. Classification (NCBI taxonomy): domain Eukaryota; kingdom Viridiplantae; phylum Streptophyta; class Magnoliopsida; order Zingiberales; family Zingiberaceae; genus Boesenbergia; species Boesenbergia rotunda. The sequence continues at coordinate 119,540 of JAGFNQ010000711.1, read as the reverse complement.
TGTGACCATTGTTCATGTATGCACAGGAGGATAAGGAAGCAGCTGCCAACGAAGAAGAGGAGCTAGAAGATGAAGATTAATGTATTCTGGTCACAATTACAGCAACATGGATGTTGATCTCTTTATGTAAATTTGAAGAAATTCAGTTCATAGTGTTGCTGAAAATGTAGACTTCACTCCTTTTGAACAATGTTATGGGATCTTTTGCTGATCTAATATGATGATTTCTTAAATTAATTGTTTTGGAATTTGTCTGGATTGTAAGATTAGTCATACAGACATGTTTGATTTGATGTTAATGGAATTGAAAAAGAGGATTTCACTTGCATGGCGGCAGTGGGCGGCCACACAGGCACAAGTTGTGAGCATAAGCAGCAGGTGGGAAGATATTGAAAGGCCTCGATTGAGGAATTTGCCCACACAATCTGTTTGCTCTGAAGCTCGCATGCTTGATCTTGACTAAGCTGCTGAAGGTGCTCGGTATGCTGCCATTGATCATGTTGTTCGATACGTCCAGCCATTCCAAGGTAGTTATCTGGCCTAAACTTGCCGGGATCCCTCCTTCGATTCGGTTCCTCGAGAGATCAAATCTCTGCAGGTTCTTAACCCTCCATATGGAGCTCGGTATTTCACCTGAAATCTGATTCGAATGCAGGTCGAGTGTTAGCAGAACAGGCAAGCCATTTTGGATTTCACGAGGAACAGGACCTGAAAGTCTATTCCCAGACAAGTTCACTCGCCATAGCTTCTTGACCTTCCACAGTGAATATGGAATGGAACCATTGAGCAAATTGTTACTGATCGAGAAGGATCTGAGATTTTGTAGGTCGCCGATCCGGCTCGGTATCTGGCCTGTGAGCTTGTTGCTGTCTAATGAGATTTCCATCGCCATGGATAACCTGCAAAGAGAGCTGGGAATCGGCCCCGAGAATTGGTTGTAGGAAAGGTCGAGGTTGGTGAGGTTCTGGTATCCTCCCATGAAGCTGGGAATTGCTCCGATCAACTGGTTGCCACTGAGGTCGAGGAACTCCAAGGCCTTGAGGTTTCCGAAGGTTGATGGCACAGGTCCGGCCAAATGGTTCCTGCCCAAGTTAACCTGAGTCAGCTTGAGATGGCCGAGGCTCGGCGGCAAATGCCCGGTGAGCCTGTTGCCGCTCAGCGAGAGGACGACGAGAGCGGTCAGCCTCCCCAAGCCTGAAGGTATGGAGCCGGAAAGGAGGTTGTCGTCGAGGATGAGCTCGACGAGGCTGCTCAGCTCTGAGAAGCTCTCAGGGATGGCTCCGGTGAGCTTCTTGGCTCCGCTGATCTGCAGTATCTGTAAGGCCTTGAGGCTGCCAAGGGCAGGGGAGAGGGTGCCCCGCATGAAGAGGGGACGAGGCCCGTATCCAGCCGGCATTTCGAGCTTCAATTGCACTACCTTCCCACTGGTGAGGTCGCAGCTGACACCTTCCCAGTCCGAGCAGCAATCGTTGCCCGTCCATGACGATAAGATGCCTGTGCTGTCCTCGAGGATGCTCGATTTGAAGGTGAGGAGGGCAGCCATGTCCTCCTTCGAGCAAGGTGCATGGCCATCTCCGACTCTCTGAGCTACGACGACCTGCAAGAAGAAGAAGACTGCGACGAGAGGAAAGATTAGGGAAACCTGAGAGATCAACGTGGAGGTTTTCATGGCATGGAATGGAAGTGATGAGGAGGATTGAGGAAAGCTCAGGAAGCTCTGTAATTTATAGGGTGCGGGAGAGAGCTGCCTCTTTAACTCATCTCACATGGAACATTTCACGAGAATCGCCATTGAGCTTGAATTGAACGATGATGGAGCGTCTTCGTTTGCATTTCGAAAACAAAATTGAATGCTTTCCAGTCGAGCGATCGTGCTGGTTTCCGGCATCTTTGTGATGGTAAACACATCATAACTCAAAAGAACACAAAGCTCATGACAGATCTAAAGTGTTAAAGAATGACATGATAGCTTTTTCATTCTTTCTTTCTTTTTTATTTTTTATTTTTGTGAAGAAGATGATAGTTCTTAATTTTTTTTTTTTGCTTCTGTTTTTCTCTCATTCTGATCTGGAGAACAAAAACTGGCCATGATTTAAGAAACATTTCGTCCTGGCATTTTAAACACCTACATGATCTCTATTGTGAAACTGTCAAATTGCATAATACTGATATCAAGTCAACTGCTAAAAACTTGATGGCTTTGTTTGCATGCCTGGTGGCTGAAACATCATTAGGGTTTCAAAGTGAAGGATTCAGTTTATGGCTACTGCCTCACACTTATTTTTATTTTTTTAACTAGCATCATTTATTCAATTTATGTTTACTAATTTTGAGATGACCGGCATGATTCTACAAAAATTTCTGACGCATCATCCAAGTAAATCAAAAAGTACTTGTAGTAGACGACCGATCAATCAAGTATTTTTAGATGAATCGTTTATTAAGAATTCGTCGAAACTAAACTTAATCCTTCAATATTTGAAAAATTGAAAAGATATTTTACTACTATATGACGGGGCTACTGCCTCACATTTAAAGTTGATTGATTGATCGTTTATCTTGATCAATTGGATCCGGTCATAAACAGAAATGCCTCGTTTCAACTTGTTTATGACCTATAGTTGCTAAACCCGTGAGTCATGGATTAGATTGTCTCTTCCCATCTTCCATGATTGCTCTCCTTTTGGTCATCACAAGCGATGTGTTGATGCCTCCCATCTACTTGTCACCTTGTCTTGATTAACCATTCTTGTAGACTACTCGTTAGCATCCTAGCTACGGTTTATTTTGAAGGATTTTTTTTTTAAATATGGTGCGAATTTTGGGACGCTGGACTTTTAAACCGCCCATTACGAGCGCTTTCTGATTTACCCTGATGACCGATGAAAATCCTCCGTGGGACTGAACCGATCATCCCAAATTCATCTTGATGGGGCTGGGTAGCCCTGGGTGGACACGAGAATGAAGAAGTTAAGGGCCCGGCTTGATCCCCTCACTCAAGTCTCGGGACCCCCTCAAGGACACACTCGGGAGGCCCACCTTGGTAGACTTAACCTCACGGAATTCCCGAGCTCATCTCGAGGGTCGGGGCCCCCACAATAGCTGACTGAGTATTAGAAGAATTCACACACCCTCCTCCCATCCCGTTGGACCCATGAGGGGAAGAATGGTAGGGGCGCCGGCTGTTTCGAGATATATCCCCTCATCACCAAACGCGGGGACCGTGACTCAAATATTGGAATCGTGACACCAATGAAGGGGGCACGATCGGGCGATCTACGGTAAGATAAAAGGTAGTTCAACCCCTCCGAGGGGAGGGATATGCTTTCTCATCTCTGCATATTTCCTTTCTTGAGCACCCTCGTTCGGCCGGCATACTAACTTGAGCGTCAGAGTGGACTCCGCCGGACCCTAACCGGCGTGTCCCTTAACGCTCGTATTACTCTCGCAGGATTCTCTCGTTCCTCGGCGACATAGCCACCTCCGCAGGGGCTGATCCTCAGCGACCGATCATCGTCGACGACTCTTTCCGGAACAAATTTGGCGTCGTCTGTGGGAATTCGAAAGAGCACCCGAAGGAGCGCCAATGGTAGAAGCAGAGGATTTTGCTCATCCGCGGGAGGATGAAGGCCCTAAGCAAGAGCGACGGGAGGTGGAGAGTGAAGAGGTACAGATCCACCCCCACAACGGGGGTGGAAATACAAGCATCGCACTCGACCTCGCGCCGGCACTACGAAATCGCCTCATCGAGTGCCTGCGAAGCCACTGAGATGTGTTTGCTTGGGTTGCTGAAGAAATCAAGGAGATCCCCCCAGCGCTAGCCATGCATCACCCGAAGCCCGTCCCGTGAAGCAGAAGAGAAGGCACTTCTCCTCGGAGCAGGATAAAGCCATAAGGGAGGAAGTGCAGAAGCTATTAAAAGCAGGACATATCAGGGAAGTCCGGTTCCCGGCATGGCTAGCCAACGTGGTCCTTGTTCCCAAGCCCGGAGGCAAATGACAGGTTTGCATCGACTTCCGAGACCTAAACAAGGCCTGCCCGAAGGACTGTTATCCCTTACCCAGGATAGATAGGCTGGTGGACTCAACAGCCGGCTGCGAGTTCATTTCCATGCTAGATGCATACCAGGGCTATCACCAAGTTCCCCTCGCCCCGAAGACCAGGAGAAGGTCAGTTTTGTGACAGCTGACAGCACCTATTGCTACAACATTATGCCTTTCGGCCTACATAACGCGGGCGCCACCTACCAACGGATGATGGACAAAGTTTTCAGACACCAGATAGGGAGGAACATTGAGGTATATGTGGATGACATCTTGGTCAAGACGGAAAAGGGAGGAGACATGATTTCAGACCTGGAGGAAACATTCGCCACCTTAAGAGCGCACATGTTAAAACTAAACCCGGCTAAGTGCGTGTTCGGGGTTAAAAGTGGCAGGTTCCTAGGGTACATGATGACGGAAAGGGGGATTGAGGCCAACGCGGAGAAGGTAAAAGCTATCTTGGATATGCCACCTCCACAAAACTTCAAGGAGGTCCAACGTTTGAATGGCAGAATCACTGTCCTTTCATGATTTATCTCCAAATCCACGGATAAGGCCCTCCCTTTCTTCAAAATTTTGAGAAAAGCTGCCAAATTCGAATGGGATGGCCAGTGTGATAAAGCCTTTGAAGAACTGAAAGCCTACTTGGCAGATCTCCCGACCCTGCATAAGCCAGTGGAAGGGGAGACATTATTCATCTATTTATCAGCGGCCGAGCAAGCAGTGGGGTCGGTGCTTGTCCGAGAGCAGGACCGGATACAACATTCCATCTACTTCTTCGGACATCTACTAAACGACGCCGAGACGCGGTACACCATGATGGAAAAGCTGACCTAAGCCTTGGTCCTGATGGCCCGAAGGTTACGACCATACTTCTTGGCACACCCCATCGTGGTCCTCACTAATAGCCCGCTCGCCCGAGTCCTTACTAACCCCGAGGCGTCGGGCAGGCTAATCAAGTGGACGACGGAGTTAAGAGAATATGACATTGAGTATCAGCCTCGAAGCGCCATCAAGGCATAAGCTCTCTCTGACTTCATGTTGGAGACCATCCCGGAGGTAGAGAACGACGGTATATGGAAGGCGTATGTGGATGGATCCACCAACCGCCAACACAGTGGAGTGGGACTGCTATTGATCTCTCCCAGGGGGGCACACTGCATTTGTCTATCCGTCTTCACTTCAAAGCCACCAATAATGAAGCCGAGTACGAGGCGATTTAAGACGGATTGCAGGCGGCCCGGCACATGGGCGCTCGCCGTATCACAATCTACTTAGACTCGCAATTGGTGGCTCAACAAGTAGCGGGCGGCTTTGAAGTCAATTGCGAACGGCTGCAAAGGTATGTAGCTCTATACAAACAGTTGAAAACTGCTTTCTCATAGGTGTTCTTGCAGAAGATTTCCAGGTCAGATAATATACGGGCCGATGACCTAGCTAAGCTGGCTAGTTCCATATCTACTTGGCGTTTGGAGGAGCCCAGTGTGACGGAGGCCATGGTGGCTCAAATCGGAGAAGAACTCAGAACAGATGGACCCGCGGACTGGAGGAATCCATATATATCCTTCCTCCGGGACGGATCCTTGCCAAGTGGGAGCTCAGAGAGTCGGTTGTTTCGTTGACGAGCAGAGGGGTTCACACTGGTCGGGGATTAGTTATATAAGAGTGCCTACGCCAGGCCCCTCCTTAAATGTGTCGGGCCAGAGGAAATTGGCTACATAATGCGAGAAGTGCATGAGGGCATCTGCGGAAGCCATATTGGAGGAAGATCCTTGGCTCGCAAAATCCTTTTGGCGGGGTATTTTTGGCCTACTGTGTAGGCTGACTCGCTCTCCTTCGCGGCCAGATGCAAGGTCTGTCAAAGGCATCAACACATCTCTCATCACCCAATGGAGCCATTAAGGGGTTCTACTGTATCGTGTCCAATCGACCAGTGGTGAATGGACATTGTCGGGCCTTTCCCCATTGGACCCCAGCAGAAGAAATTCCTCTTGGTCCTCGTTGATTACTTCTCCAAATGGGTAGAGGCGGAACCTCTGGCCAAAATCACAGAGGGGGCGGTAATGAAGGTTTTATGGAAAGACATTGTATGCAGATACGGTATCCCTCATAAGCTGGTGTCGGACAATGGTAGACAGTTCTCCGGACGAAGGTTGAAGGAATGGTGTGAGGGGTTGGGCATTCAGCAAGCCTTCACCTTCGTCGCCTACCCGTAAAGCAATGGACAAGCAGAAGTGGTCAATCGGGAAATTCTACGAGGGCTCAAGGTAAAGCTGGAGCATGTTGGGGGCAGTTGGGTTGAAGAACTTCCCAGAATCTTGTGGGCTTACCGGACTACCCCAAAAGAAGGAACCGGCGAGAGCCCTTTCCGGTTAGTCTATGGGGCAGAGGCCGTTATTCCAGTAGAGTTAGGGGAGGAATCTCCACGACGACAACATTATCGTAAGGAAGATAACGATCGAGAGCGGTTGATTGATCTAGACCTCATCTCAGAGGTATGAGAAAAGGCCATGGCAAGGCTGGAAGCCTATCGCCGGAGAATGGAGCTGGCCTACAACCGTAGGGTGATCGCCCGCAGCTTCGAGGTGGGTGACCAAGTCTGGAAGAGAATCAAACCAGTGGGGGATCCCGGGAAATTAGAACCACAGTGGGATGACCCTTATGTCGTGATCAAAAAACTTACGGGGGGTAGTTACTACTTGGAAGACAGTGAAGGCAGAAGATTGGAAAGGCCTGGCATGCGAGACATCTTCGCCCCTATTGTACGTAGTAGAATCGTCGGGTGAGGCACTTTCGCCTATGTATGTTTTCAATGTCCCACTATCTTGCAGTATCATTAATAAAAGAGAGGCGTTGTATGCCATTCGGGAAATGTTAAGGCTACATTTTTTGTAAAAACCCTACAGCCTCTCGGCGTGTAGGCTTGGCCTCGGAGCTGTACACGCCCGACCAAGAGCTGATTAAAAACCCTGCAGCCTCTCGGCGTGTAGGCTTGACCTCGGAGCAGTACACGCCCGGCCAAGAGCTGATTAAAAACCCTGCAGCCTCTCGGCGTGTAGGCTTGGCCTCGGAGCTGTACACTCCCGACCAAGAGCTGATTAAAAACCCTACAGCCTCTCGGCGTGTAGGCTTGGCCTCGGAGCTGTACACGCCCGGCCAAGAGCTGATTAAAAACCCTACGGCCTCTCGGCGTGTAGGCTTGGCCTCAGAGCTGTACACGCCCGGCCAAGAGCTGATTAAAAACCCTACAGCCTCTCGGTGTGTAGGTTTGGCCTCGGAGCTGTACACGCCCGGCCAAGAGCTGATTAAAAACCCTACGGCCTCTTGGCGTGTATGCTTGTCCTCGGAGTTGTACACACCCGACCAAGAGATGATTAAAAACCCTATAGTCTCTCGGCATGTAGGCTTGGCCTCGGAGCTATACACGCCCGACCAAGAGCTGATTAAAAACCCTATAGCCTCTCGGCGTGTAGGCTTGGCCTCGGAGCTGTACACGCCCAACCAAGAGCTGATTCAAAACCCTACGGCCTCTCGGCGTGTAGGCTTGGCCTCAGAGCTGTACACGCCCGGCCAAGAGCTGATTAAAAACCCTACAGCCTCTCGGCGTGTAGGCTTGGACTCGGAGCTGTACACACCCGGCCAAGAGCTGATTAAAAACCCTACAGCCTCTTGGCGTGTAGGCTTGGCCTCGGAGCTGTACACGCCCGACCAAGAGCTGATTAAAAACCCTACAGCCTCTCGGTGTGTAGGCTTGGCCTCGGAGCTGTACACGCCCAGCCAAGAGCTGATTAAAAACCCTACAGCCTCTCGGCGTGTAGGCTTGGCCTCGGAGCTGTACACGCCTGGACCAAGAGCTGATTAAAAACCCTACAGCCTCTCGGCCTGTAGGCTTCGTCTCGGAGCTGTACACACCCGACAGAGAGCTGAGTCAAGATGGGGTCGCGAAACCATACACACACGGCCCCAAACTGATCAATGTTCGAAGCCATACCTCGCACCAGCCCTAATAAGTGACAGATATAAGTCTCGCATACACACATGGGGGGGGGGGGCGAGCAAGAAGGCAGGCTAAGAGCAAGTGGTTTAACGATAAGCTAAGCAAATATGCGGCCTATGATTAGAGAGTGCTGAAAAGAAAAAAGAAAAAATAAAAAAATATATATAACTGGCAACAGTCAGAGGAGATGGGAAGGAGGACATGCACATAATGATCCTACAGAATCTGCTCTTCAGGGGAAAGGTCGTCCTAGACGTGCTGAATAGTTACAGAGCTTAAATCAGAGCCCATCTTTAGCAACTGATCGTGTTCCAACTGTTTGATGGCGCCATAAAAGCCCTGCTTCAGGGTCTTAAAAGCTTGGGCGGCCACCAGGTCGGCGTATTCCTCCGACCCTAAAAATTTGGCTTTATAGGCTGTTTCCATCGGAGATAGGGGGGACACAGAGTCCTGAGGTTGTTGAGGGACCTAGGGCTCAGCATCGACTCTGGCCATCTTGAGGGACTCCACCTCTCGAAGCAGTTCGGCACCTCGGTCCTCTAGGCTCTTCTTGGCCGACTCCAAGAGGATAACTTGGTCAGACAATTCCTTATTGCGGGCCTGGTGTTGCTCCCGTTCCTGTGATAATTTTCGTAGATCCTCCTCTAGAGCCCTTTCCCTCTCAGATCCCAGGCGTTCCCAGAGCTTGTACCCGTGCAAGGTATCTTCGGCCGATATCAAGGAGGACAGGTAGTCGTCGGCTTTCTCCCGAAGGACCCGGCTGACCTCTAGCTGTAGGAGGCTGGCCTCACAAGCTCGGCCCGCCTCTGCCTCCGCCGCCGCTACCTGCTGTAAAAGACCCTTGGTAACTCCTCCAGAATGCAGTAAACGGCTTGTAGCCAGACAGTTCGAAGCAACCTGGGGAAGTGAATAAAGATGGTCGGCAAAAGGGGGATAAGAAAAACCGGGAAGTAAGAACAAGGTGTTTACCGCCTGTAGAGATTGGTGCAGCAATCCCAGGCATTGGCCTGGAGGAGCTACTCGCCAAAGAGGATCCAGAACCTCTATAGTAGGAAAAGCTGAAGGGCCAAGGACGTCCCGGGGTGGGGAATGCCTTCTTCTGAACTGGAAGCACTGGGTAATGCCTCGATGGTGACTCCTCTTATGCGGATAGATTGGGCATTGTCGCTAGCCTTCTTCGCAGGTAGGGGAACCTTTCGATGAGACCGGGGCGGTCTTGCCGGTACCTCCTTCCCGCGAAGAGGACCTGTTGCAGCGACGGCGGTGCTCGCGATAGGCAGAGACACAGCCACAACGGAGGAGGGAAGTTCAACCCCGGTGATGGGAGCTGGAGAAGATGCATCTCGGGGGTCAGTCGGGCGCAAGCCTTTCTTCAACCGCTTTAAGGGGCGATCTTGTTGGGATCGTCGTTCGAGCCGGGTCTTCCGGGACACAGGAATAGTGGTAGGCACACTCGACAAGGAGGAGGCCTCCCTTTCTTGGGGAACTCCTAGGGGTGGGGCCGAAATGTCATCGCTCTGGGATGTGGGGTCCGCTAATAATTCTCCCTCCTTGTCACCTTCCTCGAGAGGGATTCCTGCGGGAGTCGAAGATACTACCTCCGGGATCAAGGCTTGCTCGTGGGCTTGATCCCACTTCAGAAATCTATTCTTCTCAATAGACAGCAGGATGACACCTGCAAGGTAAAAAACAAGAGGGCATCAGTAAACATCAAGGGGGCGGTATACGAGGAGCGAAGCTACTCACGCAGATTGGGGCTGAGGGGGGGGGTCGTCTTCGAACTAATCTCTGCCCGGTAAAGGAGCTCCTCGCATTGCACCAACTGCAGCCCATGAAATTCCATCCCGGCTAGGATCCCCTTAGCCCGTTGATAGCCCGCATCCTGCTGGAAATCACCTAAGTCGGGGACAGGAGGCAAACTCTCTAGCCAATGAATATCGCTGAAAGGATGCTCGGGAAGATGGACGTAGAAAAATCTCTCCTTCCACCCTTTGTGAGAGGAAGGAAGGCCTCCCAAAAATTTATGGCCACCCCAAGCGGTGAAGCCAAAGGCCCCGTGAGCACCCACAGGGGCGAAGAAAAAGTGGAAGAATCGAGGAGTTAGATGAATGCCGAAAAGTTTGAAGAGGATCAGAGCCCCGCTCATCTGGGCAAAGGCATTGGGAGCCAGTTGGTGGAGGGAGATGTGAAAATAATGAGCGACATTCATGAAGTAAGAAGGTAAAGGGAAGCGCAACCCTAGTTCCAGTTGCCCTAGGAAGAAGGTGTAAAAACCCTCATCAGGGGTCACAGGCCGTTGATCGACGGTTGGGACCCTCACCTCCCACTCTGTTGGAACGCCATATTTCTGACAGGTAGCCTGAAGAGAGTCCAACCACACCTTGGAGGAGATGGTTTCATACCATTCAGAATGAAACCCCAATTCTTCCAAAGAACAGTCATCTGATCCCGAAAACCTCTTTGTCTTTCCCATTATGACCCGGGAAGGGGAAGAAAGAAAGCGGAGGACAAAGAGGAAGTTACTCGCACCAGGCGAACGCCGGGAAGAAGGGCGAATAAGGCAGAAAAGCTCGAGACAACAGCTAGGGTAAGGCGGCCACAGGGCGCCGTCAAGCCCACTTTTATAGGGAAACAACACCTCCCCCGAGACAATTGAAGGCCAGTACGGTAAAGATACATTCGGATCGCCCCAAGGACCTGCTAGGGATCAGTTGTCGATGCCTCGCCAGGTCACCCTGATATCTTAGATACCGCTAAAATCGTCGGAGCTCGGGGACGTATTCAAAAGAGCAGCCAGGGTCAGGAGACTTCAAAAAAAATGGGGGGGGGGGACACGACAGAGTTATGGCCAGAACAGGCGCGCAGACACAGGCTTGGGCCCGCCCAACTTCTTCATCCTGACCTCAGCCTGATCAGTCAGCCATACTTCCTTCGATTAGACTCGAAGGAGGGACATGTGATGGGGCTGGGTAGCCCTGGGTGGACACGAGAATGAAGAAGTTACAGGACCCCCTCAAGGACACACTCGGGAGGCCTACCTTGGAAGACTTAACCTCCCGGAATTCTCAAGCTCATCTCGAGGGTCGGGGCCCTCACAATAGCCGACTGGGTATTAGAAGAGTTCACGCAGTTGATGCAGTCTGACCCTGATTGTTATTTTGATGTTGACACCGATTTTAGTTTAGGTTAATGAGATGATTGAGATTAAGTCCTGGTCGGGGACTAATCACACCTAGTGGGACTTGGTGGAGTGGAAAAGACCTAGTGGGACTAGGCATACCTAGTGGAACTAGGTGGAAACTCTGGATTGGAGAGCCAGGTCCTAGCTTGAGAAGCTAGGTTGGATGAAACCCTGGCTTGGAGGGCCAAGTCCTAGCTTGAGAAGCTAGGTTGGATGAAACCCTGGCTTGGAGGGTCAGGTCCTAGCTTGAGAAGCTAGGTTGGATGAAACCCTGGCTTGGAGGGCCAGGTCCTAGCTTGGGAAGCTAGGTTGGATGAAACCCTGGCTTGGAGGGTCAGGTCCTAGCTTGGGAAGTTAGGTTGGATGAAACCCTGGCTTGGAGGGTAAGATCCTAGCTTGAGAAGCTAGGTTGGATGAAATCCTGGCATGGAGGGCCAGGTCTTAGCTTGGGAAGCTAGGTTGGATGAAACCCTGGCTTAGAGAGCCAGGTCCTAGCTTGGAGAGCTAAGTTGATTGAAATCCTGGTGAGTGAAGTCAGGTCTTAGCTTGGAGGGCTAGGTTGAAGTCCCGGTGAGTGAAACTGGGCACGGATTCTTGGTCCGGGGGACTAAGAATGAGTCAGAGAAGGGCTGGAAGCTCGTTCTCTTGACTTAGAGTGGAATTTGCCTTGGCTGGATCAGTCTGGTGACCGATCAGGGAAGTTGGCACGATCCTCTTTCGTGGATCGGTCTGGTGACCGATCCAGTAATGTCTGATCGGTCTGGTGACCGATCAGGGAGCATACAGTGATTTTGTTAGGCTACTGATCGTCTCCTGATGGGTCTGGTGACCGATCAGGGAGAGAACAAAAGTTTTTCTGTTGGGCTCTTGATCGGTCTAGTGAACGATCAGGGAGAGGTCAGTAGGTTTCGTGGGATTTCATGATCGGTCAGGCTAAACGATCAAATGTCCCGAGCTTCT
>JAGFNQ010000711.1:0-94755 GCA_024364735.1 Boesenbergia rotunda | reverse complement strand
ACTTATTTCTCTTGATTGGAAAATCTAATTTTCAACTCATTTTAAATCCCTCGGATTACTCGTAGTGCGTGTGACTAAATAGACTTTCGATTTATGTTGGCCGTCTATAATCAACTTATTATAGAACGATCATGAGTGACACCTAGTAGTACATCATGACCCCCAATTAATCGAAAGATGAACGGTTGACCTCAAAGAGAATTCTGAAACCCTTCAGCAGCTCTAATGAATCATGCCTCATTCCCTTCACCATCTTATACCCACTTGGTTCAGGACATGGTCTGTTTGTGTCAGTCCCCACTAGACTGACTACGTCACACCTAGCCCAAGTAGTATCTTTCTCGTCCTTTGGATTTCTAATTACTCTCATGTATTTTAGAGACTCGCACTCTAAATATGATATGCTCTGGCCAGAGGCTTTGAGTAACAATCCGACGATAGGCCTGGGTATACATCTCCTCGCAAGGAGTGGTGAATCCTTTGTAGGTTGTTCAAACATCTTTGGGCACTTCGGCTTATACCCAATCATCCTGGGTCCACACCTCCTTGGAGATGCTTGCTTAAGATGTTAAAGTATAAGTCTCCATGTCCAAGATGACTTGAACACCGCAAGTCAAAGGAACATCGCACTTAAGCCGCAGTAAGAACCTCATTGACATTTCTATATAGATTCCATATGAAGTTTTACAGCTAGTTACTCCAATGAACTAGTTCCCTTAACTAGCATCCATGTTTATCTCCGGACATCCCATTGTCACCAGCCAGTGAGAATCAGCTGATTAGAGAATAACCCATGCTAGTCTCAACAGAATTGATAGCGCCCGTATTTATCAATTCATCGACTAGGGATATTTTCAATACTTCACATTTGCGCATTTAGTGATAATCACTAGTTGTGATCCCATCACAAATTCTCTTATGTTGTGAGTTGTATTGCGGACATTCAGTAGATGAGTTTAAGATCCCAATCAAATACACAAGCATGTATACTCAAATAGTGAATTATCATTTATTAAAATAAATGTTTTACAATCATAAGGCGATTGCCTTAGGACACTTCTCTCATATCACTAACAAGGAGTAGGTGAGGATGCATTCCCCAGAAGAGGGAACAGTAGCCGTCGGTTCGACCTAGGGTTTCATTTTGAAATCCAAAGTCAGAACCAAGATAGCTCTTGCTATGATTCATATGCTTATTATTTATTTTGTACTGTTCTTGGGCTAACCCTAGTTGCAGGAATGAAAAGGTGTTTGCTACTGCATCCCAGGCGCCTGAGAGGGTTCAGGCGCCCAAGAAGCCAGGCGCCTAATAGGTTTCAGGCGCCCTTGATTGCATTTCTCTACGGGGGAGAGGCTTAGCTAGCAGGGTTGCCATGTTAGCATCTCAGGCGCTCGTGAGCCATCAGGCGCCCCACGTATCCCAGGTGCCCAAGACCAAGGATAGGTGTTTGGCTGAGTCTATGGATAAGTGCGTGCCCAATTCACTCACGTGGCAAGCGCCCCCTAAGCCTCAGGCGCCCGAGAACAGTATATATAATGGCCTTCACCCCTTTGCTTCCCAACATCAATTTCATTCAACGCAGAAAAGCTTTCTTGCAACTCAAGCACTCCAATGCTCTTCAGACTCCATCCATGCTCGAGTTTTTCCTCGTAGAAAATGATCAAGATCGATGACACATAGCCCAAGACACTCTGCAATCATTATTGTGTCGTCGGTACAATTTAGTTGTTTCAATCTTGTACATTGAATTACATATTTGTAACTATTATTCGACTTATAGAATTGCCCAACAAAAACAGTCAAGGATCGTGAGCCTTGGCGTATGAGCCGTTAAAGACTCTGAACCAAGTAAAAAAGAAAATACGTTAGCATTGTGATTTTATTCTTCTGCTGTGTTTCTAATTATTCCGAAAATTTTAAGTAATCGGTATTTACCCCCCCCCCCCTCTATGAATTACAACGATCCCACAAGTGGTATCAGAGCGGGTTGCTCAACCTTGGTGAAACCACCAACTGAGCAGTTTTTTCGGAATTATTTTTTCATTTCTTTTTTTTTAAAAATTATTTTCTCGTTCTTCGAGATTGGTGCAACACCACTCAAATTGTTTTTAGTTTATACCTTTTTATACCACACTACTAATCCAAGACAAAGTCTTGGAGCGAGTTTTTTTTGTTTTCTTTATTTTTCAGGAATATTAAACGGCCATGCAAGAAGGGTACAACACCGCTCACCCTTCTCTGTTCTCCGGTGAGAACTTCTCCTACTAGAAGAGAAGAATGGAGGTCCACTTGAAAACTCAGGTGGAAATGTGGATCATCATCCAGTCTGAACTAGAGATCTCGAAGAACTCTCAAGGAGAAGTTTAAGGATACTCTGAGTGGTATGCTACACTCAAGAAAAAGATAGAAGCAGATGCAAAAGCCACTCAGACTCTCCAGTGTGGACTAACGAAGGAAGAACTCAACCACGTCGGCCCGTTCAGTAGCGCTAAGGAATTATGGAATAAGTTGATCGAGCTGCACGAGGGGTCATTGGACATGAGAATCAGTAAGCGAGATCTCCTTCTCAACAAGCTGTACATGATCAAAATGCAAGTTGGTGAAACAACTGCACAGCTACACGCGAGGATACAAGAACTTATGAACGGTTTGCACATAATTGGTCACAAGGTAGAAAATCGTGATCTAATCAGGTATACCCTAAACTCGTTCCTAAGGAATTCATTGTGGGCATCAATGGTAGATGCTTACTGTTGGGTTTCGGTTGCATCAGGATTCCTCTCCATGTCCTCGGATTAAAATTTTATTAATTAAAACAAATCTGGATGGAGAGAAACTGTTGGAGCCTGAAGCACCAAGATCGAACCTGGTTTTGATAATGTCAAAGGGTTCAAAGTTAAGTATGTGTTGTTGTTTAATGAATCTACCAAGTGTGCAGGAAAGTCCTAGTCCACCTAGGCACGAAGTCTTGACCTGCATGTTTGAGCAAGAAGTCTTGGTCAAGGACTGGGCAAGAAGACCTGGCCGAGGGTTGGACAAGAAGTCCTGGATGTGGACTGGGCAATGAAGTCCTGATCCGGATGCTTGGGCAGAAGTGTTATTCGAGCGAGAGTTGCCGACATAAGTAGAGGCGGGTCTAGGAAAGGACGTCTCGAGATTCGGCAGTCTCGGAGGTCAACAAAAGTTCATCCGGAGGAGCCAATTGACAAAAGGTAACTTCTCCTGAGAGGAGTAGGTGATGACGCGCTCCCCGAAAGAAGGAACAGTAGGCGTCGGTTCGACCTAGGGTTTCACTTTGAAATCCAAAGTTAGAACCAAGACAGCTCCGGCTGTGATTTATTTCAATTGTACATATTATATATTGTTATTGGACTAACTCTGGTTGCAAGAGTGAAGAGGTCTTTACCACTACATCCCAGGCGCCTGAGAGGAGTCAGGCGCCCGAGAAGCCAGGCGCTTGATGTTGGATCGAGTAAACAAAAAGGGGGGGTGAATATCGTGAAAATGTTTCGGATTAAAAAGAGAAAGTACGCAGCAGAATTTAAACAAAACACACACACAGAACTCAAGTAGTTTTACTTGGTTAGGAGTCGCGTTCGGCTCCTACTCCAAGACCCACGGTCCTTGACCATTTACTGCGGGTAATTCTATATGTGCGCAAAGGTTTACAGGAATCGTTACAATAGTAGTGCAGTAAATAAACAATTATACTCTTCGTTACCGACACCCGATGTGGATCATATTTCGGAGCAGAGGGTCATCGGCGGCGCTAGAATGACGAGCACGGAGTTTGCCGGAGCAGAGCGCTTGAACGAAGAGAGTAGAGGCGTTAAAAAAAGTGTTCTCGAAGCCTTAGGGGTCGAGCCCCTTTTATACTGCTCCTGGGGGCACCCTAGACGCTGGGGCGCCTGACACGTGCCTTCGGATCCGAGAAACCTCATCCGCAGCTCGGTCAGTGCTTATCCCTCCAGAATCGGCCTCGGAGCTGACGGGAGCACCCTGGTTGACTTGGTCTACTGGCTTCGTGGCTGAGTTTGCTTCGATCACAATCTGGATTGGACCCAGGGCGCCCGGGATCATCAGGGCGCCCGGGAGCATCAGGGTGCCTGACCCAGTAAGCTTTCGATGCGATTCTTGCTTAACTGCTCGTTTGGCTTTGACCTTGGGCACTCGGGACCTCCCGGGCGCCTAGCCCAGCTGCTGCCCCTCTCCTTTGAGGCGTTCTGAGCTGCAGAAACACATTCCTTTGGTCCCTGCATCCAAGGTTAGTTACACAACAAACATGGCAAGAATGTTAGTTAGTTTTTACAGCTGTAGCTGTCTTGATTCTGAATTCGGGTCTCCTAAATGGAACCCTAGGTCGAACCGACGCCTACTGTTCCCTCGACGGGGAACGCGTCCTCACCTATTCCTCTCAGGAGAGTTTACCTTTTGCCAACCGGCTCCTCTAGTTGGACTTTTTCCTAGCAGTCCTTCGCCAGGTGGCTAGCAGCCCTTCGCTAGGTCTTCGGTACCAAGCATTCCTTCGCCAAGTGCCTAGCAGCCCTTCGCCAGGTCTTAGACTCCTAGCTGCCTTTCGCCAGGTGCCCAGCAGCCCTTCGCCAGGTCTTCAACTCCTAGCAGCCCTTCGCTAGGTGCCTAGTAGTCCTTCGCCAGGTCTTCAACTCCTAGCAGCCCTTCGCTAGGACTTCTTTCTGCACACTTAAAGTAACATCGTTAGATCACAAATAGTACTTAACTTTGAATCCTTTGCCAATATCAAAACAAGGTTCGATATGGTGCTTCCTGCACCAATAATCTCTCCCTTTTTGATTTATGGCTACACAATTCAATGTTAAGTAAAAATTATAACAGATTAAGCAATAAGGTTAAGACCAATTAAATATAGGAATTTTGAACAGTATAAAGTCTAAGTCCAATGTAATTTTGAACAGAAAAAATAAATTTTTTTCTCATACTCCCCCTGAATAATTGTGTTATAAAACACATAAAACACTTAACTTTGACCTTTCCTCCCCCTTTGACATATATAAAAAATATTCATGGGTGAACAAGATATCTAATAGGGATGCAGTTTTTGTAAAACTTCTAAGTGTTTCATGTTTTTGACAAAGTGTTTTGTTTTTCAAAAAATAGAGTTAAAGCATTTGCACCAAAAAACTTTTTACACTTAGAAAAGTTTTGCAATCCTAAATTTTGTTAAAAAAACCTTTTACTTACAAGGCTTTGCAAAAAAGAATTTTACTAAAAAAGTTTACTTAGGCAAAATTTTGAAGCAAAATTTCCCTTAAAAAAATCAACTTTGAGAATTGGGAAAAAATTTGTTTATCAAAAAAACTTTACACACATAGAAAAATTTACTTGGAAACACTTTGTGCATTTTGAAAAACAAAATATTTAAGAAATTTCTCGACAAGTTTTTCACCAAAAAAACTTTTCTTAGAAATATTTACAAAAATTTTCAAAAAGTTTTTGCTCAGACAAATTTTGTTTACTAAGAAAAATTTTACTTAGGAAAAAAACATGCACTTAAAAAATTTTGAAACACTTAGAAATACTTAAAATTTTTGAAGCACTTTTTGAAAAAGAGATAAAAATTTAAAAAAAATCCTTTCTCTCTTTCCTTTCTCTCCCCCTTAATGTGAAATTCTTCTCCTTATGTTTTAGACCATTTCTAAGATAAACTTTCTTTGAAAAGGGGAAAAAGTTTAAGGAAGAATTTAATTTTCACTTTTTCTACTCTCCCCCTTGGCCATATATCAATAAAGAACTCTTGAAAAATATATTTTGAAAGACATTTTAAATTTGTGTATCAGAGCTTATGGGTTTTGAAAACATAAATATTTGAGTGAGAGAATAATGTCAAAAATTATGATAATTTCTAAGTAACACAATTTTGAAATAATGAAGAATTGATGCTCAAAAACAGAACTGGAGTCAAGTGTATATTCTTATTGAGTCCATGCATGATAATCAAAAAAATATTTAATCAATAAGTTTACTTGTTTTGAATATTTTGAAAAATGCAAATACAAAAAAAACAAGTACTTTTTGAACAATTGTCTTTAAAACATAAGTACTTTGAAAAATTTTATGAATTTGAGAGGTATAAGTACTTTTGAAAAAATATTAGAATTTTTGAGAGGTATAAGTACTTTTGAAAAATCTTATTTTAAAAGATAATATTTTACTTGACTTGGTTTCTTTTCCAGTCTGGCACAATCCTAGGAAACCTTGTTGACTACAAGGATATTTTCCTAAGTGTCCTGGAAATTCTTCAAACTCAAGTAAATATTATTTTCCATAAGTATTTAAAAAATGAAAGTATTTAAACAAACTCCCTTATGTTTTCAGACGGATTTAAATAATGCAGTACATGAAAACATATTATTTTGAAATTAGCAAATCCTTCAGTTTGACCTCCCCTAAACTTGACCCAGTCCTAGGAAGCTTGTTGACCACAAGTACTCTTCCTCTGAGTCTTTAGGGTTGGTTCAAACCACAAGAATTATTTAATAATTCAAAACAAATAATTGAAAAAAACTTGTCAGAAAATCTTCTTTTGATTTAGACTTCCCCTAAATTTGACACATCCTAGGAGTCCTTGTAGATCATGAAGTGGACCTTCCACTGTGTCTTTAGGGTTTAATAAAATCAAAAGAATAGTTTTGAATAACAGTATGGTAATATAATTTTAGAAAATTCAATTTGAAATGAAGATAATTTTAAAGTATAAGCCCCGTTTTCGAAAAACATTTTGAAATGATAATAGTTTTTGTAAAGCACAATTTTTGAAAAATATAGTGATTATTTGAAAACATAGTATTTTTAAACTTCTTCTTTTAATTTGAACTCCCCCTAAACCTGACACAGTCCTAGGAGGCTTGTTGACCACAAGTTAATCCTCCTCTGAGTCTTAGGGTTTGTCAAAATTAAAGGAACAATTTTGAACAGCCTTTTGAGTATGATAATTTTCAAGGAGATAGATTTTTGAAAACACAATTTGGAATGATAGCTCAGTTTTCGAAAAATATTTTGAAATGATAATAATTTTTCAAAGATATGATAATAATTTTTCAAAGAGATAGTAATATACGAAGGTTTTTGAATCAAATTTTTGAAAACCTTATTTTGAGATGAGCCCTTTGTATCCGACTCGTCTGACTTTATCTAAGTGCTTTAAGGGTCTTCAGTATTGACCAGGTTTGACTATGTTGACTTGGTTTTACCAATCAATAATTGACCCAATCAAGTCCTAGGTCTTAGTATAATTCAATCAAGACTTAGTTTGATGAGTTAATTTTGAAAACAGATGAAATTCAAATTTTGAAAAATGTTGAGTGGAAAACATTTAGAATTAATTTTGGAAAACAATTGAGTTGATTTTGAAAAAGGATTGAACTACATTATTAGGTCCTAAACATCTCACCTAGTTCTACATGACAAAACAGGTTACCTTATCTGTTTTGTGATATGTTTTATCTTCGAATTAGTGTTAAATCTAAGATTTACTTAAAATTTATGTTAGATTCAAATCTGACAATAGTAAAGTGAATTTGATTTTCTATAATTGGCTTCCAGGTCTTGGCGAGGCACTAGGCCTTCTTTGGTCGTAGCCTTATTGGATCATCAACCCTTTCCTTGACAAAGCCTTTTATAGAAAATTCATCTTCAAGTTACTCCTTGAAAGATTTTGGTCTAACTAGTTTGGGTCTTGGATCGGTAGCTTCGGCTAGTTTCACCAGACTAAACAGACCAAGTAGAGTATACTTGACCTTATTAGAAAGGTTTCCCTAACGTACTATCATCTCACCTCCTCCCAATACTAGGTTTTCAAGTTTTAAGTAACTCTTTAGTCCTTAAACTAATCAATCCTAATTCTAAGAAAAAATAAATAATTAAACATGTCAAAAATGATCTAAGTTATATCATAATTGAAATAAAACTCTGGTTTTTTAAAATCAGCAAGGTTGTGAATTAAGTTTTCTAACATATTAACCTTAACTAATTTATATGAATTAATCACGTTATTTGAGATAAATATTGGATTTTCAAATATTAAAAACTTACCTTTTGATTCCTTATTGGGAATCTCCCCCTTGATTCTTGCCGTCTCGGATCTAGACTCATCTTTTGATTCCGTGTCTGAGTCGGACTCGGGTACTAGTTGAAGCTCCTTCTTTGGTGGTTCTTTTGGAGTTTTCCCTGCAATAGAATTTACACCATTATCGACCATTACAGTATCTGTTTGATTATTTAATTCTAGTTTTGAAAAGAATTTGAAATCGGTAACCATCTCAGTCAATTCGTCGTCTAATTCTAGTTCGATTTCGACTTTGGATTCGGGTTCAGACTCTGACTCGGTTGTTTGTGCTTGGACTGAGAGTGCAAGATAACTTACCTGATCTTCTTCTTCATCTGAGATCTCTTCATGAAGGTTGATCAATTTTTCCCAAATCTCTCTAGCACATCTGAATGGATCTACTAGTTCGAGTTGCTCCTTGGTTAGGCCACATTGTAGGATTGCAGTTGCCCTTGCATCGGTCTCGATTTGGTTGAGGGTTTGTTCATCCAGTTTGTCCCACTCGATTGACAACTCATCTTCTACGGGAAAAGAGAATCCCGTTTGGATGATCCGCCATAAGTCCATGTGGGCCTTCAGAAGGGACTCCATTTGATTTCTCCAAAAATTGAAGTTCTCGCAGGAGAATAGCGGTGGACGGGCACTGTTCCACTCTTGGTTAACCATTAAGTTTAAACCTCGTACACACAAGAAATAACAAAAAATGTACCAAGACTTGGTCTTGGATTAGTAGTGCGGGAGAGAGAAAAAATAGCTTAAGATAAATATTGTAGAATTTCGAGGCGGAATAAAAAAAATAATAATAAAAAATTTGTGACAAAATTTTTTTTTTGGAAAATAATATTTTTTTAAAAATCTGATTAAGAGTTAATAAAATGCTTGAATTAAGATAGCATGAATTTCGAGGAAGAATATTAAAATAATAGAAAACAAAGTTTATGACAAATTTCAAAATTGATCGTTTTATCAATTTTGACTTATGGTGAAAAAAATAAGAATTCAAAATTGAAAAAGGTTGCACCAATCTCGATTAACGAGAAAGATTAAAAAAAATAAAATAATTTCGAATATCTAAAAAATTTCTCAAATTGGTGGTTGCACCAAATTTGAGCCACCCGCTCTGATACCACTTGTTGGATCGAGTAAACACGATAGAGGGGGGGGTGAATATCGTGAAAACGTTTCGAATTAAAAAGGAAAGTACACAGCAGAATTTAAACAAAACACACACACAGAACTCAAGTAGTTTTACTTGGTTCGGAGTCGCGTTCGGCTCCTACTCCAAGGCCCACGGTCCTTGACCGTTTACTGCGGGCAATTCTATATGTGCGCAAAGGTTTACAGGAATCGTTACAATAGTAGTGCAGTAAATAAACAATTATACTCTTCGTTACCGACGCCTAATGTGAATCGTACTTCGGAGCAGAGGGTCGTCGTCAGCGCTAGAATGTCGAGCACGGAGTTTGCCGGAGCAAAGCGCTTGAACGAAGAGAGTAGAGGCGTTGGAAATAGTGTTCTCGAAGCCTTAGGGGTCGAGCCCCTTTTATACTGCTCCTGGGGGCGCCCTGGATGCTGGGGGCACCTGACAAGTGCCTTCGGATCCGAGAAACCTCATCCGCAGCTCGGTCAGCGCTTATCCCTCCAGAATCGGCCTCGAAGCTGATGGGGGCGCCCGGGATGTTGAGGCCGCCCTGGTTGACTTGGTCTGCTGGCTTCGTGGCTGAGTTTGCTTCAATCACAATCTGGCTTGGACCCAAGGCGCCCGGGACATACAGGGCGCCCGGGACCATCAGGGCGCCTGACCCAGTAAGCTTTCGAAGTGATTCTTGCTTAACTGCTCGTTTGGCTTTGACTTGGGTGCCCGGGACCTCCCGGGCGCCTAGCTCAGCTGCTGCCCCTCTCCTTTGAGGCGTTCTGAGTTGCAGAAACACATTCCTTTGGTCCCTGCATCCAAGGTTAGTTCCACAACAAACATGGCAAGAATGTTAGTTAGTTTTTACAGCCGTAGCTGTCTTGGTTCTGACTTCGGGTCTCCCAAATGGAACCCTAGGTCGAACCGACGTCTACTGTTCCCTCGACGGAGAACGCGTCCTCACCTACTCCTCTCAGGAGAGTTTACCTTTTGCCAACCAGCTCCTCCTGTTAGACTTTTGCCCAGGAGTCCTTCGCCAGGTGCCTAGCAGCCCTTCGTCAGGTCTTCGGTACCAAGCAGTCCTTCGCCAGGTGCCTAGCAGCCCTTCGCCAGGTGCCCAGCAGCCGTTCGCCAGGTCTTCAACTCCTAGCAGCCCTTCGCTAGGTGCCTAGTAGTCCTTCGCCACGTCTTCAACTCATAGCAGCCCTTCGCTAGGTGCCTAGCAGTCCTTTGCCAGGTCTTCAACTCCTAGCAGCCCTTCGCTAGGACTTCTTTCTGCACACTTAAGTAACATCGTTAGATCACAAATAGTACTTAACTTTGAATCCTTTGCCAATATCAAAACAAGGTTCGATATGGTACTTCCTGCACTAACACTTGATAGGTATCAAGCACCCCAGTTGGTTGTTTTCGAGCGGGGAGTTCAGCTGAGCTGGCAGGCTACCACGTTAGCAACTCAGGCGCCTGTGAGCCATCAGGCACCCCAGGGAACCCAGGCGCCCAAGAACAAAAGATAGGAGTTTGACTGAGTCTGCGGATAGGGACGCGCCGGATCCGCGACATGTGTCAGGCGCCCAATAAGCATCAGGTGCCCGAGAACCCTATATAAAAGGGGCTTCACCCCCCTTGCTTTCCAGAATGAATTTATTCCAACGAAAAGAAGCTTTCTTGGAACTCAAGCATGCCAATGCTTTTCAGAATTCTTCCGTGCTCGAGCTCGTCTGCGCCGCAAACGATCAAGATCGTCGACACGCTGTGCAAGATAGTCTACAATCCTTTTCGGTGTCGTTGGTATTGTTTATTTCGTTGTTCAAATTCTGTACTCAACTTAAATCTCTGTAATACATTTTGCGACTTATAGAATTGTCCAACGAATATGGTCAAGGACTGTGGGCCTTGGAGTAGGAGCCGTCAAAGTCTCCGAACCAAGTAAAAAAGAAAACTTGTTATATGATTTTTATTTCTTCCGCTGCGTTCTGATTTGTTTTTCAAAAATTTGACGTAATCGCTATTCACCCCCTCTACCGATTACAATGATCCCACAAGTGGTATCAGAGCGGGTTGCTCAAACTTGCTGAAACCGCCAATTGAGTAGTTTTTCGGAATCGATTTTTTTGTTCGTTTTTAAAAAAATATATATTTTTTATCGTTCTTCGAGGTTGGTGCAACACCACTTCAATTGTTCTTAAATTTTTTCATACCGAACTACTAATCCAGGATAAAGTCTTAGAACGAGTTTTTTGTTTTTGTTTATCTTTCAGGAATTCTAAATGGTCATCCAAGAAGGCTACAGTACCGCGCACCCTTCTCTGTTCTCCGGTGAGGATTTTTCTTACTAGAAGAGCAGAATGGAGGTCTACCTGAAAACTCAGGTGGAAATCTGGATTATCATCCAGTCTGGATGGGAAATCCCCAAAAAATGCGCAAGGCAAAATCCAAGGGTACTATGAGTGGGACGCCTCACTTAAGAAGAAGATAGAAGCGGACGCAAAAGCCACTCAAACTCTCTAGTCTGGACTGACGAAGGAAGAACTCAACTGCATCGGCCCATTCAATAGTGCTAAGGAACTGTGGAGCAAGTTGATCGAGTTGCACGAGGGGACGTCAGACACAAAAATCAGTAAGAGAGACCTCCTCCTCAACAAATTATATACGATCAAAATGCAAGACAGTGAAACTTGCACTCAACTACACGCAAGAATCCAAGAAATCATGAACGGTCTACACACGATAGGTCACAAGGTAGAAAACCGTGATCTAATCATGTATACCTTAAACTCATTCCCAATAAATTCTTTGTGGGCATCGATGGTAGATGCTTACAAGGTCTCTAGGAATCTTTCAGATATTAAATTAGATGAATTATTCTCTGAATTAGAACTGCACGAACAAACTAACACCTCAATGGTCGAGAAAGGGTTAGCTCTTTTTGCAAGTAAAGCCTCTGCAAAACAATAGAAGATGGTGCAATCAATTCCCGAGTCAGACTCCGACTCAGAGTTTGACAATGACGGAATCAATTATCCAGAGCTGGTTCGATTGGCCTGAAGTCAATACAAAATGATCAAGGGACAAATGATGAAAAAGAAGGTGAACCAGAAAAAGGATGATCCAACTAAACCGTCTACTAGCGAAAAAGCCAAGACCGAAGTTACCTAATATGGTGCAACAAGAAGGGCCACTACAAGTTAGAGTGTCCCAGCTTGAAGGACAACAAGAAGAATCGGAGGAAGAGCTTAAAGCCACGTGGGACGAATCCTCTTCAGAAGAAGAAGATGGAG
Organism: Boesenbergia rotunda; assembly: GCA_024364735.1. Classification (NCBI taxonomy): domain Eukaryota; kingdom Viridiplantae; phylum Streptophyta; class Magnoliopsida; order Zingiberales; family Zingiberaceae; genus Boesenbergia; species Boesenbergia rotunda. The sequence continues at coordinate 82,258 of JAGFNQ010000711.1, read as the reverse complement.
TGCCACACACCACCCTCCTCGCGTTGACTGCTTTGGAGAACCTCGACACCGAATCAGAATCAGAAACTGAAGAGAACGTCGAAACCGCAAGACTTTCAATTTCAAAAGATGGGCAAATAACGGTAAGAGGTTACCCCGAATCTCAATTGTATGATTTAATATCGTATCTATCTCGTAAGTTGGCCAAAGCCAATGTTAGGGTCGGGTCCCTCCGACAGGAAGTCAAAATCCAGAAAGAGGGAGTCAACTCTAGTCCCATAACTTAACCCGTTCAGGAAGGAACCTCCACTCAAGCCCAAAAACTTGAGGAGGAGAATTCCTCTTTGAAAAATCAAGTTAAGGAACTAAGAGTTGCTTTGGAACGATTTTCCTTGGGTTCCAAGAATCTTGACATGATTCTTGGAAAGCAAAAATCAGTTCTAAATCGATCCAGACTTGGTTATCGAACCAACTCATGATGTAGATCGTACTACTCTATGGTGAACCCAAGTAGAGCACGAGTCCAAGCATGGGTCCCAAAATTATGCTTGACATATCAAGCCAGACCGAACCAATATTGGATTCCCAAAGACAAGATTCGCATCTTACCTAATCCATACCGAGGCTTTAGTCCAGGGGGAGCCAATATACAAATCATTTTCATAATTAGATAAAATTTTTCCTATTTGATGCTTGTTTTTATTTTTTGCAAAACATCATGCTTAGACATAGGATTGGTTAGATAAGGATTTGACTTAACTGAAACTTGCACAACCTAGTATTAGGATAGGGCGAGATGATAGTACGTTAGGGAAACTTGTCTAAAAAGTCAGGTAGGGTAAGGCGTTCCCTATCTGGTCCTATTAGTCTGGTGGAACTAATCGAAGCTACCTTGCCAAATCCTCAACTAGTTAGACCAGGGTTCTCAATAAATAATTTGAGGATAAAATTTCTTTAAAAGGCTTTGTCTAGGAAAGGATTGATGATCTAATAAGGCTACGGCCAAAGAAGGACTCTATGCCTCGCCAAGACTTAGAAGCCGATTATAGAAATTTATTTTCAACTTATTAATTGTTAAATCCGAATCTAATACAGGTTTCAATTAAATCATAGTGTTAACATAAAAGCAAGATAAAATTAATACATCTCACAAAATAGATAAGGAAACATGTTTTATCACTTAGAATTGGGTGAGATATCTAGGACCTAATAATGCAGTCCAACCCAACCAACCCAATTAATCCTACCCTTAATATACATTTAATCAAATTCAAAATTTGAGTAAATTTAATTTAACTTAATAAATTCCAAATTTTAACTTAATATTTTCAATTCAAATTTAACTTAATATTTTTGAAATTCAAATATAACTTAATATTTCAAAATTCAAATTTAACTTAATATTTTCTAAATTCAAATTTAACTTAATATTTTCAAAATTTAATTTAACTTAATATTCTCAAAATTCAAATTTAACTTAATATTTTCAAAATTCAATTTAACTTATTATTCTAAAATTCAAATTTAACTTAATATTCTCAAAAATTCAAATTTAACTTAATATTTTCAAAATTCATATTTAACTTAATATTTTCAAAATTCAAATTTAACTTAATATTTTCAAAATTCACTTTAACATTTTTGAAATTTAGTTTAATTAAATTTAAATGTGTCAAAATTTAGAAACTTAATATTTTAGAGAGTAATCTATTATTAGCCTTAGTACTACCAAATCTTGAAACTTAGGACTTGATTAAATAAATATTAACCAGTCAAAGTTGGTCAAACCGGGCGCCCGAGTCCTTCACGGGCGCCTAACACTTTCACGGTGTACGAGGCAGTCAAAACTGCCATACCTGAGCAAATTTAGCTCAGGCACCCGAGATAGACTTGGGCACCTAAGATCTGCCACAGGCGCCTTTGAGTGCTCAAGGGCGCCCGAGAAGGGCTATATAAGCCCTTGCCCATGGCACCCATTCCACACCCAACTCAATCCACTTCCTCCCTTCTAAGAGATCTTCCATGCATCCCAAGTTCGCCCCTCGTCTTCTTCTCCTACAATGCCTCCTCGGTACATTTTTCAAAGGTTATTATTTTTTGTCTTATTATTAATTATTCCAATTGTTGATCATTATTAGCAAACATCATCCTGTTGAGACTGACCCCGGTATCGAACCTAGCCCTGACCTTAGGTTTCCTACACTAGCTCTTTTCAATAAATTTGCTACCACTACGTACAAACCCATAAAGATCTACTATCTAAATAGGGGATTCTTTACCCAATCCTGCCCTACAGCTATTGACGTCATTACCTACTACCAACTAGAACGGCTAGCATACTGTACTCATTCTATTAACGCAACAATATGTGCCGAGTTTTATAACAACTTGGTCAAAGTTGATGATTTCTACTACCATACTACTATTCAAACCCTTCCACTTGCCATTTCTCCTTCTTTACTTACTAGATTTCTTGGATTATGACCCTCACAGTCCACCTTCTCTTGTTATCCTCCTAAGGATCTTCCCTTTTCCACCCCTTACTCTCACATTACCCTTGACCTTCTTCAGTCGTATTATTTTAGACGTGAGAGAGATCCAACGGTTCAGAATTTTTGATCCGTGGATCTATGCGTCCAGGACTACACCCTCTATCGAGTCCCGGTCTACTGCATTCTTCCCCTGACTTCACGGCATGTAGCGGTTATGCACCCCTTTCACTCATTCTTGCTTTATGCTATGATCCATCATCTAGACATAGACATCGGTCTACATAGACGATCATCTATGCATCTACCATCTCCACTCACTCTAGAGTGTGGACCCCCTACTACCACATCGTGACCGCACTTTTTCATCATTACGGTCATGATGTTACTGCCGGAGAGATCATCACGATGACTGAGTTTAATGAACTAGGAGTTAGGAACTTTTCCCTAGTGCCTGTAGATATTTCGGCCACCGGGGTCTTATCTTGGGGACGATGAGGTGCTGCACCCCAGATCAACTCGGAGGACGAGGTGGACATTGATGTAGCATATCTCGCCACCGAGATCGAGGAGCAACTAAGAGAGTCTCCACCACCACCCACTCCGATGACTACAGCCCAGCGCCACACACGGATAGAGATGGAGGTTCATAGTCTTCGAGAGGCGATGGAGGCTCATCACGTCGAGCACATGGACGCCTTTCAGGCCCAACATGATGAGAGGCTCGCTGCATACTAGACTCGACATGATGAGAGGCTCGCAGCAGACCAGGCCCGACATGAGGAGATGATGTCGATGTTTCGATCGTGGTACCCCGGCCCCTCTTGGCATCTGGGCTCGTCTTCTTAGATATTGTACTAGGGATTTGCTTTCTGACCTTCCTTGTTTGTAAAATTGACTTGATTATCCACATTAGTTTTATGCACTCTACAGTGATTATCATGTGCTTAGTAGAATAGGACTGTTTTCTTTAATTTTTCAAATTTTTTTCTATTTTTCAAAAAATTTATTTCATTTTTTTACAAAAATCATTTCTTATTTTTCAACTAAGTTTTGATTTTTAAAATGTTTTTTCGACTTAGATTTTTCTAAAAATTATCCCCTTCAAAACTAGGTTTTTCTACGCAATGGACTTAACCCTAGAATTGCATGTTCCTATTGATCTAGAAGCCAGCATCTCACAAGCACACTAGGGTACTTTGATTGATATCCTAGATTGGATTGAGATACTTAGGTCTATGTCATGACTCAAGATGCTTTAAGTTAGTGCATCAAGAGTAGTTGAGGCGATAAATACATTTGAACAGTAATCAAGTTAAGTATTCAAGCTTAGACAGTCTAACTTGATCAAACTACTTAACTTGACTAACCTTAGTGAAAGTTGTTGTTACATAATAGTTAGTAAGTAGCTAACTGGGTTAGACAGGGACCAAAAGAGTTCAATTTGGTTATTTTCTTTATGAAAAGGTTTTTTCATGCTTGGACTCAATAGGATGTTAATTGGGTTCACAATTTGTTACTTTGGTCAAACTTAGATTAATTACTTCCTGCATTTGCCTTCATCATTTTTATATCAAATAGGCTCTGATATGTTAAACTATTTTTTTTCATGCAAATATTTTTTATTATTTTTTTGATATATGGTAAAGGGGGAGAGAAAAGAAAAAGTCAACTTAAATTTTTTTTCAAAGTCAAGTTAATTTTTTTTTCAAAGTCAAGTTGATTTTTTTTCAAAGTCAAGTTAAAATTTTTTTTCCAAGTCAAGATATTTTTTTTTAAGTTAATAATTTTTCCAAGTCATGTAATTTTTTCCTTGGTTTCAAAAAAAATCAAAGTTCAAAATTATTGTTCGAAAAATCAAGTCTCAAAGTTATTTTGAAAATTATTCTTTGAAAATCAAGTTAAGTTAAAATTATTTGTTTGATACTCAAGCTCTTTTCTAAAAAGCTACTTTTAGAAAATTCAATACGATTCAGAAAATTCTATTTTTTTTTCAAAACTTATGTTTTCAAAGTTTTCAAAATCTTTTTGGAAAAACTTTCAAAAATTGCATATTTTCAAAAGCTTCAGGGAGAGATGTTCAAATTAAAAGGAAGCCTTATGCAATGTTTCGAATTTTTGCCAAGTTTTTCAAAAATAAAATTCCAAAGAAAAAGGGGGAGAGAACTGATTAAGGGGAGATAGAAAATTTACCTGTTCTTTCTTTTCTAGTACTTAATTATTATAATTTCTATTTTTTTAACTTAACTTTTGAACGGGTTGCTATAAATCAAAAAGGGGGAGATTGTTGGTGTTGGAAGCTCCAAGATCGAACCTGGTTTTGATAATGGCAAAGGGTTCAATGTTAAGTATGTGTTGTTGTCTAATGAATCTACCAAGTGTGCTGGAAAGTCCTAGTTCACCTAGACACGAAGTCTTGACCTGCAGGGTTGAACAAGAAGTCCTGGTCAAGGATTGGGCAAGAAGACCTGGCCGAGGGTTGGGCAAGAAGTCCTGGTCGTGGACTGGGCAATGAAGTCCTGATCCGGAAGATTGGGCAGAAGTCTTAGCCGAGCGAGAGTTGCGGATAGAAGTAGAGGCTGGTCGAGGAGTGGACGTCTCGAGATTTGGCAGTCTCGGAGGTCGAGCAAAAGTTCATCCGGAGTAGCCGGTTGGCAAAAGGTAACTTCTCCTAGGAGGAGTAGGTGAGGACGCATTCCTCGGAAGAAGGAACAGTAGGCGTCGGTTTGACCTAGGGTTTTCACTTTGAAATCCAAAGTCAGAACCAAGACAGCTTCGCCTGTGATTTATTTCAATTTTACATATTATATATTGTTTTTGGACTAACCTTGGTTGCAGGAGTGAAGAGGTCTTTACCACTGCATCCCAGGCGCCTGAGAGGAGTCAGGCGCCCGGGAAGCCAGGCGCCTGATAGGTATCAGTCGCCCCAGATGGCTATTTTCGAGCGGGGAGTTCAGCTGAGCTGGAAGGCTACCACGTCAGCAACTCAGGCACCCGTGAGCCATCAGGCGCCCTAGGGAACCTAGGTGCCCAAGAACAAAAGATAGGAGTTTAGCCGAGTCTGCGGATAGGGACGCGCCGGATCTGCCACACATGTCAGGCGCCCAATAAGCATCAGGCGCCCGAGAACCTTATATAAAAGGGGCTTCACCCCTTTCTTTCCAGAATGAATTCATTCCAACGAAAAGAAGCTTTCTCGCAACTCATGAATGCCAACACATTTCAAAATTCTTCCATGCTCGAGCTTGTGCATGCCGCATACGATCAAGATCATTGACACACCGTCCAAGATAGTCTACAATCCTTTTCGGTGTCATCGGTATTATTTTTTTCGTTATTCAAATTATGTACTCAACATAAATCTCTGTAATACTTTTTGTGACTTATAGAATTGCCCAACGAAAACGGTCAAGGACCGTGGGACTTAGCATAGGAGCCATCAAAGACTCCGAACCAAGTAAAAAGAAAACTTGTTAGTGTTGTGATTTTTGTTTCTTCCGCTGCGTTCTGATTTGTTTTCCGAAAATTTGACGTAATAGCTAGTCACCCCTGATAGGCCCAAATGGACTATCACGAATGTGGGTCTCAAATTTAAATGTGAATGAATGCTGGAAACCCTTTTTGCAATCAAAGTATGAAAACGTAGTAAAGGGGCCACAGGTCGTATTTTTCTCGGGGCTAGTTGTCGTGTTTGATTCGAGCTTGGTTTATGTGTCGTTTGTGTTTTTGGGTTTCAAATAAGTAAATTGGGTTTTGAGTTTTAAATAAAAGTGAAGATGTGATGGAAGGAATTAAACTCAACTAATAACCAAACAATTTATGGCAATTGATAATTCAACCAATGGAAACCGAATCAAGCTATAGGATTTAACCAAAGTTTGGAAAACAAGCCTAAATTCAAATGCACAGTAAATTCTGATGGAAAGAAATCGAAGGTGTGATAGAAATTTTCTGAAGCAAATCAAGCTTAAAGCAATTGCTATTTATGCATTTCGGTAATTAAACAAACTATAAATGTTAACTCAAACTAACTACAATTTTGGAAACCACCAATGCAAAGGAAATTCGAAATGGATGAATGCAACTTATTGATATCAACTCAATCAGATGCCACAAAGACACAAGTTGAATTCAAATGCAAAAAGGGTTCAATTCAATTGGCACGCAAGGGAAGATTTTTTTGTGCCAAAAACTATCTCCAAATTAAGAAATGAGTGATCTTCCAACTCAACTTTTCTTTTCTTTTTAAAACTGATTGGTTCGATTGGGAAACAAAGGTATTAGGACAGAACTAAGCAAGATTCTGTAAAGGAATTGAAACTGAGATTAGAACTAGAGATACAAAGAAAATTCAGAAATGAAAAGGGCTGAAATTTCAGATGCAAAATTGAAAGGACTAGCTACTGATTTTTCTGTTTTCGCAATAGCTTAAAGGCTGAGCTAGCTAACACAAACTGAGTACACGTAACTAATCTAGGAACAAGGAAGTTTAAACTAGCAATTACTTAACAAAACTAGTGAAAAGGAGACTGAAATCACTAATATGCAGAATTCAGAATTGGCACGCGGCAATACCACTTGGCACGCAGCAATTTGACTAAGAAATAAACTGAAATTTGATCTAGTTGATCACTAAACAAGTTCCTATATTACTCTACTTGTAGAATTGAAGCTAAATTATAGCTAACAACTTAAAATGGTAAATTACAGTAGCTGAACAGGAAATTCAGAATAGAACAGTGCGGCAGAAACAAAACTACTACAAAAACAGAAATTAAACTAAGGAAACTACTCCTCGATCCTTTCCCGAGCTCAAAATCTTCTTGGTTGTCAATCAAGAGCCGACTTCGAACCCCTAGGCTCAGCAAATCAGTGGAAAGCAACTTCAATCCATCAATTTTGCTCAAACTGCTCCAAATGGGAAAATTCCAATCCTAGCCCTTTAATCTCAACTTGTTGAGCTGCGATGAAGATTTGGGAACGACCTGAGCTCACCTGAGAACCCCTACAAGTGGCTCAGGTGATCTGAATTTGAGTGTAGCTGAGATTCAAGCTCCCGGACCACAGAGAATGCGAAACCCTCAACAAGCTCTGTCCGGATGAAGTTTGAGTTGAATTTCGGATCGAGATTGCCTTCCAAGGATTCAGATGATGAATTTCAGTAGGAATCGAGGTGGTCGCGCCTTGGATTGAAGAAGAAATGAAGAACAAAGGAAGAACACGAAGAACTGGAGACTTGCGGCGAAGACGCGACAACGGCTGAAGGCAGGAAATTTTTGATTAAATACATTAGCAATGGACGGTCCAGATTGATTTGGCTGAATCCAACGGCTGATCTTGCTCAGATTTGATCCAAATTTTGATGATGATGATCTGAGGTCAGGATCTGCCTTGTGGTAGCTCGGATCTTCCAGATGTGCAATAGATGGTCCAGATCAACTTAATCTTCGAATGGACGATCTAGAGCCCTCCAAGCTTGATCCAACGGTTGATTGAGCTCTGATTTGGATGAAACCTTCAGATCTTGATCAGGGTGCTTGATCAACCCTAGCCCTAGCTCGGATTGCTTCAGATAGTCCCGGATGGCTCAGATCTAGCTGCTTTTGAATCGGATGGCCCGGATTAATCGTAAGCTTGATAATTCGATCCGGCTCACTTCCGACTCAATTTTGACCCAATATGCCCTAGGTTCATGAACCTTTCATCCCTACAAAAATATATCAGAAAATTAGTGGCCAAATAATCTAAAAATATGTATATTTGCAATTTAGTCCAAAATTAGGGTAAATTCTAAAACCTAGGGCAATTTCACAATTAAGCAATAAAAACATAGGTCAAACATAGATTTAAGCAGCTCAAATAATCAATAAAATAGTATCTATCAACCCCCCTCTACCGATTACAACTAACCCACAGAAACATCCCAAGCGACCGTTTTCATCATCGTACTAGTCGATTGAGTGATCGCTTGAACAAACTTGTTGTTCAAGCAATTCAACCTCCTTAATCAAATAGCCGCGGAATAGATGATGAATTAGATCACCGGTTCTTGTGTTTATCTTCGGGGTCCATGATAACATAAGAAAAACAATAATTAAACTAGAACAAGAAACAAGATTTATCTTAGACGCCTCCCACCTTCTTGCTCGGCCGACGCCTCCCAACCCTAGGAGAGAGAGAGAGAGAGAGAAAATCACCAAGGCTTAGGTTATGGTTTCATGATAGCTCATGAGGTATATATAGGCTACAATAGGGATCATGAGGAGGAGTTAGTTTTGGTCTCCTAACGAATCCTAAGCCCGACCCATAAATGATAAACCGCTCTACTAATGGGTTATCATTGAACTACCACACCAACCCCATAATTAAATATGGGTTTCATCATATTATGTGTACATAATCTCCCCGTGTTTAAGATATCATATGTACATTAATTAATTAAATTACTGACAATTTAATCAATTAATATTTAACTCTATGAGTAGTACCACTCATCCTTATCATCATGTCGGAACAAGTCCACCTGCAGGATTTACATGATGAACTTTATGAGCTCCTCAAGGGGACATCATCATCCTAACGCATTAGGACACAGTTTCCTTTTATAATCAACAACACACCATGTAAATAATATTATTTCCCAATTTACCAGGCCTATCGATTTAATAAATAAATCTAGCCCATTGGTAAATTAAATAAATAGATATTAAGTACATGTGCCCGTTATTATATTGGGATTAAGAGCATGTACACCATAATATCTGAGGTTTGATTCAATTATATAGTCAGTATAAATCAAATCACCTCTAATCGGTCCTGCTCAATACGCACAAGTGTACTAGTGTAATTCTATAGTCAATATAGACTAATACCAAATTACACTATAACCATTCCAATGGTTTGTCCAAATCCATCTCGGTTGTGAGCCACTACTTATACTTTACAAGGAACTGATAACGTGATCTTCTGTGTGGAACCACACACCATATTATCTACAATGTAAAGCAATAGATAATATACATACATATAATAAAAATAAATTACAAACAATGACCATGTGATTCTTATTCCAAAATATAGATGTTCATACAAAAACTAGACTTTTAGTATACATTCTAACAATCTCCTACTTATACTAAAAGATTATGCTGCCATCAAACTGCCATACATCTGATTCCCATCCTCTCAACATGCCTATCATAAGTTTTCGCAGAAAGGGCCTAGTGAAAGGATCTGCTAGGTTATCCACTGATGCAATCTTGTCAACAACAACTTCTCCTCGCTTTACGATGTCTCGTATCAGGTGGTACTTTCGCTCTATGTGCTTACTTGCCTTATGGGCTCGTGGTTCCTTCAAGTTGGCTACTGTATCACTGTTATCACAATAAATTGTGATAGCTCTGGGCAAACCAAGAATTGCCTCTAAGTCCATTAAGAAGTTCCCGAGCCATACAGCTTCCTTGGTTGCCTCAGAGACCGCCACATACTCAGCTTCCATGGTGGAGTTCACAATGCATTTTTGCTTGATACTCCTCCATACTATGGCTCCACCTCCCAAAGTAAACACATAACCTGAGGTAGACTTACTCTTATCCCTATCTGATTGGAAATCAGAATCTGTCTAACCCACAGGAGCAATTGATCTGCTTGGTAAACTATCATATAATCTGTAGTCCTTTTCAGGTATTTTAATATATGCTTTTACGACAGTCCAATGTCCTTGTCCTAGATTACTCTGATATCTGCTAACCATGCCCATAACAAAATAGATATCCGGCCTCGTACATAACATAGCATACATTAGGTTTCCTACAACCGAAGTATAAGGAACCACCTTCATCTCCCCTATCTCCTTTGATGTTTTAGGAAACATCTCTTTAGATAAAGGTACTTCATGCCGAAAAGGTAGAAAACCTTTCTTGGAATTTTGTATGCTAAAACGAGCTAGGATAGTGTCAATATACGAAGCTTGAGATAAGCATAATATCCTTTTCTTGCGATCCCTTATAACCTTGATCCCAAGGATGTGTCCAGCTTCTCCCAAGTCCTTTATATCAAATTGTTTGGACAACCATACCCTTACTGTTAGATCGTGGCGTCGAACTAGAGGGGGGGTGAATAGTTTCTTTCGGTTTTCTCTACAAGAATTGTTAGCCAAACACAAACAAGAATAATAAAAATGATAAGAATAATGCTAATACCTTTGTTTACTTGGTATCCACCTCAGAGAGGTGACTAATCCAAGTATCCACACGCACGCACATGCTCCACTATGAAAACCTTCTTCAAGGTGGAGAAAACCTTCACAAGGTTGCCCACTTCCTCTTTACAAGATAGAAATAAGAATGAAAGGAAGAGCTGGAGACTTTGAGCACAAACAACACAATGGTACCCTCAAGAACCGTATCTTTGACCTGCTCAAAAGTCCTCCTTTAAATAGAGTAAAGCATAGCTCCAAAAGCCATCCAACCCGATACCAGTCGACTGCCCTTGGGGCAGTCGACTGGTCCTACCGAAGTGGCTAGACAACGGCTAGTTTTTCGGGATAACCAGTCGACTAGTCCTAGACCAGTCGATTGATGTCTCGGTGAGTTCGAGTCCTCTTGCTGGTAGTCGACTGATCCATTCGTAGTTGACTGCCCAGCTTACAAAAACACTCTTCCTCACTCCGAAGACCCTCGTTCACGTGTGCCTTCAAGTACACTCCCTTGGCTTGCCCCTTGAAGTCCCCTTCCACCGGCTATCATCCCTCGGATGCGCACGCAAGCCCTCGACTTGCCTCCATGCCACCCTTCACGTGTGCCCTTTGAAGTCCACTTCTCGGCTTGCCCTTGGACTCCTCTGTTGGTGCAAGTTGCATCAATGATGTTCTCCTTTATGTGTTTTAATGTTTGACAATGTACTTAAGTCAGTAATATGTTGAACAGACAAAGGGGAGCGAAGGAAAAGTAACCTAAGCCTGAGAAAAGTCCTAGTTAATGTAACGCCCGACCTTATATCTACCCTAAAGGCGGGGTTACCGGTCCATACACTCATATCATATAGTCATGTTAAGCATGTATATCCAAGCAAAACAGTTACCTACAAGAAGTGTAGTAGGCATGCCTATTGAAGACTCATTTACCAAGCATGGTTTTTCATTTCTTTTATATCTACATGCATTTACAACCTAACAGGAAGATCATGTAACACACTAAAGCATGGAATAAACATGGTGTGAACAAGATACAACATAGGAATATAGCAAGAGTTATCTAGTCTTAGTTACATGCAAAGGAAGCATTCATAAGAAACAGAAAATAGTAATTACCTAGTATTTTCCTTAGCATGCATTCTACAATATTTAAACATTAATGATAGTATTATTTAGCATAACATAGGTTCCATACTACTAACTTAATCACAGTAGAGTAGTCATGATCATCACCCATTCAGAGTATAGCAATACAATTTCAAAAGTAATTATGGGAAGCAGTTTAGATTCTAGACAAAACAAGATAGATAGAATCTTTCGTTCTTTCCCGAGCCATCACCACACACATCCTCCAACCTTCCCTCTGCCTCTTCCTTTAGTTCGAGTATTTCTTACCGCTATCTGCAGCATAAGAAAAATAACAGGAACTAGTAAGCAAAACATGCTTAGTAAGAATCCGGGCCTACTCGCAAAATCCATATCAATACATCATATCATGTACACAGTAATCAGATAGAATTATCAGCATCATAAGCATCTCATCAAAGCATCATAACCATCACATCAATTTATCTCTAAGTACTTTACGGAACAAGATCACATGATGAGAAATATTTTTCAAAAAGGTTCCATAATGGTAAGTACTTTAAAATATCATATCATCATCCAGGGCCCAGTTGTAGTACCACATCATGCGCGTTCCCTAATAAATTGGGGTAGCGAGCCACCAATCTAATTAGAGCAGGACCCTTCCGTCCTACCAATGCCATGACCTTAACATGCTCATTGGATTTGTTTAACGACCCCCTTCCGAGTCGGGTACACAACTTTTCAAAGTAAAGTAATTTATCATGCAATTACTCATATATGTATATGCCTAAAGGTACTCTTAATCACTTCTCAAAGGGACACACCACACATTCGGGTGCTCTTGATCCCCTAGGGACACACCACGCATTCGGGTGCTCTTGATCCCAGTTTCAATAGAGTATCTCCTTTTTAGGCATATTATCAACCACATCATGTTCATACATCATATGTCATACATGTTCACATGTTCATCATATTTCATACATGCCTCATAATTCGTACATGCATCATATTTCAATCACACATCTCATTTAATCATCTCATGCATATACATCTTGTATACAATATCATACCATACATTAAACATGGATAAACTTTTGGATAATTCCACCCTCACTAATCCCTTCTCTAGGTCTTGGCCGAAACTTACACAAGGGGTAACCCTAGAATTTTGTACATAACACCATTAAGAAAACCCATACACATTTACATTAAGTTTTAAGGAATGTATTCCTATAACCAAAGGGACCAAGGCCTCCCTCCAAGGGGTGGCCGAAAGTCTCCCAAGGGGAAACCCTAGTGTTTTGTTCTCCCAAAAATTTGGAAACAACACCTATGGGTCTAAAATCCCTAGGGCACTAGCATGTATCAAGATTTGACAAAGAAAACTTCACTTGGACCCCTTACAAGGGGTGGCCGAAACTTCCTAAGGGAAGTCTTGTGATCTTTTGCAAAGGAATGCACACAACAAACGTTCAACAACAATTATGCCACAGGCGAGAGGATACTTACATCCTTGCGCTTGAATTTACTCTTCTCTTTAAATTGTAAGGTACCCTACACTTGGAGGGTGAGTGAGAATCCTTCTCTTGGAATCTTCCTCTAAGCCTTCTTGAACTTAGTAGTGACAAGGTCTTTGGCGAGTTTTCTTCCTTCCAACTTTTCTAGGGCTAGAACCCTAGATCTTGTTTTCGAAAATGGAAGGGGAAGGGAGAAAGGGGGTCTCGGTTTTGGAAGATGAAGAGGAATAAGAAAAGGAGAGAAGGAAGTTGCTCCAACTTCCACCTATTTATACTTTTCTCATGAAAAGACATGTCTCTTCACTCTTACACACTTAACAAGCATGTTTCTTATTCTCTCAACAAGAAACAATGCTTGGTGTAGTGGTTAAGACATGGAGAGTGCAACTAGGAGGTCCAAGGTTCAATCCTTGCTCCCTCCTTTTTATCATCTTTTGCACTAATCCATATCAAAGCCCATTAAGCCAAGTCCATCATGAAATTTCATAATATTTCATGTTTATGAATTCATAATATTTCCTAATATTTTTCCTGAATTCATAATATTATTTACATAATATTTTATAAATATTATTCACATAACATTTCATGATAATCATATTTCATGAATATGATATTTCATGCATTTATGACATTTCATAGCATGTGATTGCATGAAATTTATATCATTTCCTTATAATCATTTTCATACATTGTCATGATTTTACATTGACAAATTTGGGGTGTTACAGTTAAGCTAGGCATGGAAACCCTAAGACCTAGCGAAGGGCTGCTAGGCTCTGGCGAAGGGCTGCCAGAATGAAAAAGACCTAGCGAAGGGCTGCTAGGCTCTGGCAAAGGGTTGCCAGAAAGAAAAGACCTAGCGAAGGGCTGCTAGGCACCTGACGAAGGCCTGTCAGGAAAATAAGTCCTAGCGAAGGGCTGCTAGGCACCTGACGAAGGGCTATCAGGGAAACAAGACCTAGCGTAGGGCTGCTAGGCACCAAGCGAAGGGATGCTTGGTATCCAAGCGAAGGGCTGCTAGGCACCTAGCGAAGGGCTGCTAGGTATCGTAACCCTAAGACCTAGCGAAGGGCTGCTAGGAGGTCCAAGGTTCAATCCTTGCTCCCTCCTTTTTATCATCTTTTGCACTAATCCATATCAAAGCCCATTAAGCCATGTCCATCATGAAATTTCATAATATTTCATGTTTATGAATTCATAATATTTCCTAATATTTTTCCTGAATTCATAATATTATTTACATAATATTTTATAAATATTATTCACATAACATTTCATGATAATCATATTTCATGAATATGATATTTCATGCATTTATGACATTTCATAGCATGTGATTGCATGAAATTTATATCATTTCCTTATAATCATTTTCATACATTGTCATGATTTTACATTGACAAATTTGGGGTGTTACAGTTAAGCTAGGCATGGAAACCCTAAGACCTAGCGAAGGGCTGCTAGGCTCTGGCGAAGGGCTGCCAGAATGAAAAAAGACCTAGCGAAGGGCTGCTAGGCTCTGGCGAAGGGTTGCCAGAAAGAAAAGACCTAGCGAAGGGCTGCTAGGCACCTGACGAAGGCCTGTCAGGAAAATAAGTCCTAGCGAAGGGCTGCTAGGCACCTGACGAAGGGCTATCAGGGAAACAAGACCTAGCGAAGGGCTGCTAGGCACCAAGCGAAGGGATGCTTGGTATCCAAGTCCTAGCGAAGGGCTGCTAGGCACCTAGCGAAGGGCTGCTAGGTATCGTAACCCTAAGACCTAGCGAAGGGCTGCTAGGCACCTAGTGAAGGACTACTAGGCATAGAAGACCTAGCGAAGGGCTGCTAGGCACCTAGCGAAGGGCTGCTAGGTATAGAAGACCTAGCGAAGGATTGCTAGGCACCAGGCAAAGGACCGCTTGGTAACAAAGACCTAGCGAAGGGCTGCTAGGCACCTGGCGAAGGACTGCTAGGAAATGAAGTCTTGGTCCGAGGGACTAAGTAACTTAGCTGAGCGATGACTAAGGACAGGAGTAGAGACGGGTCAGGGTTTGGGCGTCTCGAGGTCCGGAGGTATCGGAAGCTAAGCAAAAGTCCACCCGAAGGGCTGGGTGGCAATCGTCTCCTGAAAGGAGTAGGTGAAGGGCGAGTTCTCGGGGATAGGAACTCGTGCCGGTTCGACCTAGGGTTTCATGCAAATCCGAAGTCCGAACCAAGTCCTTAAGCCTAAAATTATATGTATATATGCTTTGTGTTTGTATATCTTGCAGGTAACAAGAACCGGAGACAAAGCAAGTAAAAACACCAACTTGCAGGCTTAAAGGAGGGCGCCCCCATCAAGGAGGGCGCCCTCACCAACCAGGGCGCCCTGAACAGCCAGGGCGCCCTGAGCCAAAGGTAAAAACAGCAGTTAGGTGAAGCAGGCAAAACAGGTGTCAAGCAGGGCGCCCTGAGTGTCCAGGGCGCCTTGGTTCAAAGCTGTATTTGCAGTTTCGAACCCAAAACACAGATAAGCCATCATGAAGGTGCCCTGGAGGTCCGGGGCGCCCTGGTCAACGATCTTATCACCAGCGACGAGGTAGGCGCAAGGATAAGAGTTGACCGGGTCTTCCGGGGCGCCCCCGACGTCCAGGGCGCCCTCAGGAGTGCTATAAAAGGGGCTTCGACCCCTCAGCTTCAAACACACTTTCCAACTTCGAATCTGTTCATTCCGACTAATGACAACGCGCTAAAGACGAGGCTCTGCAACTGGGAGGCTCCAGGAGGAAGTGCGCGGCACTTCGGAGGTCCAGATCGGCCGAACTTCACACTTTGTGCTTGGTTTGCAATTAATTACAGTATTTATTTTCNTTTTGATTTGAAATGATTCGAAATTCTCTAGGTCTATTAACGAGTTTGTATTCGTGCAAGCCTCCTTAATATATGCCCTTAGATCTAAATTCGACAATATAAATTGAGAGTGAATTTTTAAATGGATAGATAGAGTAAAAATATAAAGAGGGATATTTCAGGATACGTGATTTGGATATCATGAAAATTAAGTACGCAGAATGAGAAATCCTAAAACATGCACACATGATTCAGTAAAATGCTGAGAAAATAGAGGCTAACTGAAGAAATCAAGCAAATCAAGATCAACAATGACAGTACAACTTTTTTGAGTTTGCACATATGCCGAAAGAACAAAAGTAATTGGTAGATTATATAACTTAGGATTTTAAAGCTTAGTTTGCTTGGTGGAAAGATGTGAAAGGGAGGAAAAGAGTCACAAATTTGCATATGAATGTTCTCAATTATCAACTCAAATAAATATAACCTAAATGTACACGATGTAGAAAGACACTGACTATAAATAAGCTAAAAACTATTTTCAGAAACATGATCTGTTGAACATTACACGAAGATAGAATGTTACCAACCGTTTATTGTGGAGTCTCTGTTTTCTTATTAAATACCATATAATAGTTTTTTGAAAAAAAAAAGATTAATAATAATAAAGTTACATGATCATTTAGATTAATGGAGGGATAAAATAATTGTTTGTTGTAAAAGGATCCGTAATAAAAAGGAATCTGTAATGACTCAACTAACAATCTGTAATAAAAAGGATCTGTAAATGAATTATGACAAATTCAAAGAGTGTAAGCTAAAACAGTAGTACCTGGTTATCGGAACTCATCATGAAAGTCATAATCATCATCGTCTGTGAAAATAGAACTGTAGAATACATAGGGGTTTTCAATCATCTCTTTCAAACTTAAACGCCCATCTTTATCAGTATCTGCCTGAAGGTTAGCCAAAAATTGCTCAGAAAAGCTGAATTACCTCTCAAATTATATATAGAAGAGTGAAGAAAATGAAGTATATTATTCCAGCACGAAATATTAATGCTGCAGATACAAATTACAGAACAAATGTCGAAAATGTGTGGATAATGCGTGATGTATCAATATTATGTTTGGACTTCAATTAATTCAGATTCCTATTTTAAAGCCAGTATGAAATCTTTATGTTTGCTAAGCAACTAGAAGCATCTCAGAGAGAATATACTTCGCAACTTACTTTTATCAGTTCGGACTTGCCACCGTAGCAGATGAGATTGAAAATCATATTAATCTCAAAAGATTTGTCATGTTTTCAAATTGTTAACATGAGAGAAGGTAAAGATGCCGTGAACATTATTTTCTTCAAATTTTACAATTTAGTGGACAAACGGGCCTCCTAAATAGAGAGAATCTATGAACCTTCTCAAGCGTATCTCCCAAGTACATATCTATGTCATTACATCTGAACTTTATAACACCAACAACCAAGCCTTTATCTCACTAACTAGGGCAGGCAATATGGATTCTCGTGCGCCATTGGAGTTAGTCCTTTGCTATATCCTCTTCTATATTTAAATGAATTTTATCTTATTTTATTATTGCCAACCAAGTCTTATGATACAGGTGAACTCTAACAAAGTTTGCATCCAAGAAAACCTTGTTAGCAATAGGTTAAAATCCTTATTGCATGTTTGACCCACAGGAATAGATATTCTTTTCCCCATGAATTCCGACAGATATTCCTGTGTGTGGTAACAGATTTGAATTAGGAATACCTTTCTGTTAGAATCCTTATTCCTTGTGCACTAGGAATATAATAGGAACAGTTATTTCTAAAATTATTCCTGGAATAAGTATTCTGATGCATCCAGAGTGTCACTTCCCCATCCACAATATATGTTGAAGTATCAAACTTTCTCTTCCTCCCAAAACTTTCTTCATTATACTTCATGCATGAAACCAAGGAGCTACAGCAGCTGTCAGCTTGCTGACATAGCAGTCATCGCTGATGAGCTCTGTGCCTCATTTTCCCCAAAAAATTGATGAATATTCACGGTTGCACATTGATTGATCAATCAAAGGGTTGATCAGTTAATCGGTCGATGTTCTGTAAAATGTGCATCTTGTCTTTACAAATTATTTTACTTATTATAAAAGTTTCTCCAACATCAATCACCACCAATGAGAGACTATCCAACACTGTTCTTGCAAAGAGAGGCACAAATTCTTATATCTTATATCATTGCTACTCAATTCAAAGACATGCATCAAATGATGTAGCCATGCAAAGTAGGAGACTTAAACCTGATTTTACTTGATGTCTAAGAAGAAGAGATAGGCAAAATCAAGACACCAAGTGGAAGATCTGAAAAAACTGGTGTGATTGGCCGTAGAGATCAACTCAATTACAGGATTTTCAAAGCTACCAATATCTGTCAATACCTTAAAAGATTCATGCCCTATTATGGAATTCATACAACATTTGCAAGTATGAACTTTGCGAATATCCCATTGTATTTTAGTAGCCGATCACATCAGCCGATAAGCTCCAATTTATTATTTGAATAAAAGCAACACTTAGTCCCTATTCAATTGCAATATGGGAAACACCCATATATATCCAAGATTTAGGAATATTTAATACTATACTACACTATAAATATATTAGCCGACCCCACCTAGTAGGATAAAGCTTGGTTGTTGTTGTTGTTTACTACACTATAAATACATGCCATTTCACCAGATGAAATATGAACAAGGTATGCATATTGATAACTGAAACACATCTTAACGGTACATTCTCCTTTTTAGAAATTATTTTACTAGAATCCTATAAGTACTTCCATAACTGGGACAGCTAGAAGAAAGCAAATTTTACTATTTCTCTTCCTCTAGGTCATATTTTATGATATTCCTCTTTATCTATCATTCTCGCATCCATGTCAGGTTACTAAAGACACTGACATTTCCGAGTTGGAAACTAGCACCCCCATCAACCACATGAAATGTTTTCTAGAAAATGAAGTGCCAGATGTTTTCCATGCACAATTCAGATACTCAGTGAAAGTCAAAGGAATGTAGCTTATGCTAAATTAATGCAATAGAACGTATTAATTGATTTGCCAAGATTCCAATAATCTAGTCTACCATAATCTGTATTTGATAACGAATGAAGATAAATCTTCTGTAAACCCAAAAAAGTACCTCAGTAATAGCATAATCAGCTTGTTGCTTTGCATAATAACGTTCTGATGGATGTATATCACCAATAACAGGTATAAGCTCATCTTCAGACAAGAAACTGTCAAGGAAACAAAAAAAAAATGATATGATATCCATCTGTATTCGTAATAGAATGAATATGAATATATTCCAATGCAAATAACCAGAATATTTGATTTTAGACCATCTATACTCAAAACATAAATAAATCCCAGTGAGCATAACCAGAAAGGTTGCTATGTCTTAATAGCATAAATGAACCCTCAGACGTACCCATCATTGTCATGGTCAAGCTCTGAGAATAAATTTTTAGCTGGCATCTCTGAGGAGGTCTCAGATTTAAATGTGGAATTATGAACATCATCATTTCTCCTTATTAGGTTGAATAAGCCATTAAAATACTCTTGAAAATTAAGTTTCCCATCTTTATCTTTATCTCTTTCCCTGAAATAAAAAATTTAGAGCATCTTAGCCACAAAATAAATAAATAAATAAATAAATGAGATCTAGAAATTAAATAGCACAAGAGAATATAAGATTTTTATTTACACCGAGCAAGCAATTTTTGCTATTCATAGATAATAAAAGTGTACGATTTGTGCGATCGATTGTGTGTGTGTGTGTGTTGGGGGGGGGGGTGGATATTAATTTGTGGCTTTTCTCGATTTCGTCATTACTTTCTGTCAAAATTATTTGGTTCCAAACCCCCAGGATCAGTACAACTGAGGCCTAACTACGGGAGGCATCCACTAGACCTTCTCTTTACTGGAATTTTTCGTGAGGCAGCAAAACCGCTTACAAATTTAAGGTAGAAACTAGAAACACAAAGATAATAAAATATTAAAGCACAATTTGTAATAAAAACAAACTAGTCAACGGCCAATCCGGAAGTCCTGAGCGCAGTGCACCCCTCTTGGAGCATCCCCGGTCACAGAGCTTTGCAACACATTTCCACAGGGCAGAGTAGTTAAGCCATGAATATTGATTAGCTGGAATGTTGAGCTCGGGCCTCTTTTAATAAGTCTCATTCAGTCTATCGATAAACCTTATCGATATAGCGATCCGGGATAAGATTTGATCCCCACGACCAAGTTTATCGCGATCTGGATCTTGTCGTTATCTTCTTGTCGGTTTACCGATCTTTAGGATGGGTCTACCGAACTAGGCCACACAATCGATTTAGGTCCGTACCCAAATCCAGACACTCGAACCCAATTCGTCGACTGATCCTTGGGATTAGTCAACCGAACCGTTTGGATCGATCAACCAAACTGACTTGGGTCCGGTTCGACCCAAGTCAAGTCCAGTTCACTCCGGACTTGGTCTAGCTGCATCTGGTTTGCATGTCTACTTCTTCAATCTTACTTCTTGCTCCAAGTTTCTACAAGATACACATAAAAACACAAACAAGTAACCTAGCCTAATCCTGTAAGTCTACTTGACCTACTAGACTTACCTTTTGCTTGGAGTTCACTCCTCCAAGACTTTACCACATAAGGGTCCCCCCTCAGGACCAAGCCACACTCCAAGTCTACCTTACCTACTAAGGACGAGACTTTATCACTTAAGGCTTACTCCCTTAGGATTTCCCTTTGTTAAGTCTCCCGTCCTCTAAACCCACTTGGACTTACTAGTCACTTGGTAGACTACTCACTCTTGCCCGTCATCCGGTCACCTTGACCTACTTGTAGGGGTGAGCAAAAATTCGAAAAAACCGAATTAACCGAACCGAACCGACCAAATTTTGGAATTCGGTTCGGTTAATTCGGTTTTCGGTTTTTTTTTTTTCAAAATTCGGTTCGGTTTTCGGTTTTGAATTTTGTAATTCGGTTTAACCGAATAAGAATATTAATTTAATTATTTTTATTTAAAATATAATTAAATTAAATAAAATCTTATTTTTTTAATTAAAATCGAATAAAATTTTAAAAATTCAATTAAATCGGTTAATTCGGTTAAAAACCGAATTAACCGAGATTTTATCGGTTCAGTTTTTTTTTGAAAAGTTTCGGTTTATTCAGTTTTCGGTCTATTCGGTTCGGTTCGGTTCGGTTCGGTTTTAACCGAATACTCACCCCTACCTACTTGGACTTTCCCTTGCCTAACCTTCAATTATGACTTTCCTCGCTAGTCATCCGGTCAACCTTTGACCTGACTAGATTTCTCTTTGCTAGTCATCCGGTTAATCTTGACATGACTAGACTTCTTACTTCCAAACATCAGATCCTATTTAGATAACTTTTGGTCAAACTTGACCAAACAAAGGTATATTATCAAACATCGAAATCTTAGAGGTTGATTGCACCAACAGAAAACACATTTAGATTTAGTATCCGAGTAGATGTGTCGATGATAAGTGTGTGAATCCTCAAGATAAAGATCAATTAGAAGTCCATCAGCAAACTGAGGCTACAAGGTCATCCAGGACTGGGCATCCGTGATTCCTGAATTTTTAAATTGCTAGAAATTAATTGGGACTGATGAGATCTAGAGAGATATCAATTCTATGGGCTGTAAATAAAATAGCTGATGAGGATTAGGAAATTGGCAATTTTTTTGCAGAATATCTAAGGGCTGCAAAATGAAGAAATTTCAATCAAGAAGCGAGAAGGGAATATCATAATTAGTCCACTAGATAACCAACGTATAGCTTTACACAATTAATTTAAAATTCAAAACCTAGTCATAAGCACACATTTTAGTTCCATGTACAGTAAGATTAGTGCAAATGGAAAATAAACAAAGTAATACTTAATTAGTGAATTTAGTATAGTTACCTAATTTCTTCCTTAGCTAACCATCTGATCAACTTGGGATTGCTAGCATCTGCTGGATGAAGGAAACTGCAGACAAAAAATTGAAAAAGTATCAATCAGAAAAGGTACACCATTTTCAATCAGCACGAGAATGATAAGATAAGCAAAGACATACTCATTAAACTCTGTTAGATTAAGAAGGCCATCACCATTCCAATCTGAAGCATTGAAGTGTTCCTCTTTCCACCAACCCACTTTATTGTCAGTAGAATTGTCATCTGATAATATGTCAGGAGAAAATGGATAAGTAAGCTACTTGATTCATGTTAAAGTTAATATAGAAAATTTTATGTATTTGCATTATCAAAACTTCTACCAGTCCGAAATTATAGAATGGATAACTTGATGCCAAAAGTGCTGATCAAAGATTACAATAGCTTGATTAAATAACATATAATGATTTTCGTAGCTGTAACATATCCACTCCACCAATACAAGAATTGATCTTTGTTTTTAAACACTCCACGTTCCTCCTAAATCTTGATTGTTATGTTCAACTTGAATTTAATCAAGGTCTTATGCTATTTTCTGCTTAAAACAGTTTTACATCAGCGAATCAGAAACTTCTGATATAAAGTTACGTCCTCATAATTTAATCCTAGTATGCTACTGTTGGAAATTAAACTTGATTTTTTGGAATTACAACTTGTTGAATACTAAAGTTAGCTTTTTTGAACTACATCTTTTGGAATTACAACTTGTTGGAAACTCAAGTTTACTAGGAATTACATTAAAATTAAATAATTTTTAGTCTTTTCATATTCTTATAGTTTCAAGGGTTGGTCAACCGTGTAACTTATATTTTTCCAAGTCTAGATTGTTCCTCTGAGTTGTACAATAGAGGATGGTCTCTAAGCATATCAAGCGATCAAGACTCAAATCCATACTCTTCTTAGTAAAATTCCTCTTTCTATCAGGGATTTACTTTCTTGTTTGGTTGTTCTCCTCCAGTTTTCTTTTTTGATGTTTTTGGACCATCAAAATATTCTCTATATTATGGTGAAGATATTTTTACAGCTACTTAGACTGGAATAACACATAAGCAAGGAAGCAATGTTCCTCTATCAGATCCAATTATCAAAGATTAAATAGCAAAAATGCTGATCTTTTCGTAGATATGAACCCACTAATGGCCATCAGTTAAAGAGATACAACGCCCGGATCTTCACTACTGACACTGCAGAAGGGAAAAAGTTCAAAAAAAAAAAGGAAAGTAAAGGCCAGAAATTTCTGCAAATCAGAACTTATAACTCATAGAAAAGTAGTAAAAAAATAAGGACTTCTTGAAATTAGAACAGTGTATGACATCAAGGAGGGATCTTTTTTTTACCGACCTTGCAATCTATAGGTCCAGCTGGGCGGCTCATACTCAGTGAAAGAGATTAAGCCATCATGATTCTTGTCATGGAGCTCCATGTCCCGCCGCGTCCTGTGCAATACCTCCTGTTCCACTTGTCTGAGATTCCACTCCGTGAGCTCATCGGCGGTGACGAATCCGTCAGCACGGCCGACGTCAATCTTAGGGAACAGCTCCACGATGCGATGGGTGACATTGAAACGCTCCTCATCGTTGATGTAATCCTCGGCATTCATGAAGTCTTCCCACTCGGGCTGGGACTCCATGGCGGGGGCGTGGCCCTCCGGAAAGTAGTGGCTCTTTTCCCACTCCCTATCCTCGCGGACGCGCTCGATGTCAGCGATGATGGGATCGAAGGGAATACTGCGGCGATCTAGGCCGGGCTGTGAGGAGAGATGGGCGACCGAGCGGAGCTTGAGGCGGCGGTGGAGGCGGTTGGGGCGGCTCGGAGCGAACGAGAGGAGGAGGACGACGAAGAGCACCACGCCCAAGTAGATCAACACGGGCGATCTCACCATCTCCGCCTCGCTCTTTCCCTTCCCTTCTCTCTCACCTTCTTCCTCCTCTAGCCTTTGCCCCTTTTTTTAAACTGGGATAATATATCACGCAAGAGCGCCGACCCGGACGGATCCCCTATCTCAACCAAGCTACCACTTTCATAACTGGATCATATTATTAGTTAATACTCGGGCCCCACTTTACTAGCGCACTTATTTTGATGAATCGTGTTCTGGAAGTAACTGGGATCACTATGCCAGATTAGGCATGCAAGAAGCATCGATCGGCGACGGAAAACGTCTTCGTGGTACGCTGTAACTGATTGGAGGTTTAATTGCGGGGCCCGATTTGGTGACCATTGAAAATGAGGGTAATAAGTTTGCTGACGTGGCTGAGTACTAAAGTAAGAGTAGCGGTTCACTGAACCGGTTCGGTTCGACTGGGCATTGCGGAGGTGATCGGAAGCCTCGACCCTACGATGTTTAAGTATGCTCCAGCGGCATAACGTACCGACTGTTCTTCTAGGCGGTGGGCGGCGACCGAGCTTGAGCTCGCTAGGGTTTCTTCGACTTCGTTTCGATCCGAGTGTTCGATCTTAGTCTTTTTCGACTCGGATCCTTGATTTCTAGGTACTAACTAGGGTTTCGATCTTTTCCTTGAGCCGTAGATCAGTAGCCAAGTGCTGTGGTCCGTAAAGATTGATATTTTGCAGGTGCATAGGTCGAGGGAGCAGCGTATCGCTGATGGAGCTCGCCGAGGGGAACCAGAAGACGGTCGGCGGCGAGTTCGAGTGCGAGTACGAGGTCGAGGAGATTGAAGAAGAGGTCGAGGAATATGAAGAAGAAGAAGTGGAGGAAGAAGAAGAAATGGGAGGCGGACGTCTCGATCATAGCGCGGGGGAAGGAGAAGGTGTTGGAAGTGGAGACAGAAGAGAAGACTCACCACGTAAGAGGTCGGAAGATGTGGATAACAGTGAAGAGGAGATGAAGCAAGCTGATGCTGCTACCTCTTCAGCAGGGTTAGTGATTTGATCCTTGGAGTTTTGATGCACATTTTAGATCAACCTGGACGAGCATGTGTTGATGCTGCCAAGAAGACTTTTTGTTGATATAGAACAAAGAAATTAACTTTATCCTTTTCCTTTTCTGATTGTGGTAGAAAAATCTTTGTCGGTGGTGTTGCTTGGGACACTGCGGAAGGTATGCCCTTTCCCTTGAGATCCATCATTCCATTAGTTTGATTATTTCGATCAAGTTCTTTGCTTAATTGGTGTTACTTGCATTTGTTTCAAAATTTAGTTGGGTTAATTAAAGGGAAATAACTTGGTTCAATAACGATAGTAATCAATGAGTTTCATTTTGAAGTTTCAGTTTCCTTTTGATTGTAAACCTAGAACATCAGAATTGAATTAAAGAAATCTTTATCAATTGTTACTATCAAATGTCTTAAAAATTGGATATGTTAATGATGCAGTGTAAAGTAATGATTTCATTTCTATTAGTCTGGTTTTGTGCATTCCCATTGTATTCACAAGCTATTCATTTTGTCATGCAATATCTTCTGTAGATATTGTGTAAAATATAAATTGATCTTACTGTTACCAACAATCAAACATATTCTCAAACCACGTGCAAACTGCCAATGGCAATTGCTTATTGAATCTGCTTAAACAGAAGGTTCTCATTTAATCTAATTGTACATGCAAGGATTTACAATTTTTGTGATTTCCCCATCAAGATTGATAGTAGTTTTTTGTTACTAACTACAAACGTTTAGATTATTAGTGTCATGGAAGCATGATTGACCAAGGATCTATAAAAGTCTCCTAGTCTGGTAGAGAATTTTCCTCAGGTAATTGAGTCTTGTTAAGTAGGATATTGATGAGGCATGATGTTGATCTTCTGGTTGCAAAATTGTCGTAATAGCTTGAGGTCCAACTTAATTTGATCAAGTGTTGTGTTCCACTGATTTAAATTATTGATTGACTGGTCACATTTTACTGATATATAAAATTACCAAAGAAAAATTATCAGAATCAAGACGAGTGACTCAGCCTGTAGCTAAAAACAGCTAGTTCTTTCCTTTTTTACCCGTATGGTGTAAATAAGTTATTTAGGGCATAGGTCTTTTGTCCATAGATTATTATAAAATAAAATGGATTATTATTACATGTACAAGTCATGTCATGATGCTTGCAGATGAAGACTGACTACTTGTTACTTGAGAGATCTTAAGAATGATATATTTATATGTAATGTCTTATCGTTAGTTCACACTTTGTAATTATCAGTCAATTATGCAACATTACCTGATTTTGTCAAGCTTTATTAAGATATAAAATAATGATAGTTTGAAAGTTTTGTGTCTATATTTAAGTGAACATTTTTTTTATATTGGATAAGAACCATTGCTGAAAGCAAAAGTTGCACTAGGGCACCGTGGCCCCACATTTCCTGAGGAGCTTTCTCGGGCAACTCAAGCCTCTTTTATATGTAAATCACAATTAATTTTAAATTAATGATGAGACATTGAAACATCATAGTGAAACTTAAATATCTAACGATATTACTTTCTCTAAACATTACAATTCATTGTTTCATAGCACTTGGATTCCAAACTTTCTGTTGCAATAACAGCACACAGCTCCCTAGGCCATAAGATATTTTGTTCACTATTCAAACTCTGAAGATTAGTATAAAATGCTAGTCTATTAAAATAGTTGATTGTAGAGGAGCATGGATGCAAAAATTTGGAAATTAAATGAACACAAGGTTATATATGCCAGCTGCATATTGGACACCTGAACAGTAGTAAACTATGTACTTGAGTGTAACCCAACAACTATGAGGTTGGGAAACATGGTTTAGATGTTCACCAAGCATTGAACTGATCATTTATTAATATTGTTCATTCTGAAACTGCAAAATTTTATTAAAATGCTATCTTTCTGTTGGAATTACATTAGCTTATACTGCAATATTATTTAATTATAGAAGATGATATAGTAGGGGATAGAGCCCAATAGTGTAGGCGAATTCATATAGCCAACCCCACTTAGTGGGATAAGACTTGATTTTTGTTATTGTTGTATACTACAAAATTTGCATGACAATTCCTTCTTGAAAAATTAGAATGTTAAAATAACACTCAAGAATACAAGCTATGGCATAGGGCAAGTGGATGATGAGTAGTGGTCAACATTGTATTAGGTATCCAAAAGTCATTAGAAGAGACAAAGTGCTAACTTTGAAGGTATCAATATTTAAGGGAAAGAAGAAACCCAACTTACTGTTCAAGGGAAAGAAGAAACCCAACTTAATCTTCAAGGAAGAGAAGAAGTTGATCAGGTCAGGAAAAAATCTCATATCCAAAAGAGTGTGCAAGCATCATTCATTGATTTGATACAAAAGATCCTTTACACCGAGGCTTACCCATGCACATCATGTATCCTTGTCACTACAATATGAAATTTATTAAGTGCCAAAAGAATGCTTGCATGTAACATATTTTCAAAAGAGACTTTTCAATGCTCAACTTCTCATAAAGTAGCTTGACCACGCTGTCTAAATTAGTCGCTCTAGTTTGTGGTTGTTCGTTGTAGTATAATATGTCAGAGAGTTTAGTGATCCAAAGGGTTGAGACTGAGTTGGTAGCTTCAGCATCATTCTTCCTCAATTAAAACGAACTCGACCTGATGGTTACATCTTGATTCTCATCATCTTCTTCATGCTGGCATAAGCTCAAAAACATTAAAGGTGTGGAACATCATATTCTCAGTTCTATCCTGTAATGGTTTTCACCAAGTCTTCAATGAACATTGAATAGCCTATCTGCTGGAGGCTTGTGTTTGCCATAACAACCTTGAGGAAAGTATTATGGATCTAAACAAGGCTGCCTACTTTGAAAACAACAAGTGTGTAGTTATTATTGGCAATATCTCTATATTTTCCATTATGATTATTGATGTCTCCATGAATTTTCTAATGTATTTTCTTGGTATTCTTTGTTTGCTTATCATCAGTACTAAAATTTTGAGTGGTAGGAAAAGTTAAATTAAGAGGTAGTTGGACTACATCCATATGCACTTGAAGGGGACTTTGACCAATTGTTTAATTTGTTAAAGAAATTCAGCATGAGCTACAGTTAAATCCTATTGGCGAATATTTTTACCAACCTTCTTAAAAGATTTTTTAAATTTGATTGATAATTTCTATCTGTCCAACATTTTGAGTATGATAATGATGAGTTCTGTGGAAGATAAAAGGAACTAAATTGAAGTACCAAGCTTTATTCATAATGTGTGCCAAAAGTGTCTGCCAAACTTAGGATAAGCTATATATGAGATGCATCCAATTTTTTCCCTGCAAGGAACAAAGTGATCCATTTTAGAATTTGATCACCATAACAGAGGAATTTTTCCTTTGAGATGCAAGTCTAAGACAAAATCAATATTTACTTCATATCATGGTACATTAGTTACGGACAATGGTGTGCAGAAGCTGGTAATTTGGTACTGTGTATAGCAAGATTAGTTTGGCATCTCTTAATATATAGTTTGACATTTTTAAGTGCCACTAATAGAAATGTGACTGTAGCAATGTCAGGTTCCATCTCAACCAAAAGGCCCATTAAGTCTAACTTTAGATGCTTAAGTTCTCCTTTGTATGCTTCTTTGATGACAAAACAATGTAACAAACAATTAAAAATGCATAATAGATTATGTTGAAAAGAAAATCAGATTGGATCAAGAATTGTTAGGAAAGGCCATTTTAGCATACTTTCCAAATTTAACCAAAATAGAAATCATCACCCTACAGTTCTTTCAGCACTTCTAATACTCAACTTTCACTTGCACAGTAGTTGGCAAAGAATGTCTTCAGCATAGGATATCATCTACTTGATTAAAAGCAATTGCTTTGTAATTTATTACAGAAATATATGCTTAAAGAAATTCCAGTTATTTGTTATGGCTATAATTAAGCTTGTGTTGTCCATTGATATTTCAAAGTCTCATGATTGAAGAAAAAAATAAACATTTTGTAAAAGATATCTTTATTGTGTTTATGGTTGAATAATAGTGGAATAATCCTTGCGAGAGTTGAATAACTTTTGAATAAAGGAAGTAAAACTCCTTTTTGGCTTAGAATGAGTTTCAAACATTTGGTTGAGGTCGAGGAGGCTTTGACCACCTTCTTCTTGATAATTTTAAAACTTCTTTAAGCTTATTTTTATTTACAAAGATTCACCCTTGAATCATTCAGTGATTTGAGAAATAATAGAGCTAAAGTTCTTGATGAAATGACAATAAAAAGAAGAAAGAACATGTAAACTCTGAAGTTCAATGTGTATTTGAAGTAGGCTACGAGAGTATAAGTCTCACTTTAGAAGGACATATCTTAATACCTTATGAATATATAACACAGTATAAGAATTTAAGTTTATTTGTCAAGAATGACCATTTCATCGAATCCACTTAAAACCTTTTGCTCCCTTTAAATTTTAAAACTAAGATATAGATGATACAGTTACTCCTCTTTTATCTTTGTCATTTGTCATAGACAAGAATGTCATAAAAACAAATAATTCTAAATTTGCTAACGAGATTTAAAAAGATGGTTCATCAGTCTCATAGAAGTACTAAAAGCATTAGAAACCAAAGGCATTGTCATCTATTTGGACAATCCATCAATTCTTCTTTTGGAGGTTGTTTTTTGTTCCTCATTGTCCCTAAAATCAATTCTAGAAAAAAATATGGAAGCACTATGAAGTTGATCAGGTCAGGAAGGCGGCGTGAAATAAGCAGTATTTATAGTGATACTCTTTCACTATACTATTCACAATCCACATACATTTGGAAGGAACCATCTTTCGTAAAAAGAAGTGTGGTAATGCCATAAAGACTCATGTTTTCTCAGTTTGAATTATTCTTTTGAAAGTTCATTAATTTGTCGTTGTATTTGTTCACTCTTTTGGGATTCATACGATGTCTTTGTCTTTAGGAGTATATAACCAAGAATAAGATGGTGTATCGAAGATCCTGCATAAGAGAGACTACAGCGAATTTCATCTGAGACTCCATTATGAAAAACTTCAAGTATGCGCTTGATTGAAGGATGGAAATAGCGAGTAATAACATTTGTTTCAAATAAGTTAGGGACATAAACCTTCAGAGAATTTTCAATTCTTGTCAAATTGAAATTTAGGAACAAAGAAACTACTCTTTCTTTAACAGTTTTAGGGTAAATCTAATTTTGGAGCAGCTTAAGATGGGTTAACTTCATTTTCAACAAAAGGATGTGTTCTTCTAATCATCATGCATAATTTTTTTTATCATATTAAAGAAACAAACGATGAGCATCCGCTGGTAGATGCATCACACAATATTTTATGTTTATCATAGTCCGTGAAGAAATTATCAACTTTTATATTATTACCTTTTGTAGCCAAAGAGAATTGGAAGTGTGTGAATTAATTTAACTAGGATAGAGCTCTAGGTTTAACAAATTAGTGTTGTTGTCTTTGGCATTTTAACAGTAATAACTATATGGAGAACTGATGACTTTGGATACCAAGAAGGCAATCTTGGTTGACCCTGATCATATTTAGAAGCTTATTGAATTTTTCATTTTGCAATCTGTGCTTTACTTTTCCTGGTTCATATATTGGGTTAACTGCCAGCCCCTTTTATCCTGTTGACTGGTGCAGAAACATTCAGTAGGCATTTCAGCAAGTACGGTGAGATCACTGATTCGGTCATAATGAAGGACAAGAACACCCTTATGCCAAGAGGTTTTGGGTTCGTCACATTTGCTGATCCGTCTATTATAGACAAGGTTTTGGAAGATGAGCACGTCATAGATGGGAGAACTGTGAGTTCTTGTGAATATTTGCAAATTTCTTTTTCAGGAAGTTACTGTGTTAATGATCTTCTTCACTGATTGATTTTGCAATCAATTATTTGCTCAGGTGGAAGTTAAAAGAACAGTTCCAAGGGAAGAAATGCCTTCCAAAGCAGGAATCAAGACGAAGAAAATCTTTGTGGGAGGGATACCCACATCTCTAACTGAAGGTCTGAGGGTTTATTTGTTATGAAATGTAGCCCATCTTGGGAACTATTAATACAATAACACAAATTTCAGATGAGCTTAAGGAGCACTTCTCCTCATATGGTGAAGTAGTTGAGCACCAAATAATGTTTGACCATGCTACTGGCCGATCAAGAGGCTTCGGTTTTGTCACCTTCAAAGATGAGGAATCTGTTGATAAAATTATTTCCAAGGGCAAGATGCATGATTTCGACGGAAAGCAAGTAAGTTTTCAATTGTTATTTCCTTCTCTAGTTCTTGAATAGTTTGGTTAGGCAAAATTGCACATATATTCTTACAGATTATTATTTTTCATGTTTGTCACACCAAATCTCAATTTTACAAGTATATTATTTTAAAACATGAAATCTTGCATATGTACCAATAGATTGGATTTAATTACTTGTCATTTTTTTGGAATGACATGTTTGAATGCAAAGATGATCAAAAGAAATGTGAAGTAATAGAGGAGAGAGAAAAGAAGGATGAGATCAAATAGTTGCCAAGATTATGATCAGGGTTTTGGTAGATAATTTTAATCAAAAAGCATTAGCATACAAGAATTTAGTTTAAACTAAAAATATTTTTGAAAAAAATCATAGATTTTAGAGACAACTACACTGTTTTTCGTTACCACTGTCATAGATTTGTTGCATAAGTTTACAAGAAAATATTCGAGTTCTATGACAATATCTGAGCCAAATTTGTGATCGCATGGACTTAAAATGCTGTGAACTGTCTAATGAGGATAGTAGTTTAATTTAAGTCTCGCAGAAACCATGTGCCGTGATACAATAATCTATTTCCATTTTTGACTTTTCATTTTTCATTATTTGATGTGTTTATTTTTTTTATTTTCACAATCTTTTGTGTAAAAAAAGTTCAAGTTTGGTATAGCGAGGCTTATTGGAGACTAAACTAAAATATGAAATATGAAAAGACTCTCCTTATTCCTGCTCAAGGATTTCGAACACAATTCTTTCAACTGCAGGTTGAAATCAAGAGGGCTGAACCAAAGAGATCCGGTGGCAATCAGAGAAAGAACGAGAGGGCTAGTTATGATTCTCACAGCGGGAGTAGCAGTGGATACCGAGCAAACTCTTATGGCTATGGCGGTGGCCGATACGATATGTATTATGTGGAGGAAGTGCAGGCTATGGTTATGGGAGAGGCTATAGCTACGGCGGTGTCCCGAGTTATGGTGCCGGCTATGGAGCTAACTATGGTGGCTACATGTATGGAGGCGGGGGATTCAACGGCGGGAATATGTACGGTGGCCCAAGCGGATATGGTGGGTGGTATGGGGGCTATGGCAGTGGCCGAGGAGGTTATGGTAGCAGGTACCACCCCTACACCAAATGAGTTATTGTTACGGAGCTTCGATCGATTCACTGATGCTGAAATTTACATGTTGGCGATCTCTCAAACTAAAGTGTTTACAGCTTTTGTTCTCAAGAATTGCCGTAGAGAGAGTGTTTATTACATTTTTTTCAAGCATACATATGACAGATTTTAGATTTTATTCATGGTGAATCTTTTAAGCTTTGTTCTTGAGTTCCTGTCGACTAATTAGTTGCAAGTCGTGAATCGACTGCTTGGCATATATCTGACTCAAATTTGTTAGTTTGAACAATCTCTTTGTTACAGGAAAGATTCATTGCCATTCCTGTATTGTACTTTGAAATCTCGATCATGTCAGTAGAAAAGGTTTTATATTTGTTCCGGAATCGAATAACGTGGATAATAGATTTTGGTGGTGCAACTTTGGGTGATGACAAGGAAGTGTTTGGGCCTGCGAGATTAACACCAATGTTAAAGGGACATACCAGAAGGGGTTTGGGCGGAGCCGTCTTTGACATTTAAGTTAGAAGTCTTTCAAAAAGATCCCATACTTAGATGCTTAAGCATAATATATAGTCGTCGTTCTTTTCCTTCGAGCACTTCTATGCTATTGTAATTGCCTTTTCTACTTTCACGTATCATGAGTCGTGATCGTCTATTAACCGTCATATGCCCCTGATGTTAGTAATTATTGCCGTGCATATTAAGTTCATCATTATCATTATGTGTTATGGTCACAATCGTCTGCCAGCTGTCCTACGTAGGGAGATGCTAGTAATGTCGTTGCGCATATTAAGTTTATCATTATTATCATGCGTTATGGATGACCTTGGATACGTCTTTCCCGAGATGGCCTCGGGTCTTATCTCCCGAGATGACCTCGAGTACTTTTCTCCCGAGATGGTCTCGGGTTTTATCTTCCGAGATGGTCTCAGGTTTTATCTTCCGAGATGGCCTCAGGTCTTTCTCTTCCGAGATAGTCTCGGATACATTTCTCTCAAGATGGCCTCGGGTATTGCTCTCCCGAAATGACCTCGGGTACTTATCTCCCGAGATGACCTCGGGTCTTATCTCTTGAGATAGCCTCGGGCATTTCTCTCCTGAGATGACCTCGGACACGTCTCTCCCGAGATGACCTTAGGTCTTATTTTCCGAGATGATCTCGGATACTTTTCTCCCTAGATAACCTCATGTACTTTTCTCCCGAGATGACCTCGGGTCTTATCTCCCAAGATTGTCTCAGGTACTTCTCTCCGGAGATGACCTTGGGTATTTCTCTCCTGAGATAACTTCGGGTTTTACCTCCTGAGATGATCTCGGGTACTTATCTCCGAGATGACCTCGGGTACTACTATCCTGAGACGACCTAGGACACTTCTCTCCCGAGATAGCCTTGGGCACTTTCTTCCTTAGATGACCTCGGGCTTATCTCTCGAGATGGCATCGAGTATTTTTCTCCTGAGATGGCCATGTAGTCTCCTCGAGTCGCATTTTTGTCTCTGGCTAACATCCCAATCACATGCCCCCCATTAAGTCTAATTGAAGGAAGCTTACTTGACTGATTGGACTTATGGCGCTTTTAGAGAGAAAGAAATGTGAATAAGAAATGACGTCAGCATTTATCAACATTAACTATTTTATGACTTCGAGGAACCGAAGCCTTCGTGGCGGGGTTTGGATCAACTATTTGAATTAGCCTCAAGAGTTTTGTGAGTTCTGATGCGCTGTGATCAATGTCTGTCAATTATTTATTAAGAGCGTATGTGGCATATTAATGACGGGAGATCCTCCTTATGAATGGATTGGCGCCACGTGGCGAGATCTCCTCAAAGCGTCCTTTATTCGACGTGCTAGTCAAGACATATTAACCGGTGGCTATAATGAGCCGCATGCCTCCGAGATCCGTCGTCAGTTTTCGACCACATGTCCCGCATCTGTTCCTCTTGTACTATTGTGGTCTTTCTATAAAAGGACATGAGGAGATTGTCATTTGCTTGCTTGCACCGCCAATCATCGAGCTTGCTAATCTCACCTTTTTTTGTTGCAGTCTTTTTCAGTGTAAGTTTTATCAGACCATCATCCTTTTCTTCTTCATCTTTGATCATCTATACCTCTTCCTTAGGACCATGGGAAAGAGTGAAAAGGGAGACGAAAAGAAAGGAAAGAGTGGAAAGGGGGGAGCCTCGGCTAAACCACAGGAGCAGGCCTACCGGCCAAAATAGTATGAGACTCTGTCCTCTAAGGTTAAGTCTGGAGTCTTGCGAGCTGTTTGTGAAGCCGACATATTCTTGAAGATTTCGAAGTTCGGGCACCTAGGCTTGATCAATTTCCCGTGGAGTCTCCTCTAGGGTTCTACGCCTTCTTCTTAGGCCAAGTAGAATTTGATCTTCGCTTTCCGATCCTCCCTTTCTTTATGTTTATATCCCAATACTTTGATGTTCCTCTCCAACAGATGGTTCTAATGCCTTCGCTCAGATGAACGGGACGTTCATTCTGTTCAAGTTGTTTGAGATATCTTTAACCCCTTGCTTTTTCCATTACATTTTTCTTCCAGCTCCCGTCCAGAGGGGTTTTAACTTTACAGCTCGAGCTAGCCATAGATTCATAGGTGACTTTCCTTCCTCGAATAAGGGATGGATGGAAAGATTCTTTTTTATCAGACTTTCCGAGCATCCTTTTTCCCCAACTCGCTGGTTAGACGAACTATCTCCTTTCGGAAACTAGGTGACTTTCAGCATGATCAGGAGTACAGCGAGCCAAGGGAATATTTACTGGGATAGAGTTCCATAGCTCAGACATGGTTCGCTGTGAAATGCTCTTGAACAGAACTGGATTAGCCCAAAGACTACTAACCTTGACCACACCTCAGTAAGTCCTTTATCTTTATTAATGCTTATTTATACTAACTGATGTTTCTTTGACTTATTGCGAAAGCCACCATGCTCGCCGATCAATGAGCAAATTGTTCAATGGGAGCTGGTGATGAACAATCGCTAACTCCTCCCCACGTCCAGGGAGACCTGCCCTCTGAGTCTAATGGAGACTCTGAGAGGACTCACCCTCAGGAGCCTCTCCCCCGGAGTCACCCCCTGCTCGGGAGGCAGGCTTCTCCTCCGCACTCGGAGCTGTACAAGAGACCAGTGTCGCATCAGAACTGGGTACTCTTCCAGAAGTTGAGCCAGCTCGAGGAGCTAGTCCTCTTCCACCCTGGTGAAGACTTCTTCTCCTTTAGGCCGAGGAGGAGGAGGATCGAACCACCAGTTGACATCCAAAGGCCAAACCAGTTCCTGCCCTCGGAAGCGCAAACTCCGATCAGGTCGGGGTCACGACACTGCCCCGAACGACGATGAGGATATTATCCCTCTCTCTAAGCATCGAAAGGGATTGCTCCAGCCTGTCAAGGGCCTGAAAAGGAGTCTGAGCGACCAGTAGAGCAATTGGAAATCCATTCCATCCTTCTTTCCCTGGGGCCTCTAGTTGCAAAGGCAAGACTATTTGGTTTGAAGATCCGGAGCCCACAAGTAGCTATCTCCAAAAGAAGATGCAAGCCGCTGAGATGCTGGCTAAAATTGGACAACAATAGTTGCAAATTAGGGAGCTGCCTCAGGGTCCCAATCCACGGAAGAGATTGTAGGGATCTCTAGGCAAAAATATTCAAAAATTGCAGCGAAATAATAGATCTCATGAGCGATCCATGCGAAAGAAAACTCATACAAAGTTAATTTATAAATTTCTATCGTATAGGTATACTTTGGCGCGTGCCCTTCGCTTATCCCACTTGTTTGAGGTATGCTGGATCTCTTGCACGTTCAAGTGTTCATGCCTCTATGTGTATTCACACGAACACGATCTCTCAAGCTTCGGAGAAGAATCACCTTTGTGGTGTTAGCCATAAGAGGAGATTCATAAAGCAAGAAGGAGAGGAGAAGAGGGATTTTGGCCAAGAGAAGGAAGGGAAGGAAGAATGACAAGTTCATCATCCAAATGATAAGAAAAGCTCATTTTTACTTATCTCATGAATATGAAGAGTTTTTGTCCCATTAGCTTCCCTCCATTAATGCAAATAAAAACCCACTTAGAGCACATTTTCTCATGTGGCTCTTCAACTTCTCTTCATTCAATGAAGAGAAACTTTTCATCTTCTTCTATTATTAATTTATTAAACATTTTAATAAATTAATATCTCGTTCAAATATGGTTGAGTCTAATCTAAATGAGTCAAACTCAAATTAGATTTTAATCTCATAATCCAATTGGATTTACTTGAGTCTAACTCAATTAATCCAATTTAGATCAAATCTTAGTCAAACTAAGATCAATTTAATCTCCGAAGCATCGTGTCCTTAGTGTGTGACCCAATAGGTTCTCGTAACGTTGACAATATGTCTAAACCGCTTTAGACACATAAGCAATGAGCGACATCTAGCAATACATCATTGCTACCCAAGTGACCAGAAAATCAAGATCCGACTTAATCTCCGTGACTATGATAATATATGACCTTGTCATTCCATCCTCGATATCTAGATTGACCAATGAGGCATAGACCGTGTCATCCTCAATCAATCTTTGTGTTTCTTGATCCCCGAGTAGACTCACTTAAACAAATAAGCTCAATATCTCATATTGACTCATTTGAGCATGACCTTGCGTTTTAGTAGTCCTACTCGATCAAGGGGCCCACAGATATCATTTCCGTCATATGGGAGGGATAAATCCCATCTACATCACTCACATTCCTTCGTATAATTCATTACATACCCAGTGATCGCCTTTATAGTCCACCCTGTTACAGGTGACGTTTGACGATATCAAAGTACATAACTTTTTGTGTAGGGAACCGTAGTGACTTTAGGTCTAAGGACTATTCATACTAATAGTCACATGAGAAAGTTTATGACACTCATATGACAATCTATGAAACTTTCTCATGGCGGCTTAATTCAGTACACATTCTCTAATAATACCAATGTATCAATTTGATATCATATATTCATGGCTTGTGAGCTCAAGTCATTAATTGACCTACATACTAGTCTCCATACATTAATATTGTCCTTGAATATTAATGTTTGACTAGGAATAGTTTAGTATAGTGTTCTCTACATCATCTCATTATCGATTCAACCAATCAATATAATGTAGATAAGAACCTACTACCCATGGACATTATTATACTTAGTATTTGACACAAATATTAAGTATAATAACCAAACATGCATTTATTAATGATAGAATATGATACAAAAAGTCCCTAATCAATCATCACATAATTGGCTCTAGGGCTCCTACTAACAATCTCCCACTAACACTAGTGTCAATCACTATAATATCTAATATCCAGTGATCTAGTGTGACCATCATGCTTTTTCTGTGCCAAAGCCTTGGTCAAAGGATCCGCGATATTAGCATCAGTGGCTACTCTACATATCCTCACATCTCCTCTATCGATGATCTCTCGAATGATGGAAGCGTCGTAGTATGTGTTTGGTCCGCTGATGAGAGTGATGTTCCTTAGCTTGTGCAATAGCCCCATTGTTGTCACAATAGAGGTCTATTGGGTCTGCTATACTAGGAACCACACCAAGCTCTATAATGAACTTCCGGATCCAAACAGTCTCTTTTGCTGCATTAGACATAGCAATATACTCGGTCTCTGTTGTAGAATCTGTGACTGTGTCCTGCTTCGAACTCTTCCAGCTCACAACATCACTATTCAAGCAAAATACATATCTTGACTGCGAGCTGAAATCATCCCTGTCGGTTTAGAAGCTTGCGTCACTGTAACCCTTTACAGTTAGCTCCTCATTGCTTCCAAATATCAAAAAATATTCTTTCGTCCTTCGTAAGTACTTAAGAATATTCTTGACAGCTGTCCAGTGACTTTCACCTGGATCTGACTGGTATATGCTCGTCATGCTTAAAGAATATGAGACATCTGGATGAGTACAAAGCAGACCATATGGCGGATGTATAATGGATCTGATCCATGCGGTCTCTCTCCTGCTTAGAAGAGGGACATTGAGTCTTCGAAAGACTTACACCATGTGACATCGGAAGAAATCCCTTCTTGGAATTCTGCATGGCAAAACGATTAAGCACTTTGTCAATATATGTACTCCGACTTAAGCCAAGCAATCTTTTAGATCTATCTTTATAGATCTTAATGCCTAGGATATAGGCTAATCACCTAAGTTTTTCATTGAGAAATAATTCTCTAGCCACGTCTTCACAGACTGTAGTGAAGGGATATCATTTCCAATGAGGAGTATGTCATCCACATACAAGATTAAAAAGATAACTGTGCTACCACTAACCCTCTTGTAGACACAGGGTTCATCTTCATTCTTGATGAAACCAAACGCTTTGATTGCATCATCGAATCGAAGATTCCAGCTTCAAGAAACTTGCTTTTGTTGGATCGAGGAAAACGATAGGGGGAGGGGTGAATATCGTTAAAACTTTTTCGGATAGAGGGGGTTGAATATCCTAAAAATATTCCAGGGGATGACTTAGACTGAAATTTTCCTAGGTAGTCCTTGGTGTTTAGGATATAGACTTTACACCCAAAGACCCTTAGGTAATGTAAGTTTGGAAGTCTATGGTAATATAGTTCATAGGGAGTTTTATTATGTCGTTTGTTGATTAGGACCCTATTTTGGATATAGCAAGTCGTACTAATTGTTTCTGCCCAAAATTGATTAGCTAGATTGAATTCATTGAGCATAGTCCTAGCGGCTTCCTGTAAGGTTCTATTTTTCCTTTCTACTATCCCATTTTGCTGGGGGGTTCTAGGACATGAGAATTCATGAATATACCTGTTTATTCTACAAAATTCCTCGAACCTTTGATTCTCAAACTCTCCCCCGTGATCACTCCTAAGTCTTTTGATTTTGGTATCATTTTGATTTTCAATTATCTTACAAAAATCAATAAACTGGTTTAGGGTTTCATCCTTAGTCTTTAGGAACCTTACCCACGTAAACATAGAGTAATCATCGAAAATTACTAAGCAGTACCGATTCCACTTAGTGACTTGGCTCCATGTGAATCAAATAGGTCAAGGTGCAGGAGCTCAAGTGTGGTTTGAGTTAGGTCTGATTGAATTTGTTTGTGATTAGACCTGGTTTGTTTACCTTGGTTGCATGTATCATGTTTTCATGGTTCTTAATTTTTGGTATTCCTTTAATTAAACCAAGTTGGGTGATTTTTGAAATTAATCTTAGATTAGTGTGACCTAATCTCCTATGCCAGAGATTTGATTCTTCTAACTGAGTTAAGAAGCATTTATGTACTAGGGATATGTTTATAGTGTAAATGTTATTTTTCCTAGTGCCCTTAAGCATGACTTCTGAGTCTTGTAAATTTCTAATCAGGCAGTTAGAGTTGGTAAAGGTAACTACATAGCCAGTATCACATAATTGACTTATATTGAGCAAATTAAATTTAAAGTTCTCAACCAAGAGTACCTTTTTAATTACAAAATCAGATTTGAGTTCAATGTTACCTGACCCAATGACTTTGAGTGTAGCATTGTTGTCAAATACTACTGAGCTTAGGTTCTTGAACTTGAGTTTGGTGAATTTCAATTTATCCCCAGTCATGTGTCTGGAGCACCCGCTATCCAACATCCATTGGTCCAAATCTTTATGTTCCTACACATAAAGAATTTGTTGATTTGGATCCAATTAGAATTAAAGATAGCTTAAATTGATTTTCACAACGTAGTTTGTCTCACCCAATCTATAGTTATCAATCACGTTAACCTTATGGGTTTTGTGAGACGGGTTTTAATAAAAGTAACAATTTTATTTTGAAAAACATGATTAATTTTGAAAAGTTAAATTAATTTTAAAAATAGTTAATTATGCTTTAAATTTATTTTTTTTTAAAAAATTGAATCTAAGATTAATTGACATCTGTGTTAGATTCAAATATGACAATAGTAAAGTGAATTTGGTTTTCAATAATCGGCTTCCAGGTCTTGGCGAGGTACTAGGCCTTCTTTGGCCGTAGCCTTATTAGATCATCAACCCTTTCCTTGACAAAGCCTTTTATTGAAAATCCATCTTCAAGTTACTCCTTGAAAGATTTTGGTCTAACTAGTTTGGGTCTTGGATCGGTAGTTTCGGCTAGTTCCGCCAAGATGGCTTCCCTAACGTACTATCATCTCACCTCCACCTAATACTATGTTGTTCAAATTTCAGTTAATCGGTTTGGTCCTTAGTCTAACCAGTCCTAGGTTTAAGCATGGTAATTTGCAGAAATAAATAAACAATCAAGCATGCAATTCAAGAAAAGAATTTATCTAATTATAAAAATTATTTTTAAATTGGCTCCCCCTTGACTAAA
Organism: Boesenbergia rotunda; assembly: GCA_024364735.1. Taxonomy (NCBI): domain Eukaryota; kingdom Viridiplantae; phylum Streptophyta; class Magnoliopsida; order Zingiberales; family Zingiberaceae; genus Boesenbergia; species Boesenbergia rotunda. The sequence goes on along the minus strand of JAGFNQ010000711.1, from coordinate 41,509 downwards.
GCCACGGTAATGATTAGGCAAGATATGAATCTTGTCCTTGGAGATCCAATACTGGTTTGGTCCAGCTTGGTTGTTCAGGCAAAGTTTCGGTACCCATGCCTGAACTTTGGGTCTAGATTGGTTCAATACAGCATAGTATGACCTTTGTCTTGACTTGGTTCGATACCCTAACCCGGATCGATTTAGAACAGACTTCTGTTTTCCAAGGATCATGTCAAGACCCTTGGAACCCGAAGTGAATCGTTCTAAAGCTGCTCTAAGGTCCTTGACTTAAGTTTTCAAGGAGGAGTTCTCTTTCTCAAGCTTTTCAACTTGAGTAGAGGTTCCTTCTTGAACCTTCTCGGTCAAAGATCAAGAGTCAGCTCCCTATTTCAGGAGTTTTACTTCATGTCGGAGGGACTCGACTCGGATTTTGACTTTCGCCAAGTTACTAGATAGGTAAGCAATTAACTCTGATAATTCAACTTTAGAATAACCACTTACAGTTATTTTGCCGTTCTCCGAAATGGTGAGCCTTCCGTCGTCCGACTTCGATTCTGACCCGGTGTCGATGTCTTCCAAAGCGGTCAAGGCAAGAAGGTTCGATTGTGGGACCTCTTCTTCTTCTTCGGAGGAAGACTCGCCCCACGTGGCTTGAAGGGCCTTCTTCCTTCGAGTCTTCTTGGCTTCATTTAGATTAGGGCACTCCGATTTGTAGTGTCCCTTCTTGTTGCATTCGTAGCAGGTCACATTTGATTTTGTCTTTGATGTTGAGGGTTCAGCTGGATTTTCCTTCTTTCGACTGACTTTTCTTCTGTTGGTCTAATGCTTCAGCTCCTTGTAGTAGTCCCAGGTTAGCCGAACTAGCTTGGGTCGATTCCCTTCACTGTCTTCTGAGTCTGAGTCAGACTCGGGTGCAGGTTGAGGCTTTTTCTTGGCCACCTTTCCTTGGTTTTTTCCTGCAAGAAAAACAATACCTTTCTCGGCTAAAGTGCAGTTAGTCTGCTCATATAATTCTAATTCTGAAAATAATTCGTCTAATTTAATTTTAGAAAGGTCCCTCGAAACCTTGTAAGCATCTACCATAGATGCCCACAGAGTATTTCTTGGGAATGCGTTTAGGGTATACCTGATAAGGTCACGATTTTCTACCTTGTGACCGATTGTGTGCAGACCGTTAATCAGCTCCTGGACCCTGGCGTGGAGCTTAGCTGCTGACTCGCCTTCGTTCATTTTGATTGTGTACAATTTGTTCAGCAGTATGTCCCTTTTGCTGATTCTGGTGTCGGAGGTACCTTCGTGCAATTCAATCAGCTTACTCCAGAGTTCTTTCGCACTGTTAAAGGTCCCACCCGATTCAGTTCTTCTTTGTTAATCCGCACTGTAGTGTCTGGGATGCCTTTGCATCTGCCTCGATCTTTTTCTTCAGCGAGGCGTCCCATTTTGTAATGCTGTGCCACTCCTTCAGCATTCTTGGGGATTTCCAGTCCAGATTGGATAATGATCCACATATCCACCTGAGTTTTCAGGTGGACTTCCATCTGACTCTTCCAGTAGGAGAAGTCTTCTCCACTGAAGAGTGGTGGTCTGGCTGTGCTGAAACCCTCTTGCATGGCCATTTATAATTTCTGAAAAAAATAGGGAAATTCTATCCCAAGACTTGGTCTTGGATTAGTAGTGCGGGAATAAAATAATTGAGAAAAAGCGATCGAGTGGTGTTGCACCAACCTCGATTAACAGAAAAATTCAAAAAAAGAAATTAAAATTTTTCGTAAAATCTGAAAAACTCTCAAATTGGTTGTTGCACCAAATTTGAGTCACCCGCTCTGATACCACTTGTTGGATCGAGGAAAACGATCGAGGGGGGGGGGTGAATATCGTTAAAACTTTTTCGGACTTAAGAAAGAGCAAATACGCAGCGGAAATAAATAAATCAGACAAGAACACAAGTCAATTTTTTACTTGGTTCGGAGTCGCGGTCGGCTCCTACTCCAAGGCCAGCGGTCCTTGACCGTTTACTTTGGGCAATTCTATAATTGCGCAAAAAGGTTTACAAGTTGAGTACAAGAATATTTCAGTAAATTGAAATAGCCACACTTTTCGTTACCAACGCCCGATGTGGATCGTATTTCGGAGCAGAGGGTCCTTGTCGGCGCTGGATCTTGAAGTCGGAGTTTGCCGGGGCGCAGTGCTTGAACGAAAAGCTTTGGAGCGTTAGAAAACTGTGTTGTTGATGCCTTGGGGTCGAGCCCCTTTTATAGTGCTCAAACGGGCGCCTGACAGGTTGGGGGCGCCTGACACGTGCCATCCGATCTGCGAAGCCTTATCCGCGTGCTCGGTCAGCGCTTATCCTCCCCACTTGGGCGCCTGAGCTGATGGGGGCGCCCGTGACCTCACGGGCGCCTGATCTGCCTTCATTCAGTGGCTTCGTAGCTATGTTTTGGGTTTTGCCTTCACTCTTGGGCGCCTGTATCCTTACGGGCGCCTGTCTCCATTCGGGCGCCTAGGCCCAGTGAAGCACCTTCACTTGCAGACGATCAGTCCTTCGACCTTATAACTTAGGTTAGTCCCCAAAGCAAAGCAAGTAATAGTTACAGCCGTAGCTGTCTTGGTTCTGACTTCGGGTCTCCAAATGGAACCCTAAGTCGAACCGACGCCTACTGTTCCCTCAACGGGGAACGCGTCCTCACCTACTCCTCTTAGGAGAGTTTATCTTTTTCCAACCGGCTCCTCCGGTTGGACTTTTGCCCGATCCCCCTGACCAAGTCTTCGTGCCCAACTCCTTGCTAGGACTTCGTACCCTGTCCTCGACCAGGACTTCTTTGCCCGACTTCCGGTCAGGTCTTCTTGCCCAGTTCTTGACCAGGACTTCTTTGCCTCGCCCTTTGCCAAGACTTCTTGCCTAGTGTACCTAGACTTCTTCCTGCACACTCAGTGAACAAGTTAGAACACAATAACATCTTAACTCTTGAACCCTTTGCCATTATCAAAACCAGGTTTGACTTAGGTGCTGCCTGCACCAATAACTTTAGCCTATAAATGGACCTTTGCAACTTACATACCTTTCCAGCATACTCTGGATCTATAAAACCCTCAGGTTGTATCATGTACATATCCTTGAGTAGATTTCCATTTAGGAATGCGTTTTGACATCCATCTGCCAGATCTCGTAATCATGGTAAGCTACAATAACATGCATGATCCGAATAGATTTAAGCATCGCAACTGGTGATAAGGTTTCATTATAGTCATACCATGAATCTGCTTGAAACTTTTGTCTACCAATCGCCCTTTATAGGTATGCATAAGACCATCCATGTCAGTATTTCTTTTAAAGACCCACTTACACCCAATGGGTTTAATTCCCTCAGGTGGATCAACCAAAGTCCATACTTGGTTAGTGTACATGGATTCTATTTCGGACTTCATGATTTAGTCATTTCTCAGAATCTGGGCTCATCACATCTTCTTGATAGGATGTAGGCTCGTTCAACTCAACAAGCATAACGTCATCATAGGTCAGACAAGAGAAATGAGTATCTCTCAGGCTGACGACGTATTCTATCAGATCTGCGAAGAGGTTGGTCTACTTGAACAGGTTGTTGCTCCACAACTTCTTGTGCAATAATCTCATGATCCACAACACTTTGTGGTGCATGTTTAATGTCCATCAATGCCTCAGTATTATATGCATCTGAACTTCTTCAAAATGGATTTTACTCCCACTATTTCTTCTAGAAATAAACTCTCTTTCGAGAAAAATATCATTTCTAGCGATAAACACTTTACCTAGTGTGGGATTATAGAAGAAATATTCTTCGTTTCCTTGGGATATCCTACAAAATAGCACTTATTAGATTTGGGTCCAAGTTTATCTGAGACTTGATGTCGAACGTAAGCCTCACAATCCCAAATCCTCATAAAAGACATCATGAAACTCTTCCCAGTCCATATCGTATATGGTGTTTTTATGGACGACCTTTGATGGAGCTCGGTTAAGTGTGAAAAGAGCCATCTCTAGAGCGAATTCCTAGAATAAAGTAGGAAGATCTGTCTGACTCATCATCGATTGTACCATATCTAATAGAGTACTATTGGGGCAATCAACCTAAGTATGATCGGGAGAATCATGAGTTTTGATGTGTGTGTCAATATGATTAAGTTAGGGTTTCATGTTGATCTAATATGTGTATGTGAGTGTGCAGGTTTGCAAGATATAAATAGACTTGGTTGGATGTCTTCGGGTACGGTGAAGGGTGGCATGGAGGCAAAACGTGGGTTTGTGTGCGCATCCGAGGGACCATGGACAAAGCAGGGACAATGAGTTGAGGGAAGCGGACTTTGAGGCGTACGTGAAGGATGTTAGTAATATGAGAGAAGTGTCCTAAGGCAATCACCTTATGATTGTAATCATTTACTTTAATAAATGAAAATTCACTATTTGAGTATACATGTTCATGTATTTGATTGAGATCTTGAACTCATTTACTGAATGTCCGCAATACAATTCACAGCATGAGAGAATTTGTGATGAATTCACAACTAGTGATTATCTCTACATGTGTAATTGTGAAGTATTGAAATTGTCCCTAGTCGATGAATTGATAAATACGGACACTATCAATTCTGTTGATACTAGCATGGGTTATTCTCTAATCAGCTGATTCTCACTGGCTGGTGACATTGGGATGTCCGGAGATAAACATGGATGCTAGTTAAGGGAACTAGTTCATTGGAGTGACTGGCTGTAAGACTTCATATGGTAGTCTACATATAGACATGTCAGTGAAGTTCTTACTGCAGCTTAAGTGCGATGTTCCTTTGACTTGCGGTGTTCAAGTCATCTTGGTCATGGAGACTTATACTTTGACATCTTAAGCAAGCATCTCCATGGAGGTGTGGACTCAGGATGGTTGGGTATAAGCCGAAGTGCCCGAAGATGTTTGAACAGCCTACAAAGGATTCACCACTCCTTGCGAGGAGATGTATACCCGAGGCCTATCGTCGGATTGTTACTCGAAGCCTCTGGCCAGAGCATGACATGTTCAGAGTATGAATCTCTTAGACACATGTGAGTAATTAGAATCCATTGGACGAGAAAGACATTACTTGGGCTAGGTGTGACGTAGTCAGCCTAGTGGGGACTGACACACATAGACCGTGTCCTGAACCAAGTGGGTATAAGATGGTGAAGGGAATGAGGCACGACTCATTATAGCTACTGAAGGGTTTCAGAATTATTTCTGAGGTCAACCGTTGATCTTTCGATTAATTGGGGGTCATGATGTACTACTAGGTGCCACTCATGATCGTTCTATAATTGGTTGATTATAGACGACCAACATAAATCGAAAGCCTATTTAGTCACACGCACTACGAGTAATCCGAGGGATTTAAAACGAGTTGAAAATTAGATTTTACGATCAAGAGAAATAAGTCGAATCTGAATTTATCAGAGGTGCACCGGAAGCTTAAAATGACTAAGTCTTTTGAAGGCTTATTGGACGAATTAAATGAGTTTAATTCGCGAGGAGACGGCTTGGATTTGGCCGGCCAAAAAGGGTCCCCACCCTCTTTGGTTTGGCCAGCCACAACAAGGAGGGAAACCAATTTATTTGGTTTGAATTATAAAATAAATCAAGCGCGATTTGTTTTATAAAATTATGGATAAATAAATTTATATAAATAAGTTTATATAAAGAAATTTATATAAAGAGATTTATTTTCATGAAAATTAAAATAAACCTTGGATTGGTTTATTTTATTTTATAAAATCAATTATGAATTGATTTTTCCATGATAAGAAAAATTTATATAATAAATTTCTTGTGAAAATTTATTCCATAATAAAAGGGGAGATGTGTTTGTTTTATTATAAATTTAGTTATAATAAAACAAGGCATAACGGAATAATTTATAGGAAAATTTATAAGATAAATTTCTTATGAAAATTTATTCCATTAAAGGGGAGACTTGGCAATGGAGAGGCTACTATATAAAGGAACCAAGGCAAGACTTGAATTCCAATCAAGAGATTAAGTAGCAAGCCTCTTCTCCTCTCCTTCTCTCCCTCTCCCTCCTCCAGTGGGCGCCGGCCCTAGAGGGACCTCCTAGGGTTGCCGTGAGCCATCTCCACCAAGAAGGTGCCGAAGAAGAAGAAGAAGCGGGTCGCGACTCCTTCCTCCCCCGGAATCTTGATTCCGATACTTGGTGGTTAGTTTTCCATCTCCCTCTCTTGATATTCTTGTCGTGCCTTTGGAGAATCTAGTAGTTCTTGTCGGCACAAAACTCGTGGCTTTGCGAAGTCATCCCGAAGAGAACTCAGCGTGGACGCGAATAGAGGCGGAGCTTCCAAGGGACGCTACGGTTGGATCTCGTCCCTTTCTTCGAGTTACGCAAGGTACTAAGTAAATTAGTTTACTTTTCTGCAAAATTTTAATTTATGATCATGTCTCCACAACTTAAGGTTGCATGCTAGATACGTGGTTAAAATAATTTAAGAAATTATTTATGCTAAACCTTCCGCTGCACGTAATTAAACTTTAAAATTACGAACCCGTATCCATGTCAACATGCACCCGGTCCCAACAAAGGATGGCATGGAGGCAAGCCGAGGACTTGTGTGCGCATCTGAGGGACGAGAGCCAAAGTCGAAGAGGGCTTGAATGCAATAGGTCGAGGCTGCTGGAGCAGGAACGATGAGCTGAGGGAAGCGGAATTTGAGGCATCATGAAGGATGGCATGGAGGCAAGCCGAGGGCTTGTGTGCGCATCTGAGGGACGGGAGCCAAAGTCGAAGAGGGCTTGAAGGCAACAGATCGAGGCTGCTGGATGAAGAGTCAACCGGGTCGTGAGGTTTCGAGTGCTGAGGGAATTGTACTCGGGGACTAAGTCGTGAGGGGTCGAGTGCTGAGAGAAATGTACTCGGGAAGGGTAACCTTAGACTTAGGGAGTGGGCCAGTCGACTGGTGAGGGACTAGTCGACTGATAGGTTCCATAGAAAGATCAATCGACTAGTCCAGGACCAGTCGACTAATGGTGACCAGAATTTGAATTGCGATTCGAATTCGACCAGTTGACTGGTATTGGACCAGTTAACTGGATCAGTCGACTGCCAGTAGAGGACTCGAACTCACCGGACCAGTCGATTGGTAAAGCCGAAAAACTAGCCGTTGGCTAGCAAATTCGGTGGGATCAGTCGACTGTCCTGGGGGCAGTCGACTGGTATCGGGCTGGACAGCTTGAGGAGTTGTCCTTTACTCTATTTAAAGGAGGACTTTTGAGCAAGTCAAGTCAAGGTTACGGTTCTTGAGGGTAACATTGTGCTGTTGGTGCTCAAAATCTCTTGCTCTTCCTCTCATTCTTATTTCCATCTTATAAAGAGGAAGAGGGCAACCTTGTGAAGGTTTTCTCCACCTTGAAAGAGGGTTTCTTAGTGGAGCTTGTGCGTGCGTGTGGATCCTTGGATTAGTCACCTCTTTGAGGTGGATACCAAGTAAACAAAGGTGTTAGCATTGTTCCTATCATTTTTATTGTTTTTGTTTGTGTTTACTTAACAATCCTTGTAGAGAAAATCGAAAGAAGCTATTCACCCCCCTTCTCTAACTTGGTGCCCGATCCTAACAATTTGAGCATGATTATGCGTTTTAGTAGTCCTACTCGATCAAGGGGCCCACATATATCACTCCCGTTATATGGGAGGGATAGATCTCATCTACATCACTCACATCCCTCCATATAATTCATTACATACCCAGTGATCGTCTTTATAGTCCACCCTGTTACGGGTGATGTTTGACGATACCAAAGTACATAACTCCTTATGTACGGAACCGTAGTGACTTCAGGTTTAAGGACTATTCATACTAATAGTCACATGAGAAAGTTTATGACACTCATATGATAAACTATAAAACTTTGTCATGGCGGGTCAATTCAGCACACATTCTCTAATGTATACCCTGTTGGGACCTTGACGTATGGCTAGAGGGGGGTGAATAACTGATCACCCATTTCGATCGCGGTTTTCTTCCTACATGTTGTTAGTGCACAAGCGGAATAACAAATAACTAAAACTATCAACTAGAAGAGACAAACAGATTTACATGGTTCGGAGATAAAGCTCCTACTCCACGGTTGCCCGTAAGGTGGACGATCTCGATCCGTCGATGGATGAGTCCCCAGAAGACCTCCGGCTAGCTCTTGTCGTTACTTGTGGGTGGAGAAACCTCATCACAAACCCTCGACAACACCTGAGCACTAGGAGACTACTAATAAGCTCTAACCGAGCTTATTTCATTAAGAACTCTCAACCAAAATCGAGCTCTCTTAAGTAGAGCTCTTGGCTGAAATGACCGTTACCAGTCGACTGGTCCACCTAGTATTCGAACGTTATAGTCCAACGTTTGAATATCAGTCGACTGCACCTAAGATAAGTCGACTGATCTTTTTGTACACTTTATCAGTCGACTGATCCAAGCATCAGTTGACTGGTCCACCCCTAAACCTAGGGTTTCCTTTCTCGAGTACAATTCTCTCAGCACTCGGACCCTCACGACTCAGTTGACCCTTCATCTTGTAGCCTCGACCTGTTACCTTCAAGCCTTCTTCGATTTTGGCTCTCGTCCCTCAGATGCATGCAAACCTATGGCTCGTCTCCCCATGCCATCCTTCGCGTATATCTCGAAGTGCGCTTCCCTCGGCTCATCGTTCCTACTTCCAGCAGTCTCGACCTGTTGCCTTCAAGTCTTCTTTGACTTCGGCTATCGTCCCTCAGATGCATGCAAGCCCACGGCTCATCTCCCCATGTCATCCTTCGCGTATGCCTCGAAATACGCTTCCCTCGGTTCATCGTTCCTGCTTTGTCCACGGTGCCTTGGATGCATGCAAGCCCATGGCTCGTCTCCCCATGCCATCCTTCACCGGTCCCGAAGCCGTCCAGCTAAGTCCATGTATATCCTTCAAAACCTGCACACTCAAATACACATATCAAACACAAGGGTGAACCTAACTTAAACCCTTTGCCCAAACATCAAAACACATGGTCACTCCGGACCATAGATTACCCCAACTACCCATATATCAACTTGATATCATATATCCATGACTTGTGAGCTCAAGTCATCAATTGACCTACATGCTAGTCTTCATGCATTAATATTGTCCTTGAATATTAATGCTTGACTAGGAATAGTTTAGTATAGTATTCTTTACATCATCTCACTATCGATTCACCCAATCGATATAATGTAGATAAGAACATACTATCCAAGACATTATTATACTTAGTTATTTGGCACTAATATAAAGTATAATAATCAAACATGTCTTTATTAATGATAGAATATGATACAAAAAGTCCTTAGTCAATCATCACATAATTGGCTCTAGGGCTCCTACTAACAGAGTTCTCCTCAAGCACGGATGAAAATTTTTTCTGGCCCTCTGTCGTACCTGTCAAGGATATTTGCCAAGTGGACCCCCCCTCTTAGGCCATTTCTAACATTCCTTCCCCCGAAAGTTGGGAGGCGATTAAGGAGCGCACTGAGGAGTATGTCGTCTCTCTCAGAGAGGTAGGCCATGATCACAAAAGACCTCCTAGCTAAGCTCAAACACGCTGCGGGCAACTTCTGGGCTTTTGAATCAAATTTGAATAGCATTCGACACAAGGAATGTCTCATGGCAAAGAGAGTCAAATCTGTCTTGGTCGAGTGCATTCAATTGTCCCTGGATAAGGAGCAATTTCAGACCCAGAAGGCCCAACTTCTAGAGGAAATTAGCCTACTAGAATCATTAAAGGAGGAGTTGAGCGGCTAGGTCAAGGAACAGATAGACAAGTTAGATAAGAATGAGGCGGATCTGCAAGCTGCCGTCGACTATATATCTGACCAACTAAAGACCATCGTCGAAGCTGAGTCTTGACTGTCAGCGGCCCGGGAACAACATGATTAAGCTCTTGCCGTCAGAGAACAAACACTGGCCGATACGAAGATGATGAAGGTTGAATGGGATCGGGCCCTCAAGGAGCTAGAAAGCTACAAAGTCAAAGAGAAAGCCCGTAAGTCTGAAAATGAAGTAGCCTTCAAGGCTAAATTTCTCCAGTCTGAGGAATTCGACGACATAATGGATGGTCAAGTTTTAAAGCATCTGAAGCAAGGCTTCAACGGAGCTATTCAACAAATTAAACTGTTGGTGCTTGGATGGCTAGAGAGGGGGGTGAATGTAGCCAGACACTTGAAACTTAGCAGTTTTTATATTTTCTCTGCACTTCAGAGGTTAGACAGCGGAAGCAAAACAAATGCAGAAACTAAGTGCAGAAACTAAGTAACAAGCATAAACTCTAACGCAAGGATATACAAAGTTCAGGGATAACTTGCCCCTACTCCTTGGCGTGCCCGTGAGGTGGGCGATCCCTTGATCGTCGGCAGATCAAGCCCCGGAAATCCAGATATCAAATCCTCCTTCTCGGTGGAGAAACCTCTCCACACAAATGGTCTCAAATGTATCAGAAATTAAGCACAGAGACAACAAGAAAGATCTTACAGATCGCTAGCAAAGCACAAGGATGAGAAATGAGAGAGCAGGTCACCGAGCACAACACAACGTCACCAACGCAAGAGCTCCCAGCTCTTCGTTTGCTTGCTGATCCACTCGCGACTCCCTCCACAGACTCAAGGTTACAGCTTCGCAGGAGATCGCTTCAAGTGATTCACTGTAATGCACACAGATGATTGAGCAAAGCTATCGATGTGGAGAACTCTTCAGCTCCTTCTCCACTCCAAGGCTTATCCTGCTTCCATCGTCAGGTCACATGCTCCCCTGCAGCAGCTCCCAGCTGCTCACCTGCAACAGCCAGCTACCCCTGACCTCCTCTGGACTCACTGAATCCCCTCCAGTCGAGCCCCAGGTCATCATCTCCTCAGCCGTTGCAACTCACGCCAGAGGACGTTACAACCTGCGGAAGCAAACAGCCAAACCTGCTGTAACGAAAGCTTTCGTTTGACTCCCCTTGGATGATCCCTGAGTCACCTGCACACTTAGCAGCTCATTAGGGCAGCAAATCAATAGAGAATCAAATAATCAGAAGTTAAGAGCAGAGAAAGCAGATGTGATCAGACGTGATCAGAGCGTCTGACAGCACGTTTGAATTAAAGTGATCGGTCACCGGACCGATCCAGGGATCGTGGATCGGTCACCGGACCGATCCACAGCTTTGCTGGGATTCCCAGCTTTCGCAGCCACAAGGGCCTGATCGGTCACCAGACCGATCAGGCTGTGCCCTGATCGGTCAGCAGACCAATCAGGAAGCTCTCCGACTGATCAGGCTCCAGCCTGATCGGTTATAAGGAGGAGACCGCGACACTTGATCGTTCACCAGAACGATCTGAACAGTATCCCAGATCGGTCACCAGACTGATCAGGAGCCGAACAGAAGCCAACCCAAACCTTTCTGTTCTCTCCCTGATTGGTCAGCAGACGATCAGGAGTCCAGATCAGCTCCACTGATCAGTTTTAGGAGTCCGACACTGATCGTCACCAGAACGATCTACGTATCCAGATCGTCACCAGACAATCAGGAGCAGAACAGAACCAACCTTCTGTTCTCTCCCTGATCGGTCACCAGACCGATCAGACATAGCTGGATCGGTCACCAGACCGATCCACGAGGGAACTCCGTGCCAACTTCCCTGATCGGTCACCAGACCGATCCAGGCAAGGTCAAATCCACTCTAAGTCAAGAGAACGGGCTCCCAGCCTTCTCTGACTCGTGCTCAGTCCCCCGGACCAAGACTCCATGCCCAGCTTCACTCACCGGGACTTCAGTCAACCTGGCTTCACTCACCAGGACCCGACTTCACTCACCGGGATTTCCAATCACCTAACCCTCCGAGTTAGGAATTTTCACACCTAGCCCTCCAAGCTAGGACTTTTCCACACCTAACCCTCCAAGTTAGGACTTTTCACACCTAGCCCTCCAAGCTAGGACTTTTCACCTAGCCCTCCAAGCTAGGACTTTTCACACCTAGCCTCCAAGCTAGGACTTTTCACACCTAGCCCTCCAAGCTAGGACTTTTCACACCTAGCCCTCCAAGCTAGGACTTTCACACCTAGCCCTCCAAGCTAGGACTTTTTCATTCATCCAAAGCCCAGTCCCCGACCAGGACTTAATCATAATCATCTCATCAACCTAAACTAAAATCGGTGTCAACACCAAAACAACAATCAGGGTCAGACTGCATCAACAATCTCCCCCTTTTTGTTGTTTGACAACCCGATTTTAAGTTTAGGGATTTGAAATCAATAGTTGCAAATTTCACACTCATAGGGGAATCAGGATCCTCCCCCTACAATAATTAAGCTTGTAATCGTCCTAAACTTAACTAACCACACTCTCCCCCTTTGTCAAACACCGAAAAGGGTCTAGAGGGGTTGTTAAGTTTAAAAATAAAACCTCCCCCTCAATCCTAGGGGTTATCCCAAAACACCAAAGGTATGATTGAATTTTGAAAGCATATGAAACCATATGACAAATATAAAGCATGACAAAACAATCATATGTATCATATGAACATGGAGTAAGAATAAGCATAACAATGCATAATATAGCAAGGCATACATGAAGATATCTATCATATGAACAAACATATGAACTAGCAATAAGCATAATATGGCAAAGCATACAAGGAAATCAGTCATAGAGTCAGATGCATAACACAACATCAAAAATATAGTCAAGTACACACCAAAACATGATAGTCAGAGCATAGGCATACAACCATAAAGTCAGAGCAATCAAATAGTCAAATGCAAGTCACGGGCAGAGACAGAGTACATCCATAATCAAACGTCGGGGGGGGTCATCGTCCTGCATCGGGTCATCAATCGTGTCATCATCAGGTACGAAGGACCCCGGGGCAGTCCTGCTGGAGGGTGCAACTCCAGTAGATGAAGGCTGGTATGGATGACCAGCTGCCCAACTGCGCCACTCCTCATGCCATGTCTCCTGCCTGGAGCGGACCCCAGAGACGTCAGACTCGATCGCCAGTAGTCTGCGGTCGAAAGCCTGAAACCCAGACCGGACCTCCTCTCGCCAGAGCTCTCTCAAATGAAGATCATGCTGGATGGTCCGATCAAGCTCTGAAATCTGCCAGCGCAGGTCTGGATCTGGCTCATAGTCATAATCAGCTCCGGCGTCGGGCGCCTCCTGATGGACAGCCGGTGCGGCTGGTGCCTGAATATGTGCACCCCTGGGAAGCTCGCCGAGACCTCGCCCGTCCTTCCATATCAGATCCTGCTCCTGATCCCTGATGATGATGCCAGACTTGGCAAACGCTCGTCTGCCCAGTCGGCAATCCTGACGCACCATGGGCACTGTCCTGCCCTTGGTCACATCAATACCTACTGACATAAGCCAGTCAGTAATGACGTGACCGAACGGCATGTAAACAGTGCGCCGACTGGGCTCTCGATAGGAAATGATCGACTGAAAGATGCTCTCCATAATGTCAAAGTCAAGGTGGCGGTGCATGCCATAGAGCATCAGGCAATGATATGGTCGGATCTCAGTCAGGGGTTTGGAGGTTATTGGCAGGATGCAGTTCGTGATTATCTTGAAAAGAATGTAATCAGTAGGGGAAAGACGGAGGGCCGCAAAGGTCGGAAAGTCAGGCCCCAACTCATCAAGGCCAGCAGGTCGAGGGTGTCCGAAGAAGTGCTCATAAATGGCGTCGGGGGTGACGTCCTCGAATGGAGCCAATAAAGGGTCAGGAAGCTCTGGGTAGATGGAATAAAAATTAGGCGATCGTCGACCGCCCAGATACTCAGCCAAAATGTCGTAGGAGAAGTCAAGATTTCTCTTGGCTACTCGAGTCGTGAAATCAAAGCCCCCTTGAGGTCCTTGTTGCAAGTTATTATAGAATTCCGAAACAAGGTCAAAATTGATAGTTCGTTCGAGGGAGAGAAAGAAATCGAGGTTATAAAACTCAATCACCTCTATGATAGAAGGACAATGCTCAACCAAGAAAGGTCGATCAATAGACCGACATGGAAGTAGTTTGAAGGTCCTGGACTGAAAGGCTTGTTCAAAAGCCGCATTAGGGAACCGGGAACTAGACGAAGGCTGAGGCCTTCGGGAGGGCGCGGAAGAAGAAGGGCCTTTGCCCTTCGAAGTCCCTTCAACTGGTTCCTTGCCCTTGGATGACTTTCTAAAAGGTGGAATCAGTTGATCACGACAACAAATATGAGATTGATCAGTGAAGTTAAGAGTCACACAAGTTTGATCATGTAATCAATGACACAAGGAAAGATAGAAAATCAAAGGCACGGCAAGAATCACAATGAATTGATCATAAGAATGAAAACACAAGCATTTGTAAGGCAAGGTTGATCACGGGAAGGGCACGGCAGAAAAGAAATGGTACGGGTAAGGTCACAACAATAGATACCACACACCAATGCGATTGAGGGAAGGGCAAGACACAAAATAAATCACTGATTAGTGTAACAATCATACTTAATAAACTGATCAGCAGAGTAAAATCGAATCAAAACTCCTTACTTAGGTGCCATGACAGTAGGTTGTGTGGGAAGAACCTTCAGACAAGCTGCACAGAGAATGAAACGGCGTGCACAGGAAGAAGAAGCTCACACGAGAACTTGACCTTCAGAGAAAACCCAGAAAACGGCGCAAGGAGTTGCAGGAACACAAGCTCGCAACGAGGAGTTGCTGAGAACACCAACAGCAGGAAGAAAACCTTACACGCACAGGGAGAAAGATCGCTAGCAGCCATGCGCAGAAGAACTCATACACAGGAAGAGAGGGATCTCACGCGCAAGAGGAGAGTTTCGGCGCTAGGGTTCGGGCATGTAAGTTTAGAAGGAGTTAATAGGTTGGTGGACCGATCCACCAACTGAAATTTAATGTGATCGAACGGATCACCGTTTGATCTGGGAGCGCCCAGACCGATCAGGCTCCAGCCTGATTGGACTGGCTTAGTCCTGATCGGTCGGGCGACCGATCAGGTAAGCCCCTGATCGGTCTGATGATCGATTAGAGAGCGGACAGTAAGTTTGGGAGGTTTTCTGTGAACCTCCTGATCGGTCTGTGGACCGATCACCACAGTGAGCCAGATCGGTCTGTGGACCGATCCAGGCTAACACAGAGAGATTGCAGTGGGTTTATCGCAATTCGGCTTGATCGGTCCGTTGGTCCGATCAGACCTACTCCTGATCGGTCTGGTGACTGATCAGGCAACCTCCTGATCGGTCCGGTGACCGATCAGGTATCAGGAATTTTTCTGATACGATCTGAAATTTCAGTTTCAGACTCCCTATCGATTTCTGATAAGATCAGATGAAAAATCATCGATCTTGAAGGTGTTCCCTTGACTATAATTGATCCTTTAAGAAGGATCAAAGGTTCTTATGGGTCTAACAAATCAATTTGCTCCACCCAAGTGGAGGCAAACTCAATCACAAACATTCAATCAATTTTCACCCACTTGTGTTCTTCCGATCCAACTTGCACCCAGCATAGTCGGAATCAGTGTAGCCAATTAGGTCAAATGACTCGGTACGGGGGTACCAAAGACCAACTCTAATTGTGCCCTTAAGGTATCTCAAAATTCGTTTAACAGCAATCAGATGAGATTCCTTGGCACAGACTTGATACCTAGCGCACATACCCACAGCAAAAAGGATATCAGGTCAACTAGCTGTGAGGTATAGCAGACTACCAATCATGCTCCGATATTGAGTTAGGTCAACAGGTTTACCACTCTCATCATTGTCTAATCATGTGTTTGTCACCATGGGAGTGGTTACCTCTTTAGAATCACTCATATTAGATTTTCGGAGCATCTCTTGTGTGTATTTCGATTGGTGCACATGGATTTCATCTCAAGTTTGCTTGATTTCAAGTCCAAGGAAGAAAGTCAACTCTCCCACTAGACTCATCTCAAACTCACTCTCCATGTGTCTGATAAACTCATTCAAATAGCCCTTATTGTTTGAGCCACAAATTATGTCATCGACATATACTTGGGCTACAAATATATTGTCACCATCTCTCCGTAGAAATAGTGTAGGGTCTATTTGTCCTCTCACAAAACCTTTTTCAATAAGAAATGTCGACAACCTTTCATACCAAGCTCGGGGTGATTGTTTAAGGCCATAAAGTGCCTTCTTGAGTTTGAACACGTGGTTTGAAAATTCAGAATTCTCAAACCCCGGAGGTTGTTCGACATAGACCTCTTCTCTTATTAAACCATTTAGAAAGGCCGATTTGACATCCATTGATATAGCTTGAAACCACGATGTGCTGCAAATGCAAGCATTAATCGGATGGACTCTAATCGTGCCACGGGAGCGTAGGTCTTATCATAATCAAGGCCTTCAACTTGACTGTAGCCCTTGGTTACTAAGCGCGCCTTGTTTCTTATGATTTCTCCCTTATGGTTCAATTTATTTTTGAAGACCCATTTGGTTCCAATAATGGTGGTCTTCTTAGGCCTAGGGACTAAGTCCCAAACTTGACTTCTTTCGAATTGACCTAGTTCATCTTGCATGACAATGATCCAATCGGGATCCGGCTGATCTATGGGTTGTTTAGGCTCACCGTCATCAGACTCATTACCATCAACAACAACACTTGGACTTCCATCCAAACTTAGTTTCCTAAGTTCGAATTGAACTTCTTTGACATCTTCTAGTTGATCATTTGCTTTTGGAATTTCTTCAAAAACAACATCAGAAGACTCTTCAACTAATCTAGACTTCTTGTTGTAGACTCGGTAAGCTTTGATAACGAGGGAGTACCCGACCAGTATCCCTTCATCAGCTTTTGCTGTGAACTTTCCAAGATGATCCTTGGTGTTTAGAATAAATACCTTACAACCAAACACCCTAAGGTGTTTAACTGTAGGTGGTTTTCCAAACCATAGTTCATGAAGAGTTTTCCTAGGAATCTACGTATGAGGACTCGATTTTGCACGTAGCAAGCTGTATTCACAGCTTCAGCCCATAAGTAACTCGGTAATGAGTACTCATTGAGCATGCTTCGTGCAGCCTCTTGTAAGACTCGGTTCTTCCTCTCTACAACACCATTTTGTTGTGGTGTTCTAGGAGTGGAGAACTCATGTCTATATCCTCTCTCTTGACAAAACTCTAAAAATCGTTGGTTTTGAAATTCACCTCCATGATCACTCCTAATTATTTTAATTATTGATGATTTTTCATTTTCAACTCTTCTAAAAAAGAAATGAAAACATCTAAGGTTTGATCCTTATATTTTAGAAAATACGTCCAAGTATATCTAGTAAAATCATCAATGATCACAAAACAATATCTACTACCATTCAATGATACAATAGTGCTACAATCAAACAAGTCCATATGAAGTAAATCTAAAGCGGTAGATGTACTTACAACGCTTTTACTTTTATGTGCAGATTTCGTTTGCTTACCCATTTGACATGTATCACAATGTCTATCCTTTTCATACTTGATGCTTGGTAAGCCATGAACTAATCCCTTGTTGGCTAATTTTCGGATGTTCTTCATGTTCACATGTGCTAGTCTCCGGTGTCAAAGGGTAGATTCATCTTCTCTTGACATGAAACACTTAACAAAAGTATTAGTAGCACTTTTAAATGAAACTTGATAAATGTTATTTATCCTTGTGCCTACTAGTACCGTATCAAATGTGTCATGTTGTCTAACTAGACATTGACTTGATTGAAAATCAATTGTGTAACCCGCATCACACAATTGACTGACACTTAGGAGATTAAATGTCATCCCCTTGACTAGAAGAACATTCTTAATCCTAAGACATTCGGATATTTGAATGTCTCCTATCCCTATAACCTTAAGACTACCATTGTTACCAAAGGAAACATTACCTCTATTTTTTCTTTGAAAGGTAGTGAATAAGGTTCTATCACCGGTCATATGTTTGGAGCACCCACTATCAACGAACCAAGTTGATAGATGCTCCCCCTCAATCACGACCTACACAATACGAAAGATAGAAGATTTAGGTACCCAAAGTTTGGGACTTAAAGCACCTACAATGCAAGACTTAGGCACCCATGCCTTGATCACTTTCTTTTGAACCCTAGGAGTCTTAAGTGGTCTAACATCAGTCCTAGACATCAAGGAAACAAATGAAGGTTCTTTAGGTCGGTAACCAATACCGACCCTATTGTAAACCGCCCTTTGTGCATTTATAATCATGTCTAGTGTCTTTGAGCTAGTTGAGAATTTCTCAAGAACACTCTTGAGTCTCTCAACTTCACTCTTCAAAGATTTGTTTTCATCCTCTAACATTTCTAAATGTAAATCATCAATATCCTCATCCTTAGAGGATTTCAAATGTTCAACCTCTACTTTCAATGATTTAACTTTTGCTTTTGACTTTTTCAACAAATCGGTTAAACATGCAATGGTTCTATAGCATTTATCTAGTTCGGGAGTGATTACCTCTTCATCATCCGAAGATGATGAAGCCACGTTTGAGGAGTCCGTTGATTCAGCACTGCTCTCCTCTCCTTCAATGGCCATGAGTGCTACATGGCGTGTACTCTTCTCTTCCTTCTCTTCTTCGGAAGAGCTAGAGGATGATTCATCCCATGTGGCCTTCAAGGCCTTCTTCTTCTTCTTCGATTTTTCCTCCTTCTTCTTGGATTTCTCCTCCTTCTTCTTTAGTTTTGGGCATTCATTCTTGAAGTGCCCTTTCTTGCTACACTCATAACAAGTAATGTTAGATTTATCAATCTTAACTTCACTAGGGTTACCTTTACCCTTGAAGCGCCGGCTCTTCCTCGTCATTCTTCTAACAAAGTTGGCCATCTCAGAGGAAGAAGACCCGCTGCCATCCTCTTCAAACTCGGACTCAGATGAGGATGAGGATGAAGATGAAGAGACTTCTTTCTCCTTCTTCTTCTCCTTCTTCTTCTTAGTCTTTTCTCCTGCCACAAGAGCAATCCCCTTCTCCTTGGGGCCTATGTTAGCCATCTCATGTAGCTTCATTTCACAAAATAAGTCATCTAATTTTACAATTGATAAATCCTTAGAAACCTTGTAGGCATCCACCATGGATGACTACAAAATATTCCTTGGAAAAGCTTTTAATACATACCTCACAAGGTCACAGTTCTCGACCCTTTCATCAATAGAATGGAGACCGTTGAGGACTTCCTTGAACCGGCTATGAAGTTCACTCACCGTCTCTCTCTCCTTCATAGAGAGGTTTTGTAGTTGGTTGAGGAACAAATCCCTCTTGGCGATTCTCGAGTCTCGGGTGCCCTTATGGAGTTCAATGAGCTTATTCCACAAATCCTTTGCGCTTGTAAAGGGACCAACCTTGATTAGTTGGTCTTTGTTCATTCCACATTGCAAAGTCACCATCGCCTTCGCATCGGCTTCTCCTTTTCTCCTTTGCTCAGCCGACCAACGTGAAGATTCCAATTCTTTACCCTCCGCGTCTCTTGGAGGAGTGAAGCCCTCCTTCACGGAGAACCACATTCCAATGTCGGTCTTGAGATAGTATTCCATGCGAGACCTCCAATATTGAAAATCGGAACCATCGAAGAAGGGAGGTCGGGTGGTGCTAAATCCTTCTCTCAAAGCCATCGTTGATAGCTCTCGGTTGTTAATCTGCTTGAACAGAGCCCCAATCTCTGATACCACTTGTTGGTGCTTGGATGTCTAGAGAGGGGGGGGGGTGAATGTAGCCAAACACTTGAAACTTAGCAGTTTTTATATTTTCTCTACACTTCAGAGGTTAGACAGCGGAAGCAAAACAAATGCAAAAACTAAGTGCAGAAACTAAGTAACAAGCAAAAACTCTAACGCAAGGATATACAAGGTTCGGAGATAACTTGCCCCTACTCCTTGGCGTGCCCGTGAGGTGGGCGATCCCTTGATCGTCGGCAGATCAAGCCCTGGAAATCCAGATATCAAATCCTCCTTCTCGGTGGAGAAACCTCTCCACACAAATGGTCTCAAATGTATCAGAAATTAAGCACAGAGACAACAAGAAAGCTCTTACAGATCGCTAGCAAAGCACAAGGATGAGAAATGAGAAAGCAGGTCACTGAGCACAGCACAGCGCCACCAACGCAAGAGCTCCCAGCTCTTCGTTTGCTTGCTGATCCACTCGCGACTCCCTCCACAGACTCAAGGTTACAGCTTCGCAGGAGATCGCTTCAAGTGATTCACTGTAATGCACACAGATGATTGAGCAAAGCTATCGATGTGGAGAACTCTTCAGCTCCTTCTCCACACCATGGCTTATCCTGCATCCATCACCAGGTCACACGCTCCTTTGCAGTAGCTCCCAGCTGCTCACCTGCAACAGCCAGCTACCCCTGACCTCCTCTGGACTCAATGAATCCCCTCCAGTCGAGCCCCAGGTCATCAGCTCCTCAGCCGTTGCAGCTCACGCCAGAGGACGTTACAACCTGCGGAAGCAAACAACCAAACCTGCTGTAACGAAAGCCTTCGTTTGACTCCCCTTGGATGATCCCTGAGTCACCTGCACACTTAGCAGCTCATTAGGGCATCAAATCAACAGAGAATCAAACAATCAGAACTTAAGAACAGAGAAAGCAGATGTGATCAGACGTGATCAGAGCATTTGACAGTGCGTTTGAATTAAAGTGATCGGTCATCGGACCGATCCAGGGATCGTGGATCGGTCACCGAACCGATCCATAACTTTGATGGGATTCCCAGCATTCGCAACCACAAGGGTCTGATCGGTCACCAGACCGATCAGGCTGTGCCCTGATCGGTCAGCAGACCGATCAGGAAGCTCTCCGACCGATCAAGCTCCAGCCTGATCGGTTATAAGTAGGAGTCCACTGTTGGTGCAGACAGCACCCAAGTCGAACCTGTGTTTTGATAATGGCAAAGGGTTCAAAAGTTAAGAGGTAATGTTTATCTAACATGCTCATTAAGTGTGCAGGATACAAAGCCCTAGCAAAGGACTGCTAGGCACCTGGCGAAGGAATGCCAGGATACAAAGCCCTAGTGAAGGACTGCTAGGCACCTGGCGAAGGAATGCCAGGATACAAAGCCCTAGCGAAGGACTGCTAGGCACCTGGCGAAGGACTGCCAGGATACAAATCCCTAGCGAAGGACTGCTAGGCACCTGACGAAGGAATGTCAGGATACAAAGCCCTAGCGAAGGACTGCTAGGCACCAGGCGAAGGACTGCTTGGTACTGGAGACCTGGCGAAGGACAGCTGGGCACCTGGCGAAGGACTGCTGGGCAAAAGTCCAATTGGAGGAGCCGGTTGGCAACAGGTAAATTCTCCTGAGAGGAGTAGGTGAGGACGCGTTCTCCGTCGAGAGAACAGTAGGCGTCGGTTCGACCTAGGGCTCCATTTTAGAGACCCAAAGTCAGAACCAAGACAGCTACGGCTGTAAGACTCACTAACATATTTGCTCTATCTTGTTTGGTACTAACCCTGGATGCAGGACTGAAGGAACGAGTGTCTGCAGCTCAGAAAGTCTCAAAGGAGTGAGGCAGCAGCTGGGTTGGGTGCCCGGAAGGACCCGGGCGCCCTATGTACAAGCCAAACATGAGTTCAACAAAAATACGCTTCGGAAGCATACTGGGCGGGGCGTCCCCATGCTCCCGGGCGCTCCCGTGCTCCCAGGCGCCCCGGATGCTCAGGGTGCCCCGGGCTCAAGCTAACGAAGTGGATAAAACTTATCCAGCCGAGAAGCCAGCTGAAAGAGTCAACCAGGGCGGCCCCTACGTCCCGGGCGCCCACGGTCAAATCTCAGCCCGATCCTGGAGGGATAACGGTTGACCGAGACTTAACCGGATCGATTGACACGTGGGGGGGGGGGGGTGGGCGCCCCCAACGTATAGGGCACCCCGGGAGGCTATAAAAAGCCCCTCGACCCCAAGGCTTCAACAATCATTGCTTCCAACGCCAATACGCTCTTTTACTCAAGCGCTTTGCTCCGAAAACCTCCCAACTCGAGATACAAGCGCCGACGACGTCCCTCTGCTCCGAGATACATTCCACACCGGATGTCGGTAACGAAGAGCTGTCCTTTTAAGTTTACTGTACTGCAATTGTAACATCTGTTTGTAAACCTTTTTGCGCACATATAGAATTGCCCGCAGTAAACGGTCAACGACCGTGGGCCTTGGAGTAGGAGCCGACCGCGACTCCGAACCAAGTAAATCGTGGTGTTTGTGTTTTGGTTTTAGTTTTAATTTTTCCGCTGTGCATACTCTCTAAATCCGAAACAGTTTACGATATTCACCCCCCTCTATCGTATTCTCTCGATCCAACAAGTGGTATCAGAGCGAGGAAGCTCAAATTTGGTGCAACCACCAGTTTGAGAATTTTTCAGATTTTCTTCGAATTATTTTCTTTTTCAAATTTTCTTTTCGTTTATCGAGACCGGTGCAACACCCCTCGATAATTATTTTTTTTTCTTCCCGCACTGCTAATCCAAGACCAAGTCTTGGGACAGAGTTTTCCTTTCTTTTCTATCTTTTCAGATAAAATCCTTAATGGCCATGCAAGAAGGCTTCAGCACCGCAAGACCATCGCTCTTCAGTGGGGAGGACTTCTCCTACTGGAAGAGTAGAATGGAGGTCCACCTGAAAACTCAGGTGGACATGTAGATAATCATCCAGTCCGGACTAGAAATACCAAGGAATGCTGACGGAGTACAACAATCTTACACTGAATGGGACGCTGCACTCAAAAAGAAAATTGAAGTCGATGCCAAAGCGACCCAAACACTCCAATGCGGCCTAACAAAAGAGGAACTGAACCGGGTGGGTCCATTCAACAGCGCCAAAGAACTCTGGGGTAAGCTGATCGAACTACACGAAGGAACCTCCGACACCCGAATCAGCAAGAGGGACCTTCTGCTGAACAAGCTGTACACCATCAAGATGAACGACGGCGAATCAGCAGCTCAGTTCCACGCCAGAATTCAGGAGCTGATGAACGGTCTACACACCATTGGTCACAAGGTAGAAAACCGTGACCTAATAAGGTACGCCCTTAATGCTTTTCCAAGAAACACCTTGTGGGCATCTATGGTAGATGCTTACAAAGTTTCTAGGGATCATTCCAAAATCAAGTTAGATGAACTTTTTCCTGAATTAGAATTGCATGAGCAGACTAACTGCAATCTGGCCGAGAAAGGCATTGCCTTTGTTGCAGGTAAAGCTGGAAAGACAATCAAGAAGAAGCCTCAACCTGCACCCGAGTCTGATTCAGATTCAGACTCAGAAGACAGCGAGGGAAATCGGCCTAAGTTGGTTCGGCTAGCCCGAGACTACTACAAAGAGCTAAAAAACCAGACCAACAGAAGAAAAGTCAGCCGAAGAAAGGAAGAACCAGCTGAACCCTCAAATAAAAAGAACAAACCCAACGTGACCTGTTACGAGTGCAAGAAGAAGGGCCATTACAAGACTGAATGCCCCAACCTGAAGGAAACGAAGAAGACAAGAAAGAAGAAGGCACTTCAGGCAACGTGGGACGAGTCCTCCTCCTCCGAAGAAGAAGAGGTCCCACAGTCGAACCTGCTCGCACTAACCGCCTCAGAAGAAATCGAGACCGAGTCAGAGTCGGAGCCGGACGATGGCAAACTTACGTTCTCAGAGGACGGCGAAATAACTGTAAGTGGTTTTTCAAGAAATCAACTAAATGAATTAATTTCCTATCTTTCTCGAGATTTGGCGAAAGCTAAACTCCGAGTCGAATCTCTCCGACAGGAAGTGAAACTCCTAAAAGAGGGAGCTGACTCTAGATCCTTAACTGAGAAGGTTCAAGAAGGAACCTCTACTCAGGTTGAAAAACTTGAGAAAGAGAACTCCTCCTTGAAAACTCAAGTTAAGGACCTTAGATCAGCTTTAGAACGATTCACTTCTGGTTCCAAGGGTCTTGACATGATTCTTGGAAAATAGAAGTCGGTTCTAAATCGATCCGGACTAGGCTATAGAACCAAATCTAGACAAAGATCCTACTATGCTGTACTGAACCAGTCCAGACCTAAAGTTCAGGCATGGGTACCCAAACTGTGCCTGAACAAACAAACTGGATCAAATCAGTATTGGATCCCCAAGGACAAGATTCACATCTTGCTAAACCATTATCGTGGCTTTAGTCCAGGGAAGCCAAATTAAAAATAATATTTAGAGTTAGATAAATTTCAATTCTTGTTTTCAAATTGCATGATTGCTTGTTTATTTAATTTATGCAATTTACCATGCTTAGAATTAGGATTGGTTAGAATAAGGACACAATCAATTAATTGAAATTTGAACAACATAGTATTGGGTGGAGGTGAGATGATAGTACGTTAGGGAAGCCAATTCTAATAAGGTCAAGTACACTCTACTTGGTCTCTTTAGACTGGTGAAACTAGCCGAAGCTACCGATCCAAGACCCAAACTAGTTAAACCAGAATTTTTCAAAAAGTAATTTTGAAAATGAAATTTCATTAAAAGGCTTTGTCAAGGAAAGAGTTGATGATCCAATAAGGCTATGGCCAAAGAAGGCCTAGTGCCTCGCCAAGACCTGGAAGCCGATTTTTGAAATTCAAATTCAAATTATTCTTTGTCAAATTTGAATCTAACACAAATTTTTAGTTAATTGTAGATTCAAACATCTTTTTTCAAAATCAACTGTTTTCAAAATTAATTTAATTTTTAAAATAAATCAAAATTCTTCAAAATAATTCTATCTACCTGTCTCACAAAAACCCATAAGGCAAACGTGATTGACAACTCTAGAATGGGTGAGATGGTAAAATTTAACTTAATTCAGTTAATACCTGCATTATTGTTTAAATACATGTTAGAACGGAATTGACCTAATACTAGTCAAACCATGGTCAAACTAGTCAAACCATGGTCAAAGTAATCAAACCATGGTCAAAGCAGTCAAACCATAGTCAAAGCAGTCAAATCATGCCAAAATAATCAAACCATGGTCAAATGGTCAACAAAACATCAAAGTTGTCACTTCCTACTTAATCCGGACGCCCGTGACTCCTAGGGCGCCCCCTCATGACTTTCTCTTCGATCAAGGCAGATAAACTGCCAAGTCTACTTAATCGTGGCGCCCAGGCCCTTGCGGGCGCCCCCAGGACTGGTCAAAGCAGCAAAGCTGCCAACCCCTTCTGACCGGGGCGCCCGGGCCATCACGGGCGCCCCCAACCAGTACTAGGACACTGCCATAGGCAGAAGGTCCTGTCCCGGGCGCTCGGGAGCTCCCGGGCGCCCTAGCTAAAGTGCCTATAAGAAGGCACCCGAACCTCCTCTTCATGCCACACCTAAAACCTTTCTCCTCTCTAAACTCTTCTCCTTCCAAGGCAACCAAGTGACTCTCTTGCTTCCTCAATCTCAACCATGCCTCCCCGAGCGGCCACTCGGTATAATTTTCATTTCCTTTTTCTTACACATTTACATTTATTTTTCTTAAATTCTTTCTTCTAAATGCATGCTTCATAACTTAGAAAACGTCGAGCAAACCAAGCGAACCCCGGTACCGAACCGAGTCCCGATCCTAGGTTCCCAACTTTAGGACTTTGTAATAAGTTTGCTCGAACGACATACAAGCCTATAAAAATGAGCTACTTAAATAGACAATTCTTCACCCAATCTTGTCCCTTGGCAATGAATGTTATAAACTTTTACCAACTCGATAATCTCGTATTCTGCACTCATCCTATTAATACAACCTTATGTGCAGAATTCTATAATAATATAGTCAGACAAGATCAGCTCAGCTTTGTCACCACAGTCCAAGGGATGCCTCTAACCATCACACCCTCCTTGCTTAACCGTTTTCTTGGACTACGATTCTCTCAGTCCACCTTTTGTTGCTATCCTCCTAGGGATCCTCCATTTGATGCTCCCTACTCACACATTACCCTAGACACTCTCCACTCCTACTTCTATAGGGAAGCTAGAAATCCCGTAGCTAGACGATTTCAGTCCGTTGACCTTCAGGTCCAGGACTACGCTCTGTATAGAGTTCTGGTCCGCTGCATCCTACCTTTATCCACCAGGGACGTCGCGACCATGCGACCATTTCACACATTGTTATTGTATGCATTGATCCACCACCTAGACATTGACATTGGCCTTCCCATGTTCCACGCCATCCTACATGCCTCCAGTGTTACCACTCAGGGTCGGGTAGGCACCCCCTTCTGCCACATCATCACCTCTATCCTTCATCACCACGGTCGTAACATTACCGTAGGTGAAATGACCTCAATGATCGATTTCGATGAGATAGGATTTAGGAACTTTTCCCTAGCTGGTATAGAGGTCTCGGCTACCGGGGTTTTGTCGTGGAGACGCCAGCGAGCCGGACCACCGATCGACTCTGACGAGGATGTTGAGGTCGATGTCGGAGATCTGGCAGCCGAGGTTCGAGAGCACATAGACAAGCCTCCACCACCGACACTCTACGAGAGAGTGACATGACTTGAGGCACAGTTCCAAAGTCTCCGGGAGGAAGTGGAAGCAAATCATGCTGAAAAAATGGAGGCAAATAAGGGCTATTATACTGAGTATATGAATGCCCTCAGAGCCGAGAGGGAAACGAGCGACGCACAATATCACGAGATGATGACGCTGTTTCGATCCTGGCAGCCAGGCTCTTCTGATCATCCCGGTCCCTCCTCCTAGATTTGATTAGCATTGTACTAGTGACTGTTTGACTGCCCCTACTCAGTAGGGTTGACTGATGTTTGACTTGTATGACTGTGCTGGTTCTCTTTCATACCAGCTGACTTATGGAGTTGACTATTTGCTTTTTCATGATTATCTGATCTTCATTAGGATTATGCTTAGTAGAATAGGTTAACTCTACTTTTGGTTTTGTTACTTCATTACTTGATTTGAAAATCAGTTTCTAAAAGAATTTTAAAACTGCTTTACTTAATTTCAAAATCAACATTTACTTAGTTTGAAAAATCTTTTTCGACTTAGTTTTTTTTTTCAAAAACTACCCCCTTCAAAACTAGGGTTTTTTTTGCAAATGGACTTAGCCTAGGCCCTAACCCTAGAACTGCATGCACCTATAGATTTAGAAGCCAGCATCTCACAAGCACCTTAGGGTACTTTTGACTGATAACCTAGAATGGGTTGAGATGCTTAGGTCTTTGCCTTAATTCAAGATGTAGATTAGTGCATCTGCAGTAATTGGGGCACTAAATACAAATTAAACAGTAATCAGGTTAAGTGTCAAGTTTAGAAAATCTAACTTGAACAGAACACTTAACTTGACTAACCCTAGCGAAAACTACTGTTTATAACAGTTAGTAAGTAACTAATTGGGTTAGACAGGACCCTACAGAGATAATTGAAATTGCTTTGGTTCAGTTTATATCTTGAATTGGTTCAATACAACACGTTATTCTGTTATATAGTAATGCAGTTTATTTTTTCTGCTATATTGCCTTGTTTTTGATATATGGCAAAGGGGGAGAGATAGGAAAGGAGAGAAGCTTTAAAATTTTGTTTAAATTTTTTTTCAAAATTCAAAACTTTATCCTTTCTTCAAAAAGCATAAACTAAGTTTTTCCAAAGCTGTTTTCAATACTTAAGCTAAGTTTTTTCTAAAGCTGTTTTCAAAATACTTAAGTTAGTTTTCTCAAGACTGGTTCAAAAGTACTTGATCTAAATTGTTTTCAAAATTGATTCTAAGTACTTGACCCAAGCAGTTTTCAAAAGTATTTTCTAAGTACTTAAGCTATGTTCAAAAATTCTCTAAGTTTCTAAGTATAAACCCTCTAATGTACTAAAGAGATTGAAAATTCTTTAGAAAATTTTCTAAATTATTGAATGGAAATTTTTTTCCAAAGTACTCAACTAAAATTGGTTTAAGTTTTCTAAAAACTTCTTTTGAAAAATGTTCTAAGTTTCTGAAAAATAAATTCTATCATATTGACTTAGAATTTTTTTCAAAACCCCACGAACCTTTGAAAAACCTAGGGGGAGATTCCTTCCAGGGGGAGGGAACTAAAATTGTTATATCAAATGTCTTGATTAACTTAACTTTTTGAATCGGGTTGCCATAAATCAAAAAGGCGGAGATTGTTGGTGCAGACAACACCCAAGTCGAACCTGTGTTTTGATAATGGCAAAGAGTTCAAAAGTTAAGAGGTAATGTTTATCTAATATGCTCATTAAGTGTGCAGGATACAAAGCCTTAGCGAAGGACTGCTAGGCACCTGGCGAAAGGAATGCCAGGATACAAAGCCCTAGCGAAGGACTGCTAGGCACCTGGCGAAGGAATGCCAGGATACAAAGCCTTAGCGAAGGACTGCTAGGCACCTGGCGAAGGACTGCCAGGATACAAAGCCCTAGCGAAGGACTGCTAGGCACCTGGCGAAGGAATGCCAGGATACAAAGCCCTAGCGAAGGACTGCTAGGCACCAGGCGAAGGACTGCTTGGTACTGGAGACCTGGCGAAGGACAGCTGGGCACCTGGCGAAGGACTGCTGGGCAAAAGTCCAACCGGAGGAGCCGGTTGGCAACAGGTAAATTCTACTGAGAGGAGTAGGTGAGGACGCGTTCCCCGTCGAGGGAACAGTAGGCATCGGTTCGACCTAGGGCTCCATTTTGGAGACCCAAAGTCAGAACCAAGACAGCTACGGCTGTAAGACTCACTAACATATTTGCTCTATCTTGTTTGGTACTAACCCTGGATGCAGGACCAAAGGAACGAGTGTCTGCAGCTCAGAAAGCCTCAAAGGAGTGAGGCAGCAGCTGGGTTGGGCGCCCGGAAGGACCCGGGCGCCCTAAGTACAAGCCAAACATGAGTTCAGCAAAAATACGCTTCGGAAGCATACTGGGCGGGGCGCCCCCATGCTCCCGGGCGCCCCCGTGCTCCCGGGCGCCCCGGATGCTCAGGGCGCCCCGGGCTCGAGCTAACGAAGTGGATAAAACTTATCCAGCCGAGAAGCCAGCTGAAAGAGTCAACCAGGGCGCCCCCGGTCAAACCTCAGCCCGATCCTGGAGGGATAACGGCTGACCGAGACTTAACTGGATCGATTGACACGTGGGGGGGGGGGGCGCCCCCAACGTTCAGGGCGCCCCGGGAGGCTATAAAAAGCCCCTTGACGCCAAGGGTTCAACAATCACTGCTTCCAACGCCAATACACTCTTCTACTCAAGTGCTTTGCTCCGGAAACCTCCCAACTCGAGATACAAGCGCCGACGACGTCCCTCTGCTCCGAGATACATTCCACACCGGAGGTTGGTAACGAAGAGCTGTCCCTTTAAGTTTACTGTACTGCAATTGTAATATCTGTTTGTAAACCTTTTTGCGCACATATAGAATTGCCCACAGCAAACGATCAACGACCGTGGGCCTTGGAGTAGGAGCCGACCACGACTTCGAACCAAGTAAATCGAGGTGGTTGCGTTTTGGTTTTAGTTTTAATTTTTCCGCTGTGCATACTCTCTAAATCCGAAACGGTTTACGATATTCACCCCCCCTCTATCGTATTCTCTCGATCCAACATCCGCGACACCTGATCGTTCACTAGAACGATCTGAACAGTATCGCAGATCGGTCACCAGACTGATCAGGAGTCGAACAGAAGCCAACCCAAACCTTTCTGTTCTCTCCCTGATCGGTCACCAGACCGATCAGGCAGTGCCCTGATCAGTCAGCAGACTGATCAGGAAGCTCTTCGACTGATCAGGCCCCAGCCTGATCGGTAATAAGGAGGAGTCCGCGACACTTGATCGTTCACCAGAACGATCTGAACAGTATCCCAGATCGGTCACCAGACCGATCATGAGCCGAACAGAAGCCAACCCAAACCTTTCTGTTCTCTCCCTGATCGGTCACCAGACCGATCAGACATAGCTGGATCGATCACCAGACCGATCCACGAGGGAACTCCGTGCCAACTTCCCTGATCGGTCACCAGACCGATCCAGGCAAGGTCAAATCCACTCTAAGTCAAGAGAACGGGCTCCCAGCCTTCTCTGACTCGTGCTCAGTCCCCCGGACCAAGACTCCATGCCCAACTTCACTCACCAGGATTTCAGTCAACCTGGCTTCACTCACCAGGACCCGACTTCACTCACCAGGACCCGGCTTCACTCACCGGGATTTCCAATCACCTAACCCTTCGAGTTAGGAATTTTCACACCTAGCCCTCCAAGCTAGGACTTTTCCACACCTAACCCTCCAAGTTAGGACTTTTCACACCTAGCCCTCTAAGCTAGGACTTTTTATACACCTAGCCCTCCAAGCTAGGACTTTTCATACCTAGCCCTCCAAGCTAGGACTTTTTACACACCTAGCCCTCCAAGCTAGGACTTCTCACACCTAGCCCTCCAAGCTAGGACTTTTTCATTCATCCAAAGCCCAGTCCCCGACCATGACTTAATCATAATCATCTCATCAACCTAAACTAAAATCGGTGTCAATACCAAAACAACAATCAGGGTCAGACTGCATCAACATAAACAAGTCAATGTGTTAAAGCCAGATGTCGACTTAAAACTCCTTAATGTTGGTCAAGCCTGGGAGGAATTATCCGCGGAAGAGAAAGAATTGTGATTTAATTTTTTATTTGGTGTCTTGTCGAGCCTGAAGGCCCTTGAATGTATCTTGTTTGCAAATAAATTCTTTTTCTGAATACAACTTGTTTGTGTTACATA
Source organism: Boesenbergia rotunda (assembly GCA_024364735.1). NCBI lineage: Eukaryota > Viridiplantae > Streptophyta > Magnoliopsida > Zingiberales > Zingiberaceae > Boesenbergia > Boesenbergia rotunda. Next base: position 10,849 of record JAGFNQ010000711.1, on the reverse strand, counting down.
AAGAATTTCCTCTTCTGAACATAACTTGATTGTGCTTTCCGTATTTAATGTCTTTAGGAAATGTGATCTACCATAAGGTCTTAGATTCGCCGCGATCTCTATCACTGATTTCCCAGACTCGTGTCAATCAGGCTACAATCCCGTCTCCCTCTCATGAAAGTGACAGTACCAACTCCATGTTGGATATCGACTCCATGTTGGGTAACTTACCCTACATCGGATACCGAATTTACGTCATGGAATTTGTCTCCATGCAAGGCTAGTTGAGTCTGGAGAGGACAATAAATGTGAACTGAGGAAAATGAGTCCCGGACGGGGTAATATGTAATGAACCGGTATAAAACCAGTTAAGTATAACTGTGGCCAAGTCTATACATTTGGGGTATCCTCAGCAACGCGAGCTAGTAGAAAACCTCGGCTAGGTTTACACAACTCGGGCATCCTCGGCACTACAAGCTAGTAGGAACTTCAACTGCTCTCAGCCGGGCATCCTCAGCACCTCGGCTAGGTCTACACAGCTCGGGCATCCTCGGCACCACAAGCTAGTAGGAACTTCAGCTGCAACACGCCTCGGTGGGCACATCCTTAGATACTCGAGCTCCTGAATGAAATTTGTCCTGTTACAAGAAACCAAGGGAATGCAAATATATGTATATGTAGAAGTATTTCATGATAGGAATTACTGCGTACGATAGGGCTAGAGATGATTTGCATTCCAGGGCCTATCCAACCTTTTGGCATTAGCATCTTACAAATAATAGTTGTCACTTGTGTTGTAGCGGCCCCGCCTCTATGGTCTACGCAGGCAACCCTCTAGGCCGGCGACCCTACGGTCTTCCCACCCTTGGCAGTGGGTTTTTGCCTTCCCCAGGATTCGAACTCTAGACCTCCAGGCTAAGTACTAGAGTTTATGAATCCTGGTAGCCAAGTGAGCAATTGTCATGCCCCGAGACCTAAGAGCTACTGATCCAATAGAAAATCGGACAGCACCTCCCCTTTCCGGCGGACAATTTACACATACATACCACAATATAACAAAACTACGCAGTTTAAATGGGCCTCAGGCCTCTAATCCAAACAGAACAGCATATATATATGATAATATAATCATAGATCCAAACCACGAACTTACCTGAGCTGCCAGGGGGCAGGAACGTAGCAAAAACCACACATAGTCCAACATAGGACTCAAAAGTACAATCCCATAAAGAAAGACAAGTATTACAAGTCCATGAAAGATCCAATGCAACGGAATAAAACATAACATAGTCCAAAAACAGAAACTAATGTATAAAACCAAATCAGGTGTAGTAGCAAGCACGGGACTGGCGACTCGGACCCTCCTGGTAGATATCAACCTGAAATCAAAAAGTATGGCAACGGTGTGAGTCCATAAACTCAGCGAATACCCAGCAGATATGCATAGTACGTTATAATAACGATAAGGATCTACGCTGATACAGTCTCATATGAATAATAGCCAAGGGTATATGCTAAAGACACTAAATAAAGGTATATACCAGAATCCATCTATCTTGCAGAGGGTGAAATAAATCACTATGAAACAAGTATAACATATAATCCAAGATAAACAAGTTTCCAGTATATACATGTCAATCAAGTGCAGAAATCAAATGCAGCAAATAATGCACGATGCAAAATATGCACATGGTGCAATGACATGTGTCACCCCTGACGCCAGTCAGGCACCGTCCACCTATCATAATGAACGCTCGCGTGGGTAGGGCTATGACAACTGTATGCACCCTGCTATCACTGCTCCTGAGTGACCGAGTGGACAGGATGCTGGCGGAGGTCACTCTCCTACCCCAAGCAATGGGGGAGTCTAGCTCTCATCTTCTCGTGTCTCAGGACGAGAAGGGATCCCTGGCTGCTACCACGCACCGGAACCACCCTCCAAATAGTGGCCGTGTGGAGCAATACAGGGCAAATGCACACACTCTACGGTAGCCACTACCCCTGAGTGGATGTGTGTGCATATCCTCATGTAACTGACGATGGGCTCAGACTACATAGGAGCCGATGATCGTCAGCATGCAATAATGCAAGGATGGTGCATGACCCAAACACATATAACACCCACCAAGTCCTCACTAACACCTCAGTGTGCTAGGTATAGGTCTGAATCCTATATCATGGGATACAAGTAATCTACTAGGTATACTGAAAAAGTAACCAGTGATCTATAAATATCAAAATGCAAGAGGGAACATATCACTACCTCTATGCACACATATATACACGTAACAACTATTGAGACTGTATGAAGCTAAAAGGAAGATAACCTCAAGGATAAGCAACATATATCAAATACCGGTATACTAAGGCAGATATAGCATATAAACTTACTATTATCTATAACAAACCATGCATAGCAATATGACAATATCTAAAAGATAAGTCAAGGGTACCCGCCTCCAAAGAGTAGAAGTAGTCTGTATCAAATAAGAACCTCCCATCCAAATGTTCGAAAGCAAGTCAGTGCCCTATAGCAAAGGCATAATGTTTAGCTACAATAATATATAAATTATAGCTAAACGAGTTGTCTCAATTATCAAGATCGTCCCAATTATCCCGTTTCATTTAATTAATCCTAATTAAATGATTAACCCTTAATTGCTCCAATCTACCAAGATTAAATTCAGGTTAGGTTTCCGAAACCCGAATCAATTAAGTTTAGGTTCAAATCCCCAAAACTGATTAAGAGATTACCTTGAATAAAACCCAATCCTCGAATCTACTAGCTCCAAGATCCAAAGTATACATGGCAAGCTCCTTTTAGGTTCAACATCACAATCCAAATGAAATTAAGCTAGTAAACCTACTTCATCTAATCTGATCTAAGTTAGATTATCACCAAATCATCCACTATAGCTCACAGCATCAAATAGACACAACACACTGAAATAAACCAAGTCTTACCTGACCACACGCATGAACACCCACCATCAGAGATCCAAACCTATAGAGATGAATCAAATAGAACAATCAAAATCAATCCCCATAACACCTCATACAAGGAATAAATCAAAACCCAAAACATCCATCAAGATTCATAACTTGGGTATGTTACACACCATACATTAAGATTGTACCAATCCAGTCCCTGCTTTACATCTCATGGCAGGGAAGGAAGACAAGGCCAGAATAGGACAATTCACCATAAGTCTCATAGTAGACTCCTATGTTGGGACCGAGTGCATGTTGACATGGATATAGGTTCATAATTTTAAAATTTAATTACGTGCAGCGGAAGGTTTAGCATAAATAATTTCTCAAATTATTTTAACCATGTATCTAGCATGCAACCTTATGTTGTGGAGACATGATCATATATTTAAAATTTTGCAGAAAGTAAACTAATTTACTTAATACCTCGCGTAACTCGTAGAAAGGGACAAGATCCAACCGTAGCGTCCCTTGAAGCTCCGCCTCTATTCGCGTCCACGCCGGGTTTTCTTCGGGGTGACTTCGCAAAGCCACGAGTTTCGTGCCGACAAGAACTACTAGATTCTCCAAAGGCACGACAAGTATACCAAGAGAGAGATGAAAAACTAACCACCAAACGAAGAACGGAATCAAGATTTCGGGAGGAAGGAAGGAGTCGCGCCCGCTTCTTCTTCTTCTTCGGCTTCTTCTTGGTGGTGGAAGCTCACGGCAAAGGGGGAGGGCTCTAGGGCCGGCGGCACTAGAAGAGGGAGAGGGAGAGAAGGAGAGGGAGAGAGGCTAGGCAAGAATCCTTGATCTCTTGGATTAATTTCCAAGCCTTGCCTTGGTACCTTTATATAGTAGCCTCTTAATCGCCAAGTCTCCTCTTAACGGAATAAATTTTTCATAAGAAATTTATCTTATAAATTTTTCTATGAATTATTCCGTTATGCCAAGTTTTTATTTTAACTTAATTTATAATAAAAACAACTATGTCTCCCCTTTTATTATGGAAAGAAATTTCTTTATATAAATTTATTTATCATGGTAAATCAATCCATTATTGATTTTATAAAATAAAATAAACCAATCCAAGGTTTATTTTAATTTTCATGAAAATAAATCTCTTTATATAAATTTCTTTATATAAATTTCTTTATCCATAATTTCATAAAACAAACCACGCGCGGTTTATTTTATAATTTGAACCAAACAATTTGGTTCTCCCTTTTTTATTGTGGCCGGCCAAACAAAGAGGGCGGGGACCCTCTTTGGCCAGCCAAACCAAGCCATGACCTCACGAATTAAACTCATTTAATTCGTCCAATAAGTCTACAAAAGACTTAGCCATTTTATGCTTCCGATGCGTCTCTGAAAAATTCAGATTCGACTTATCTCTCTTGATAGGAAAATCTAATTTTTAACTCGTTTTAAATCCCTCGGATCACTCGTAGTGCGTGTGACTAAATAGGCTTTCGATTTATGTTGGCCGTCTATAATTAACCAATTATAGAACGATCATGAGTGACACCTAGTAGTACATCATGATCCCCAAATAATCGAAAGATCAACGGTTGACCTCAGAAACTATTCTGAAACCCTTCAGCAACTTTAATGAATCGTGCCTCATTCCCTTCACCATCTTATACCCACTTGGTTCAGGACACGGTCTATGTGTGTCAGTCCCCACTAGGCTGACTACGTCACACCTAGCCCAAGCAATGTCTTTCTCGTCCAACGGATTCTAATTACTCTCATGTTTCTTAGAGATTCATACTCGGAACATGTTATGTTCTGGCCAGAGGCTTCGAGTAATAATCCGACGATAGGCCTTGGGTATACATCTCCTCGCAAGGAGTGGTGAATCATTGTAGGCTGTTCAAATATCTTCGGGCACTTCGGCTTATACCCAATCATCCTGGGTCCACACCTCCTTGGAGATGCTTGCTTAAGATGTCAAAGTATAAGTTTTCATGACCAAGATGACTTGAACACCGCAAGTCAAAGGAACATCGCACTTAAGCTGCAGTAAGAACTTTCATTGACATATCTATATGCAGATTACCATATGAAGTTTTACAGCTAGTCACTCCAATGAACTAGTTCCCTTAACTAGCATTCATGATTATCTCCGAACATCCCAATGTCACCAGCCAGTGAGAATCAGCTGATTAGAGAATAACCCATGCTAGTCTCAACAGAATTGATAGTGTCTGTATCTGTCAATTCATCGACTAGGGACAATTTCAATACTTCACAATTGCACATGTAGAGATAATCACTAGTTGTGAATTCATCACAAATTCTCTCATGCTGTGAATTGTATTGCGGACATTCAATAAATGAGTTTAAGATTTCAATCAAATACATGAACATGTATACTCAAATAGTGAATATTCATTTATTAAAGTAAATGATTACAATCCTAAGGTGATTGCCTTAGGACACTTCTCTCATATTACTAACAAACTCCCACTTGGCCTAATGCCAATCGCTACGGTATCCAATACCACAGGCTCTAACATGACCCTCAAACTTACTTTGAGGCAAGGTCTTAGTTAAAGGATCCGTTAAATTCCTTTCAGTGGGAATTTTCTCAATTTGTATATCATTCCTACTTATAATCTCTCTGATCAGATGATAGCGGCGAAGCACGTGTTTGGATCATTGATGAGACCTTGGTTCCTTTGCTTGTGCAATAGCTCCATTGTTGTCGCAGTAAACCGGTATTGCTTCATCAATGGTTGGAACCACACCAAGTTCCGAGACAAACTTCTTGATCCAGACTGCTTCTTTTGCTGCTTCCGAAGCTGCAATATATTCCGCTTCCGTGGTAGAATCCGCTACAGTGTCTTGCTTGGAACTCTTCCAACTTATTGCGCCTCCATTCAAAGTAAATACGTATCCAGACTGAGATTTGGAGTCATCCTTATCTGTCTGGAAACTGGCATCTGTATACCCACGTATTACCATATCTCCTTCTCCATATATTAGGAACACATCCTTAGTTCTTCTTAAGTACTTAAGGATTGTCTTGACAGCTGCCCAATGATCCATTCCTGGATCAGACTGGTATCTTCTCGTGACGCTCAGAGCATACGATACATCGGGCCTAGTACATAACATAACATACATGATAGATCCTATCGCGGATGCATAAGGAATCTTATTCATGCAAATCCTCTCGTCTTCTGTGCGCGGACACATAGACTTTGAAAGGTTGATCCCATGCCTGATGGGAAGGTAACCTTTCTTGGATTCTGACATGCTAAACCTTTTTAGCACTCGGTCTATATATGTAGACTACGAAAGACCAAGCAACCGTTTTGATCTATCTCTATAGATTCTAATCCCAAGGATATAGGTTGCTTCTCCTAGGTCTTTCATGGAGAAAGTTTTGGACAACCAAATTTTAACCGACTGTAAGACTGATATATCATTTCCTATAAGCAATATGTCATCGACATATAGTACTAGGAATACGACTGCACTCCCACTAACCTTCTTGTACACACAAGGTTCGTCAGGATTTTGTGAGAAATCAAACTCTTTGATTGTCTCATCAAAACGGATGTTCCAGCTCCTGGATGCTTGCTTCAGTCCATATATGGATCGTCAAAGCTTGTATATTTTGGTTTTATCAACCGATGTGAAACCTTAAGGTTGTATCATGTATACATCCTCAAGCAGGTTTCCATTAAGGAAAGCTGTTTTCACATCCATTTGCCATATCTCATAATCATAATGAGCTGTTATGGCCAGGAGCATCCGAATGGATTTAAGCATAGCTACTGGCGAATAGGTTTCGTCATAATCAATTCCTTGTTTCTGACGATATCCTTTTGCCACTAATCTAGCCTTAAAGGTAACAACATTACCTTCCATGTCGGTTTTCTTCTTGAAAACCCACTTGCACCCTATGGGCTTAATCCCTTCAGGTGGGTTAACCAAGTCCCATACTTGATTTTCGTACATGGAATCCATTTCCGACTTCATGGCTTCAAGCCATTTGTCCCCTTCTGAACTTTTCAAAACATCATCATAACTGATAGGTTCGTCGTTCGATTCACTTACGAGAAATCCGTATCTCTCTGGAATATTGCGTGTCCTATCAGATCTACGAAGAAGTGGTGTTGTTTTAGGTTCAACCGATAGCTCATCATTATGAGTTATTGGTTGTGGGTCTAGACTAGGTGTCTCTGTAATGTCTATTGGAGTTTCTTGAACTTCTTCAAGTTCACCCACTGTTTTCTTGTAAAAGAAATTCTTTTTCCAGAAATACAGCATGCCTTGAAACAAACACCTTTTGTTCCAAGGGATGATAGAATTGGTAACCCTTTGTTTCCTTAGGGTATCCAACAAATAGACATTTATCAGACTTAGCATCCAATTTGTCTGATACAGTCCGCTTCACATAAGCAGGACAACCCCATATCTTAAGGTGAGTTAAGTGAGGTTTCTTACTATTCCACGTCTCATATGGAGTAGTAGAGACTACCTTGGTCGGGACTCTGTTTAGCAAGTAAACAGCTGTCTTAAGTGCATAGCCCCAAAAGGATTTTGGAAGAGTTGCATGATTCATCATGGATCTAACCATGTCCATCAAGGTTCAGTTATGCCTCTCAGATACACCATTATGCTGTGGTGTATATGGCGGAGTCCATTGAGACAATATCCTATTGTCCCTAAGATAATCTTGAAACTCTTGACTTAAGTATTCACCACCCCGATCGGATCGAAGTATCTTAATACTTTTGCCAAGCTGTTTCTCTACTTCATTTCTGAACTCTTTGAATTTCTCAAAAGCTTCAGATTTGTGTTTCATCAAGAACACATACTCGAATCGTGAGTGATCATCGATAAAGGTAATGAAGTAGCTATAGCCTCCTTGTGCAAGAGTTGACATTGGTCCACATACATCAGTATGTATTAGACCAAGCAATTCTCCCACTGGATTACCTTTTCCGGAAAAGGATAATTTGGTCATCTTGCCTTTCAAGCATGATTCGCATGTATCAAATGAACCGGGTTCAAATGATTCCAAAATTCCACATCGGTGTAATTTGGTCATGCGTTTCTTACTTACATGGCCAAGACGACAATGCCACGTATAGGAGTCTATTCGATTATCTATTCGAGCACGTTTGTTGCTAACTTCGATATTGAAAACGTCACCGGATAAATCTAACGTGTAGATACCATTGCATAAAGTTCCGGTCCCATAAAGAACACCATTTAGAGTTATGTAACAACAATTGTTACTAAAAGTTAAATGGTAACTCTTTTCATTCAAACATGAAATAGATACAATGTTCTTTATTAACGAAGGAACAAAATAACAATTATCCAATTCTAAGACATGTCCAGTAGGGAGCTTTAGCAAATATGTTCCGATGGCAACAACAGCAATCTTTGCTCCATTTCCAACTCGCAAATTCGCTTCTCCCTTGACGAGTCTTCTTCTATTCCTTAGCCCCTGTATGTCATTACATATATGTGAGCTACACCCAGTATCAAGTACCCAGGTGGTTGAGGAAATAGAGTGACATTCAATAATGAAGATACCTGAAGAGGATGGGGCATCGGATGCCTTCTTCTTCAAGGACTCAAGATAAACCTTGCAATTTCTTCGCCAGTGACCCTCCTTGCCACAGTGATGGCAAGTGCCTTTTGGTGTCTTTTCAGTCTTTTTGGCCTTTTTCTTCTTTCCCTTATTCTGTTCTTTGGCCTTCCTCTTAGAACCTTTCATTGAGGAACCAACTAACAATACGTCTTTTGATCCTGCTTCACAGAAGGCTCTACAGTCTTCAGCAGGTTGAGCAACTCAGGAATGGTAGTCTCCAGCTTATTCATCCGATAGTTCATCACAAATTGTGAATAACTTTTGGGCAAACAATGCAGAATTAAGTCAATACTTAATTCATGATCCATTGTAAAACCGAGTGTGCTCAGTCGCTCAATGTACCCCAACATCTTCAACACAAACTGTGAGACAGAAGTGCCTTCCTGCATTTTAGAGGTGAAGAGGAGTCTGGAGACCTCGAACCTTTCGGATCTCGCCTGCTCGTCAAATAACTCATGAAGATGGAAGATGATGGTATAAGCATCAATATGGTCATGCTGCTTTTGCAGTTCAGGTACCATAGCGGCTAGCATGATGCAACTCGCAAGTTCAGAATCGGTCACATGTTTCTGATAGGCCACTAACTGGTCTGGAGTTGCATTTTCTGGAGGACGGTTGGGAAGTTGATCTTCAAGGACATAAGAAAGCTTCTCTGCCTTGAGGACTATCCTCAGGTTTCGAAGTCAGTCCATGAAGTTTGGCCCAGTCAGTTTATTGGTGTCCAAAATGGAACGCAAATTCAGAGAAGACATGATCGAGTGATTATCCTAGAAATACAAATTGAGCTTATGTGAGAAGAATGATAAAGAATGCATCAACATACATTAATTAAATCCTATTTATTTTTCGAATTGAATAACCCTTTTTATCAATTCGGGAGATCGTAGGAACACCTCCAAATAGGTTGATATCCAACCATAGATAAGAACAACCATGGTTGTGACCATCAAGTTATTCTTAGCTATGAAGGTAGGTAATTATACTGATTACATATCACATATATGTAACTATCACTTTATGCTATCAACTAATTGAATGTTTGCATAAATCATTGGGTTGTTAACTCATTAACAAGTATGCAACAATATACATAGCACCCAACTGCACCTCTCTTTACATCGACCTTGGCTGTGGCACAACAAATCGATGCTCCAAGCTTAAGGCTGACCCATTAATCAAGAAATAGTTTTAATATGGTTGGAGTTCATTCAACCGTTTAGTCAGGCTTGGATGTGTCCAACAACCAAAACTAAGGATTGACCTCTGACTCCAACTATATTAATCATAAACTAATTCCATGGTTTGAACATGTTGAGGTTCAAGCCGGGCATGGATGTGTCCATCAACCCAAACGAGAAATAAAACTCCGGTTCTAACCATATTAATGGAAGGTGTTGGCCTTAATATTTTGTAAGGGGTTTTGGGTCTCATCCTTCTCCTTTTAAGCACATTCATGACATATAATTATGTCATGTTCTAACGATTTCCTTAATAAAGTATGTATGTGACTTAATTTATCAAGTCTCATTAATTGAATTAGGTACCAGATTTCCTAATTCTAATTTCATATTTTATTCAAGGAATTATTTTGGGAAACAATTTCCTAAATTGTCATAATCAATTTCGGAAATAATATGTTTAAGACTTTGATTTCTCTAAATCAAATCTTATTAAATTAAGAGATAGATTCCCTTAATTCAATCACATATTATTTTCATGAAAATCTTATTTAAGAAAACTCTATAGGAAACCATTTTCCTAATTAATTTTGGAGACAACAATATGTAAGAGCATCACCTCTTAAATCAAATAAGGAAATTATCGTTTGAGAATCACCTCAAAATTTCCAAGATTTGATTACATATTTTATTTATGGATTTATTAATTTCAACAAATTATTTTCTTTGGGTGGCTGATAAGCACCATTTTATTGATTATTTTAAGTGCTAAAATCCATGTTTGATCCATGTTTTTATTGTTTAATTGTGATTTTACCCTAGGTTTTAGGATTTTCTATTATTTTGGACTTAATTGCAAAATTACATATTTTTGGATTATTTGGCCACTAATTTTCTGATATATTTTTGTAGGCATGAAAGGATCCTGGACCTAGGGTATACTGGGTCAAACCTGAGTCGGATGTGAACCGGATCGAATTATCAAGCCTATGATCAATCCGGGCCGTCCGATTCAAGAGCGGTTAGATCTGAGCCATCCGGGACGATCTGAAGCAATCCGAGCTAGGGTTAGGGTTGATCAAGCTCTATGATCAAGATC
>JAGFNQ010000710.1:116996-175570 GCA_024364735.1 Boesenbergia rotunda | reverse complement strand
AGTAAGAGGCGGTTTTCCGCAAGTTTTTCCCGTTAGAAAGTTAAAAATGCAATTTTCTTTAGTTTATGATTTTGCATGTAACCCTAGTTTAATCCATGCTTGTATAAGTTTAATTAAGTACCTATATGAGGTTAGGGTCTAAGAAAAGTTATGAGAAGAGAAAAGAGAAGATAAAGGTAAGGAAAAGAAAAGGCCAAGGCCTTAAGAAATCCCCAAAAGTCAAGACTTAGGGATTTGGGCACAAAGGTGCTCGTTAAAAATGCCAAGGCATTCAAGATAAGAAAAAAGTAAGTATTTATTTTCTAGGCCAGTACCCGGCGTCCAAGGGCGTCGTTAAAGAAATCCAGTGTCCAATTCCAAGGTCTTGGCCCTGGTAGACCAAGGTCTGCTCTATTAGGATTGGTGGCTCGCTACCCCAACCTTTAGGGAACGCGCATAAGATGGTACTTACGTCTTAAGTGGATCCATGTGAGTTATTATTTTCAAGTATATGCTTTAGTAAGTTTTTCTAAAGTTTAAGGAAGTTTTCTAAAAGTTAAAGAAAGATTTAAAGTTAAGGAATTGCTAAAGTTTCAAGTTAAGCCAAGAAAAAGTGGTTAAGACTTATTAATGCTTGAGTATGCATGTTTTGAGTTATACATGTTTTAGTGTTTCTTTTAAGCATAAAAGTATCTCATGTGATTTCACATTGTTTAAAAAGCATGCTTGCACATTTGAGATTTTGTGAGCTAGATAGTACTTGCTAAGCTTTATGCTTATTAGTTGCATTTCCTCTTGCTGCAGGTGAAGGTAAAGGCAAGCAATTCTGAAGGAAGACGACGAGGCGGTGCTGAGTGACGTGTGTGTGGTGGCTGACCTTGGAGAGGCCTTGGGACAGATGAATAAAAGACTTAAAGTGCATTGTTACAGATTCTTAGTTTAAGTTAGATCACATAGAATTTATCCAAGTATTTGCGTTTTAGATATTTTGCATGTCTTAAAACCACAAGTAAGGATTCGATGTCATTTTATTTAGTATAATATATCCTTATGATTGCATTGGATGAGTATGAGCGTGGTAGTTTTGAATGTCGATACTTTGATGGAGCTATTTGATGCATGTGCCAAGATGTTGTTAGTCTCCTTTTGAATTAAGTTTTTATGCTTTAAATATGCTTAAAAAGTTGCATTCATATTCCATAATGCTTTAGTAATGTTATAGAACCTTGTGTGATGAGTTTAAATGGTTAGAATTGCTTGTAATGGTGTTGGAGACTCACCCCCCAGGCGTGCCAGGTCGACCTGGCCAGGTCGACTGGGGCAGCTAGGTCGACTGGGCAGGGCAAGTTCCAATAAGTATTTTCTTTACGAATTTTAGAGAAAGGAAGTGTGTCATTGTATCATGCATGACTATTAAAGTTAGAATATCATTCTTAGATTTAAATACAAAAAAAAAGTTCCACTTTTTTAGTCGTGCATTAGAGTCAAGAAGTAGACAAGTAACGGTCCGTCTAAGGTAGAGAAGGCGGGTCGCTACACTCCTTGTGCTCACGGCAAGAAGAAAGGGGGAGAGGCTTGTGGCCGGCCAAGAGGAAGAAGGGAGGAGAGGGAGAGAGCCCAAGCAAGAATACTTGGATTATTTCGAATTAATTCCAAGCCTTGCCTTGGGTCCTTTATATAGTGGCCTCTCAACCGCCAAGTCTCTTTTTTCTTATGGAATAAATTTTCATAAGAAATTTATCATATAAATTTTCTATGACTTATTCTATCATGCCAAGTCTTGATTTTATATCATGGTTAAAATCATATTTTAATTCATGATAAAAATCAACCAAGTCTCCTTTTTCTTATGGAATAAATTTTCATAAGAAATTTATCATATAAATTTCTTTATATAAATTTCTTTATCATGGTAAATCAACCCATGATTGATTTTATAAAATAAAATAAACCAATCCATGGTTCATTTTAATTTCCATGAAAAATAAATTTCTTTATATAAATTTCTTTATCATGGTAAATCAATCCATGATTGATTTTATAAAATAAAATAAACCAATCTATGGTTCATTTTAATTTCCATGAAAAATAAATTTTATATAAATTTCTTTATTTAAATTTCTTTATATAAATTTCTATCATCCATAATTTTATAAAACAAACCACACTTGATTTATTTTATAAATTGAACCAAACAATTTGGTTCCCTCCCTTTGTTGTGGCCGGCCAAGCAAAGAGGGTGGGGACCCTCTTTGGCCGGCCTATCCAGGCCACGCCCCAATGAATTAAACTCATTTAATTCATCTATTAAGTCTTCAAAAGACTTAGCCATTTTACGCTTCCGATGCGTCTCTGAAAAATTCAGATTCGACTTATCGTTTGGCTCAACCAAACCTAATCTCTCTTGATTGAAAATCCAATTTTCAACTCGTTTTAAATCCCTCGGATTACTCGTAGTGTGTGTGACTAAATAGGCTTTTGATTTATGTTGGCCGTCTATAATTAACCAATTATAGAACGATCATGAGTGGCACCTAGTAGTACATCATGATCCCCAATTAATCGAAAGATCAACGGTTGACCTCAGAAACAATTCTGAAACCCTTCATCAGCTATAATGAATCGTGCCCCATTCCCTTCACCATCTTATACCCACATGGTTTAGGACATGGTCTATGTGTGTCAGTCCCCACTAGGCTGACTACGTCACACCTAGCCTAAGTAACGTTTTCTCGTCCTACGGATTCTAATTACTCTCATGTATCTAAGAGATTCATACTCTGAACATGTCATGCTCTGGCTAGAGGCTTCGAGTAACAATCCGACGATAGGCCCTGGGTATACATCTCCTCGTAAGGAATAGTGAATCCTTTGTAGGCTGTTCAAACATCTTCGGGCACTTCGGCTTATACCCAATCATCCTGGGTCCACACCTCCTTGGAGATGCTTGCTTAAGATGTCAAAGTATAAGTCTCCATGACCAAGATGACTTGAACACTGCAAGTCAAAGGAACATCGCACTTAAGCTACAGTAAGAACTTCACTGACATGTCTATATGTATACTACCATATGAAGTTTTACAGTCAGTCACTCCAATGAACTAGTTCCCTTAACTAGCATTCATGTTTATCTCCGGGCATCCCAATGTCACCAGCCAGTGAGAATCAGCTGATTAGAGAATAACCCATGCTAGTCTTAACAGAATTGATAGTGTCCGTTTTTATCAATTCATCGACTAGGGACAATTTCAATACTTCACAATTGCACATGTAGAGATAATCATTAGCTGTGAATTCATCACAAATTCTCTCATGCTGTGAATTGTATTGCGGACATTCAGTAAATGAGTTTAAGATCTCAATCAAATACATAAACATGTATACTTAAATAGTGAATATTCATTTATTAAAATAAATGATTACAATCATAAGGCGATTGCCTTAGGACACTTTTCTCATATTACTAACACTTCCGACTTGACCAACTAACTAAGGATGAACCTAGGAATTGGCAACCCCCACTTGTGCTTTTCCGATCCAACTTACATCCAGCGTAGTCAGAATCAGTATAGCCAATTAAATCAAAAGATTCGGTATGGGGGTACCAAAGACCGACTCCAATTGTGCCTTTAAGAAATCTCAAAATCCTCTTAACAGCGATTAAATGAGATTCCTTGGCACAAACTTGATACCTAGCGCACATACCCACAGCGAAAAGAATATCAGGTCGACTAGCTGTGAGGTATAGCAAACTCCCTATCATGCTTCGATATTGAGTCAAATCAACGGGTTTACCACTCTCATCATTGTTTAATCTTATATTTGTAGTCATGGGAGTGGTCACCTCTTTTGAATCACTCATGTTGAATTTTTGAAGCATTTCTTGTGTGTACTTTGATTGGTGCACATGGATCCCATCTCGGATTTGTTTGATTTCAAGTCCAAGGAAGAAAGTCAACTCTCCCACTAGACTCATTTCAAATTCATTTTCCATGTGTCCAATGAATTCATTTAAATAGCCCTTGTTATTTGAGCCACAAATTATGTCATCGACATATACTTGGGCTACAAAAATATTATCGCCATCTCTCCGTAGAAATAGTGTAGGGTCTATTTGGCCTCTTACAAAGCCTTTTTCAATTAGAAAAGTTGACAACCGCTCGTACCAAGCTCGGGGTGCTTGTTTAAGACCATAAATGCCTTTTTGAGCTTGAACACGTGGTTTGGGAATTCGGTACTCTCAAACCCCGGAGGTTGTTCGACATAGACCTCTTCCCTAATCAAACCATTTAGAAAGGCCGATTTGACATCCATTTGATATAATTTGAAGCCTCGATGTGCTGCAAATGCAAGCATCAATCGGATGGATTCCAATCGTGCCACGGGAGCATAGGTCTCATCATAATCAATGCCTTCAACTTGACTATAGCCCTTGGCTACCAAGCGTGCCTTGTTTCTAATGATTTCTCCCTTATGATTCAATTTATTTTTGAAGACCCATTTGGTTCCAATGATGGTGGTCTTCTTAGGTCTAGGGACTAAGTCCCAAACTTGATCCTTTCGAATTGACCTAGTTCATCTTGCATTGCAATGATCCAATCGGGATCATTTAATGCTTCATCAATTTTCCTAGGTTCAATTTCGAAAATTAAGGCAACTTCATTAGCCTCATTCCGGAAGAATGATCTAGTTCTAACCCCATGATGGATGTCTCCAACAATTTGGTCTTGGGGATGACTAGAGGCTAATCTAGTTTGCCTAGGTGTTGGTGGTGCTTCTTGAATGGGTTCACTAGACACAAGCTCAGCCTCAGGATCCGGCTGATCTATGGGTTGTCTAGCTCACCGTCATCGGATTCATCACCATCAACAACATTTGGACTCTCATTCAAACTTAGTCTCCTAAGTTCGAATTAGACTTCATCTTCTGGTTGACCATTGACTTTTGAATTTCTTCAAAGACAACATCAGAAGACTCTTCAATTAATCTAGATTTCTTGTTGTAGACTCGGTAGGCTTTGCTAACGAGGGAATACCCGACTAGTATCCCTTCATCACCCTTTGCCGTGAACTTTCCAAGGTGATCCTTGGTGTTTAGGATGAACACCTTACAACCAAACACCCTTAGGTGTTTAACCGTAGGTGGTTTCCCAAACCAAAGTTCATGAGGAGTCTTTCCTAAAAACCTATGGATGAGAACTCGATTTTGCACATAGCAAGCTGTATTTACAGCTTTAGCCCATAAGTAACTCGGTAATGAGTACTCATTAAGCATGCTTCATGCAACCTCTTGTAGAACATGGTTCTTCCTCTCTACAACACCATTTTGTTGTGGTGTTCTAGGAGTAGAGAACTCATGCCTATACCCTCTATCTTGACAAAATTCTAAAAATCGTTGATTTTGAAATTCAGCTCCATGATCACTTTAATTGTCTTAATTGTTGATGATTTTTCATTTTCAACTCTTCTACAAAAAGAAATGAAAACATCTAAGGTTTGGTCCTTATATTTTAAAAAGTAAGTCCATGTATATCTAGTAAAATCATCAATGATAACAAAGCAATATCCACTTCCATTCAATGATATGATAGTACTACAATCAAATAGATCCATGTGAAGTAAATCTAAAGCGGTAGATGTACTTACAACGCTTTTACCTTTATGTGCAGATTTTGTTTGCTTACCCATTTGACATGCATCACAAAGTTTGTCTTTTTCATACTTGATGCTTGGTAAGCCACGAACTAATCCCTTGTTGGCCAACTTCCGGATGTTCTTCATGTTCACATGTTCAAGTCTCCAGTGCCAAAGGGTGGACTCTTCTTCTTTTGACATGAAACACTTAGCAAAAGCATTAGTAGTACTTTTAAATGAAACTTGATAAATATTGTCTACTCTTGCTCCTACTAGTACCGTGTCCAAGGTGTCATGTTGTCTAACTAGACATTGACTTGGTTGAAAATCAATTGTGTAACCCGTGTCACACAATTGACTGACACTTAGGAGATTAAAAGTCATCCCCTTAACTAGAAGGACATTTGAAATTCTAAGACATTCGGATATTTGAATGTCTCCTATTCCTATGACCTTAAGACTACCATTGTTACCAAATGAAACATTACCTCTACTTTTCTTGTGAAGTGTGGTAAACAATGATCTATCCCCGGTCATGTGTTTGGAGCATCCACTATCAACGAACCAAGTTGATAGATGCTCCCCCTCAACCATAACCTACACAATTCCAAAAATAGAAGTTTTGGGTACCCAAGCCTTGGGACCTAAAGCATCAACTAAACAAGACTTAGGCACCCATGCCTTGACAACTTTCTTTTGAACCTTGGGTATCCTAGATTGTCTCATATCAGTCCTAGACATCAAGGACACAAATGAAGGTTCTTTGGGTCGGTAACCAATACCGGCCCTATTGTAGACTGCCCTTTGGGCATTCAAGATCATGTCTAGGGTTTTAGATCTAGTCGAGAACTTCTCAAGAATATTCTTGAGTCTCTCAACCTCACTCTTTAATGATTTGTTCTCTTCTTCTAGCAATTCATCATGCAAATCATCTATATCCTCAACCTTAGAGGATTTCAAATTTTCAACCTCAAGTTTCAATGACTTAATCTCATCTTCTAACATTTCAACATGCAAGTCATCTATATTATCATCCCTAGATGCTTTCAATTGTTCAATTTCCAATTGCAATGATTTAACCTTATTTTTAGACTTCTTTAGCATATTGGTTAAATATGCAATAGCTCTATAACATTTCTCAAGTTCGGGAGAAGTTACCTCTTCATCATCCGAAGATGATGAAGCCGCGTTTGAGAAGTTGGATATTCATCACTGCTTTCCTCTCCAAGAGCCATGAGTACCACATGCCTTGTGCTCTTCTCCTCCTTCTCTTCATCGGATGAGCTTGAGGAGGATTCATCCCAAGTGGCCTTTAAAGTCTTCTTCTTCTTAGATTTTTCCTCTTTCTTTTTGGATTTCTCCTCCTTCTTCTTTAGCTTCGGGCATTCATTCTTGAAATGCCCTTTCCTACCACACTCATAGCAAGAAGCATTAGTCTTATCAAGTTTAGCTTCACTAGGATTACCTTTACCCTTGAAGCGTCGACCCCTTCTCATCATCCTTCTCACAAAATTCGCCATTCGGAGGATGAGGAGCCGCTGCCATCTTCCTCGGAATTGGACTCGGATTCGGAAGAGGATGAAGATGAAGAGACTTCCTTCTCCTTCTTCTTCTTATTAGATCGTTCCCCTGCAACTAAGGCAATCCCCTTCTCCTTGGGGCCTTTGTTAGCCATTTCATGCAATTCCATCTCACAAAACAAATCATCTAACTTAACAATTGATAAGTCCTTGGATACTTTATAGGCATCCACCATGGATGACCACAAAGCATTCCTTGGAAATGCTTTTAGTACATACCTCACAAGGTCGCAATTCTCGACCTTTTCATCAATCGAATGAAGCCCATTGAGGACTTCCTTGAACCAGCTATGTAGCTTACTTACCGATTCATTTTCCTTCATGGAAAGGTTTTGTAATTGGTTGAGAAACAAATCCCTCTTGGCGATTCTTGAATCTCGGGTGCCCTCGTGGAGTTCGATGAGCTTGTTCCACAAGTCCTTTGCACTTGTGAAAGGACCAACCTTGATGAGTTGGTCTTTGTTCATGCCGCATTGTAGAGTGACAACCGCCTTCGCGTCGGCTTCACTCTTTCGAGTTTGTTCGGCCGTCCACCGCCACGATTCAAGTTCCTTGCCTTCATCATCCTTTGGAGGGTGAAGCCCTCCTTTACCGAGAACCAAATGTTGATGTTCATCTTCAAATAATACTCCATCTTGATCTCCAATATTGAAAATCAGCGCCATCAAAGAAAGGAGGTCGAGTGGTGCTAAAGCCTTCTCTCAACGCCATGGATGATAGCTCTCGGTTGTTAATCCGCAAAAATAGAGCCCCAAGCTCTGATACCACTTGTTGGAATCCGGATGGCTAGAGAGGGAGGGGGGTGAATATAGCCAATCACTTGAACTTTAAGCACTTATTGAATTTTTGCACTTCACTTTGTTAGTAGCACAGCGGAAGTATCGAAAACAGAGTATCCAAAAAAACAGGAAACAAAACAAACTAACACCACTAGCAAGATCGCTAACAAGGAGGGTTTACAAGGTTCGGGGATAACTTGCCCCTACTCCTTGGCGTGCCCTTAAGGTGGGCGATCCCTTGATCGTCGGCAGATCAAGCCCCGGTTAACACCGGATAGAAAGCAACCTCCTTCTCGGTGGAGTAACCTCTCCACAGCGTTTCAATCAATGATATAGGTTTAAGCACAATGAAACACAAGAAAGATCTTACTTAGCACTTAGCAAAGACAAGAACACAGCAAGCTTCTCCCGAGCTCCACCCAGCGACGATCTCACGCAAGAACCCTTTCTTCGTGTCTTCTCGCTATTGGACTCCAAGCCTCTTGTTCCTTCCTCCAAGTGCTTAAGCAAGGGATGATTGCTTCAGGATTGCAGTAGCTTGCTCAAGATGATAGAACTCAAGAACACGCAAGCAAAGTGTGGAGAAACACAGTCGCGCAGCAAGAACTCAAGCATCCGAACTCTACACAGCCAACTCTACTCCGCTCCTTTTATTCATCCACTGAGTATCAGATGACACCACATCACTGCAGCCTCCAGCTGCTTACCTGCAACCATCAGCTACCACTGAGCTCCTCTGGACTCCCTGAGCCTCCCTCAGACCAGCCCCAGACAGCAGCTCCGGCCAGCGCCAGCGCCCGTTGCAACCTGAGATGGAAAAAACAGACAAACCTGCTCCAAGGAAAGGTCTCCATTGACTCTCCTTGAGTGTTTGAATCCTTCCCTGTCACCTGCAGCTTAATCAGAGTATTAGGACAGCATATCAAGTAGCAAATCATATATCAGATGTTAAGCGCAGAGAATTGGATACGGTCAGACGCGATCAGAGCGTCTGACAGTGCAATTTGAATTAAAGTGATCGGTCACCGGACCGATCCAGGGCTTGTGGGTCAGTCACCAGACCGATCCATCACTTAGCTAGCTGGGACTCCCAGCTCTCGCGGAAACACAAGCCTGATCGGTCACCAGACCGATCAGGTAGCTCCCTGTCCGATCAGACTCAAGCCTGATTGGTCCACGTCTGAGTGAACAGTAACTGCGGAAATCAAATCCTAAGTCGTTGATCGGTCACCAGACCGATCAGGAGCTGATCAGCGGGGGAACTCAACTCACTGAGTGCTTCCTGATCGGTCACCAGACCGATCAGAGGCAAGGCAGTGAGGAAGTTGCCTGCTCCTTGATCGATCACCGGACCGATCAGGAGCCAAGCAACAAGGCAACGGCTTGCTCCCTGATCGGTCACCAGACCGATCAGGAGCCACAAAGTAGGTTCCCAACCTCACTGTGCGCTCCCTGATCGGTCACCAGACCGATCAGTCATCGCTGGATCGGTCACCAGACCGATCCACGAAGGAGCAGCGTGCCAATATCCCTGATCGGTCACCAGACCGATCCAGGGACTCAAACCTAGCCCTCCAAGCTAGGATTTCATCCACCTTAGCCCTCCAAGCTAAGGATTTTTCATCTAACCCTCCAAGTTGGGAATTTTCACCTAACCCTCCAAGTTAGGACTTTTCACCTAGCCCTCCAAGCTAGGACTTTTCACCCAACTCTTCCGAATTAGGACTTTTCCAAACCTAGCCCTCCAAGCTAGGACCTGACCCTCCAAGCCAGGACTTTTTCACCTAACTCTCCAAGTTGGGACTTTTCACCTAACCCTCCAAGTTAGGACTTTTCACCTAACCCTCCAAGCTAGGAATTTTCACCCAACCCTTCCGAATTAGGACTTTTCAACACCTAGCCCTCCAAGCTAGGATTTTCCACACCTAACCCTCCAGGTTAGGATTTTCCAACACCTAGCCCTCCAAGCTAGGATTTTCCATACCATGCCTAATCCCCGATTAGGACTTAACCATAATCATCATAATCATCCACCTAAACTAAAATCGGTGTCAACACCAAAATAACAATCAGGGTCAGACTGCATCAACAAGTTGTTGTCCATAGAATTATGTGTTGACCAAAGGTTGAGTGATAGTTTTGATGAGGGTCGGAGGTAAAATGAGAGAATGGTGTGTTCATCGATAGTGGAGTTGGTAGCTCTACTATCTAGGAAAGCATGTAAGATAAATTTATGGCCATGAATGTTAACTAAGCATCAAACTCGAATGTCTGTAGTGAGTCCAATGTTATAGATATTGAGAGTTTTTATAAAAATCATGTCAGTATTTGACATATGGTCACTAGGCTCTTGGATATCTATTCCTTTGCCCTTGTTAGATTGGTAGGTAGCGCTAGGATTGGATTTGAGCATGGCCAGTTCTCTTTCATGTAGGTTTAGCCTAGTTTCCAGGATTGATATTCTTGTTTCTAGAAATATATTCGTAGTACTTCCTTGGACTTGAGGAGTTGTAGGTAGGGTAATAGCAAAAGTTTGTTATAAGCATACATTGCAGACTTATCATTGACAAAGTTTGCATGTGCCTCGTTCATCTATAGTTGAATAAAAATCACATAGAAAATAAGGAATATTATTTGTTCCTATTTTTAAATTCTAATCATAGAGACATTTAGATTGTATAGGAGTAGAGGGTAAGTTTTGTTGAAACACCATGTCTATATCAATTTGCAAGAACAAAATGTCCCATTATTCTTCTAAGTCTCCAAATTCTTGTCGATATTTCTTCATGATCTTATTTGGAGTCAAGAAGGAATTTACTAGTCTATAGTCTGAGGGAGATAGTAGAAGATGTATCATATATATCTGATTGTATTTTTATTATGTCTAAATTTATATAGGTGACTACCATTGCTTCTCAAGTGTATAGATTTTTCTTAGTCGGACAAGCTAATGATAGATGACCTTCTTCATTACATGCAAAATAGGTTATTTTGTTGGCATATATTTTATTTGATTTGTATCGTTTAACATATATTCTTAGTACTTCCTTGTACATAAAGAGTTGTAGGTAGGATAATAACAAAAGTTTATTCTAGGCAATCGGGCATGGCTGTCCCTCAAGCCCGAGCTTGAAGGAGTGCTGACAGGCGAGGGACAAACTAAAAAGGTAGCAACAGTTGAATCCTACTAAGCAAGCAACAGAGTGGTCGAACAAAAGTACATCAACGCAAGAAAAATAAAGAAAGGAAATTAACATTAAGATAAGGCCCGAGGCCATTGGATCGATTACAGGCCCGACAGGTCGAGTCAAAAAGAAATTAAAATACACTTCTAAGTAAAGGGAGGAAAGGCGTCTTCCGGGATAACCTCCTGCACCCGAGTAGGCTTCACAGTGTTGGGAGGCATATCTTCAGGGATATGCCTGGCCTCTTTCAGCTGTTGTAGAGTGCTCTCGATATTGTACTTGAACATGTTGGCTGTTCGGGGAGCTAGCTGGCGGTAAAAAGGCTCCGACTGGAGATACTCCAGTCGGTGTGCTTTCAGTCGGGCCGACTACCCCGCCTTGTAGGCCGCCAGCTCCCCATTCAGCCGATTGATCTCGGCATCTCGCTCGGTCACTTTTGCAGTCCGAGCCGCTAGCTAAGTTTCCAGGGCTCTGAAGGCTTCTTCTTTGGCAGCCATCTCCATCTCTTTGTTAGTCAGGGCCAACTGGGTCGAGTGATGGGCGACTGCCGACTCTTTAAATTGTCCAGCCAATGCTTTAGCCTTAGCTGTCTTCTTATCTAAGTCCGAGTGAGCGCGAGCCTGGCGGGTCAGGGTCGTCTTCTTTTAGGCCTCCACGTTCTCCAAACGGAGGGCTAGTTAGTCAATATCCCGAGACGCAACTATTAGGGTGGCGTGCTCTTCCTCCGACCGAGCATCAGCTTCTTCTAATTGTGTCCTCAGGAGGGCAATCTCGGATCGGAGGACCTCCATACTCGGCTCACCAGGAGGAAGGGTGTTGTGGCCTAGCTTGGTCTCCAGCTCTTGCACCCCTTGCTCCGCAGCCCAGCGCTCCCTGGTATTGCGAACCAGGGATTGGGTAACCACCCGACATGCCACCCAAAACTGCACAAGTGAAAGCGTTAGGAGCAAGGCGATGAATAAGCAAAAGGAAAAGGGTCTAACCTGAGTCGCGTCCATGAAAAAGTTGTCGGCTAAGTTTAGCGGACTCCGTTCCTGGGTGGTCAACACCCCCTGATCCCAACACTCAACTAGCCGACCGTGCAGATTGATCGGCAGGGGTTGGATGACCATGTTGGATCTTGTACGGTTGCTAGAGGGGGGGTGAATAGCAAATCTTGGCTTTCTTCTACCTACGTTGTTAGTTGCACAAGCGGAAATACAATAAAAACAAAACTATCAACAAAGAACAATGCTAACAATACCGATTTACTTGGTATCCACCCCTAAGGGTGATAATCCAAGAATCCTTCGGTGGATCACTCCCCGGATAACCTCCGGCTAGCCCTTGTCGCTCCTTGTGGGTGGAGAAACCTCGCTACAACACCGACTACACAACCTGAGCACAAAGACTACTATTTAGCCTTTACCCAAGACCAAATTCGTCAAACCTTTCAACCAACACGAAGCCCTCGTAAATAGGACTTAAGGCTGACAACTCGCCACCAGTCGACTGCCCCCAGCAAAATTCGACTGTTACACGCCTAACGTTCGAATTTTGGCTGCTACCAGTCGATTGCTCCCAGGGCAGTCGACTGGTCCAGGGTCCAGAACATACTGTGAGTTTCTGTTTGTGCTGGCAATCGACTGTTATAACACCAGTCGACTACCCAGCCTCTACAAACACTCTTCCTCACACTTTTTACCCTCGTCCACATGTGCCTTCAAGCATACTCCCTTGACTTGCTCCTTAAAGTCCTCTTCCACCGGCTATCATCCCTCGGATGCGCATGCAAGTCCTCGATTTGCCTCTATGCCACCCTTCACGTGTGCCCTTTGAAGTCCACTTCTCAGCTTGCCCTTGGAGTCATCTTCCCTCGGTTCTCGTCCTTTCACGACTTTGCTGACGCTTCACCAACAACCTTAATTGTTGCCTTCGCACCCTCTTCATCTTCGGCTCTCGTCCCTCGGATGCACACAAGCCTCCAGCTTGTCTCCATGCCATCCTTTACGCACGCCTCGAAGTCCGCGCCCCTCGGCTTATCATCCCTGCTATACCAAGGTCCCTCAGGTGCACACAAGCCTCCAGCTTGTCTCCATGCAACCCTTCACCATACCGAAGCCGTCCAGCCAAGTCAATATGTGTAAACCTACAACCTGCACACTCAATTATACATATTAGATCACAAGGGAAAACCTAACTTAAACCTTTCCCCAAACATTAAAACTCATGGTCACTCCGGACCATAGATTGCCTCAACAATCTCCTCCTTTTTGATGTTTGGCAATACGTTTAAGTTAGAGAAAACAAATAGTAGTAAATAGCAATAAACAATGCTAAACAAACAACTGGACTTACGTTGCCAAGACTCCCCCTTGGACTTACACCGCCAATGCATATGCAAATGCAAACAATGTATGGATCCTATCCCAAGGCATCCCACACCTAACCCTCCAAGTTAGGACTTTTTCACCAAAACCGGGTTTTTTAAAGCTTCTCCCAAGCTCCCCCTACATTAGACTTACAAAGGCTTTTTAAGAACCTCTCCAAGGTTCCCCTTACACCAAGAATGGAGTAATCATGCTCCCCCTTAATCTCAGCTCCCCCTAAACCTAGGGTTTCTTGTAAAGGCGTGTTTAGTTTCCCAAATTAAACCCAACACTTCTCCCCCTTTGCCTAACATAAAAAAGACTCCAACAATATCCCAATTATTGAATCTTTTAATCCCTAATGATCTTAACCACAGTGCGCTAGACCCCCATACACTTGTTTTCAATCATTTGGACACAAACCAGCTGCTGGATACCCAATCTAGCCCTGGCTAGTCGACTGCCCCCCAGGGCAGTCGATTGATACTCTGAAAATCAGTTTTTCTGGCCAAATTCAGAAATGCGCCGGAAATTCCACAAATCTCCAAAAATTCTCAAATTTTGTGGTACCTATACCTACTTGGGAAAAATACATTCAATAATTTATCTATCACCATTCCCAAGTTTGACGCAAAACCCAAAATTTTCCTATGAAAATTAAGGCAAACAAGAGGCAACCTCCCCCTTGACCTATGTCTTCTCCCAATTTTCAATTTACTAAGGTTAAGTTCTACCCAACTTAACACCATAAACTCAAGTTAAGTTCTACCCAACTTAACACCTAAGTTCTTCCCCATGTCAAGTTGATCCTAACTCATCACCCCAAGTTTTCTACCCTAGAACCTTCTAAAGACTCCTAGAAAACATGGAAAAATCTAAAAATTTACAAGCACATTTGCTAGGATATACCCTATCCTAGAAAAATATGTTTCCATGAAGAATACAAATGTGCTTGACTTTTGGTACATCCTCTAATTTTCTCAAGAAGTTTGGCATTTTGTATCAACCTTCAAATCTATTCATGAACCCTTATGTTTGCCAAAACCATCCATCTTGATTTTACACATATAATGGTCCTCAACTCTTCCTTTTTATGTATCCTTAATATGATGAAAGCCTTCCCCTTTATATCTCTTAATCCTAGATACATATGGGAAACTTTCATATCTTTTCATTCATCAAAGACTTATCATTTAATATCATCTAATGAACCTTAAGCACTCATCAATCCTCCATAAGTTTCATGATGCTACTAAAGCCCTATTCCATACACTCAACATTCAATCATGAAGTAAACCTTTATCCAAAGAATATGATAACATAAACAAGGATTTTGATTCAAAGTCATATCCTATCATCCAATAACGATTCATGACCTTTAAATCATATAATGACATAACATTTCATAAGGTAACATGACCTTTTCCTATGGTTTCAATATTGTAGGGTCTCATCACCCAATCTGCCCTTTTTGCTTAAACCTATGGATCAGTCGACTGCCCCTGTGGCAGTCGACTGCTAAAATGAATAGAGTGCTCTCAAGGCTGAATTCACTCGGATCAGTCAACTGCCCCCAGGGCAATCGACTGATACCTGAATTTCAGATTTTCAGCCCAATTTCAGTAATGCCTAGTTAATTCCACAAATCTCCAAAAAATCTAAAATTTTATAGGGAGATTTATGAAGCCTGTATCTACTTGAGAAAAATATGTTTCCAAACAAATGTACTCTAAATCCCAAGATTGGCAAGAAACTCAACTTATCCTAAATTGTATAATTTAACCTTTTCCAAAAGTCCTAATTTTGGCTTCTCCTCAATGTATCTTCTTATACTTGATCATAATTCATTTCTATCACTGAATTATATGGTATTCACCCATTAAACCCTGATTTTATCAAATATACTCCTATTTTCATTTTTTTCTCCATAATTCTCCTTTTAATGTGCCACTTCCCTAGGGTTAAGACTCACCTTAGTCTTCCAAACCCTTTTGGCACATTTCCTAGTCCACCTAGACTTCCTAGAGAAACCATCTCTTGAGATCCATTTACCATGGATCCCAAAGGCTCCTAGAGCTCCCCTTTGAGCTCTTAACCCTAGCCACCTCCCTAGGTGACTCAATCCACACTAGGCCACACCGGTGAGTCCCTGGTGATTCTTGGCCTACAAATTTAATCTTCTTAACCTTGGACTCCTTGTCCTTGGTTAAGCCATTTTCTTTTCCTTTAAATGGCACCCCTTGCCATTCTTGGACTTCTCCTTCTTGTCATGATTATATGCTTCCCCAGCATATTCCTTTCCATTGGCCTTAGAGGTCTTAGACCGGTATCCCAACCCTGATCTATCATAGTTGGGTTTTAAACTACCCAATACCATGTCTAAACCCTTAGATCCAACCTTGAATCTTTCTAGGGTCTTTTCCAATTTATCAAGCCTTGCCCTCAAGGCTTGATTTTCCATTTCCAAGTTTCTAACCTTAGTGTCCACATGTCCACTTTGGACATTCCTAGACCTACCCTCCTTTCTAGGCACATTCCTCCCCTTCTTGGGATTAATGTCATGATCCTTAGGTCTAAAGGTCTTTGATTTTTCATAATGTATGACCTGTCTAGGGTTATGATCTACCTTGTTAACCTTATTCCTATCATTGTTTTTAAAACCATGATTGTGCACAAGTAAGTAATTTTCATTAATCTTAGCATATTAACACTATTTTTAATATGCATGGAGAAACTCAAATTTGAATTACATTTTAACTTAAGGTTAGGAATTACCTCCCTTACCTTTGGAGCTCCTCCTTGTTGCAAACTTCTTTTCTTTCTCTCCTCCTTCTCCCATCTTCTCAATTTCTCCATCTTCTTTAGTTCTCCTTTCCTTGGGCACTTGGTCTGGTAGTGCCCTAGCTCTTCACATGTGAAGCATCGAATCTTCTCTCTTTTCTTTTGAACTTCCTCATTCCTACAACTCATGTTAGAATTTAATTGAATTGAGATGAGTTTAGAGTGTACCTCCTTTTTCTTACCTTTAGACACTTGTCCTTGTAGTGTCCCTTTTCATTGCACTCAAAGCATGTGATATGGTCCTTTTTCTTTGCTTTGGTGGAGGTGGAAGCTTCTTCTTGCTCTTGTGTGGATGAGGGTCTCTCCTCCCCCTCAACTCTTGAACTTGACACCTCCTCTTCTTCTCTTGATGAGGTGGAAGATTTATCATTCAATTTTGCCTCTTCACTTGATGAAATTGACACTTCCTTTTCTTTTTCCTCCTCTTGACCCATTTTGCTTGTCTCTTTGGGCTCTTCCATCAATTGATCTTGTGTAGGTTTCTCGTGACATTTTTCCAACTTATCCCACAATTCATAAGCATTCTCATATTTACCTACACCACTTAACACATTATTAGGCAAAAGATTTACCAATATATCAATTACCTTCTTATTTGCCCTAAATTGTTCTTGTTGCTCTTTGTCCCAATATCTAGGATGAAATTTCTTTCCGTGCTTGTCCTTTGGAACTTCGAAGGGCTCTTCTATTGCTATCCTACACCCTCACTCCATTCCAAGCAACGTCTTCATTTGCATCCTCCAATAGTCGGGATCTTCATGATCGTAGGGAGGCAGAGTGTAGATGTCATCCCCTAGTTTATCTTCCATCATTTTCCTCTAGCTTTCTTTGCTCCCTTGGCGGTTAGTCCAATAAGAGCGGTCCTTCGCTCTGATACAACTTGTTGGATCTTGTACGGTTGCTAGAGGGGGGGTGAATAGCAAATCTTAGCTTTCTTCTGCCTACGTTGTTAGTTGCGCAAGTGGAAATACAATAAAAACAAAACTAACAACAAAGAACAATGCTAACAATACCGATTTACTTGGAATCCACCCCTAAGGGTGACTAATCCAAGAATCCTTCGGTGGATCACTCCCTGGATAACCTTTGTCTAGCCCTTGTCGCTCATTGTGGGTGGAGAAACCTCGCCATAACACCGAGTACACAACCTGAGCACAAAAACTACTATTTGGCCTTTAATCAAGACCAAATTCGTCAAACCTTTCAGCCAACACGAAGCCCTCTTAAATAGGACTTAAGGCTGACAACTCGCCACCAGTCGAGCCCCCAGTAAAATCCGACCGTTACACGCCTAACATTCGAATTTTGGCTGCTACCAGTCGACTGCTCCCAGGGCAGTCGACTGGTCCAGGGTCCAGAACATACTGTGAGTTTCTATTTATGCTGGCAGTCGACTGTTATAACACCATTCGACTGCCCTGCCTCTACAAACACTCTTCCTCACTCTTTTGACCCTCGTCGACATGTGCCTTCAAGCATACTCCCTTGGTTTGCTCCTTGATGTCGTCTTCCACCAGCTATCGTCCCTCGGATGTGCACGTAAGTCCTCGACTTGCCTCTATGCTACCCTTCACGTGTGCCCTTTGAAGTCCACTTCTCAGCTTGCCCTTGGAGTCATCTTCCCTCGGCTCTCATCCCTTCACGACTTTGCTGACTCTTCACCAGCAGCCTTGACTGTTGCCTTCACACCCTCTTCATCTTCGGCCCTCGTCCCTCGGATGCACACAAGCCTCCAGCTTGTCTCCATGTCATCCTTCACGAACACCTCGAAGTCCGCGCCTCTCAGCTTATCATCCCTGCTATACCAAGGTCCCTCGGGTGCACACAAGCCTCCAGCTTGTCTCCATGCAACCCTTCACCATACCGAAGCCGTCCAGCCAAGTCAATATGTGTAAACCTGCAATCCTGCACACTCAATTACACATATGAGATCACAAAGGAAAACCTAACTTAAACCCTTTGCCCAAACATCAAAACTCATGGTCACTCCGAACCATAGATTGCCTCTACAGACCTGAGTCAGGTTGACTGCCGAAGGAAGTTGCAAGTCAACCAGAAGTCGAGGAGGAGATCGGGGCGCTGAAGTGGAGGGAGTCGAAATATCTGGCCTCGGGGGGTCAGTCAAGGCACCCGAGTGAGGCGGTGCCGAGCTGGAAGCCAAGACCCTTGTGTCAGAGGGAGTGCGGCCGCGCAGAGGAGCTATCAGGTCATGAGCTTCCTCAATCAATTCCCGAGGCAGAGATGTGCTCGGGAAAAAGTCGCTCGACGACATTTTCTCGTCAATCTCTCGGAGGCTAGTTGCTCCGCCTCTGCCTCCATCCTGGGTGCCTCTATCTCTGAGTCCACCACTAGTGGCTCTGTCTCAGAATCCACCACTAGTGGTTCCGCCCCGAGTCACCCTTAGCATTCTCTGATTGCTCCAGGGCCTCAGTGTTGTGCATTGGTGGCACAACCCCCTGTGCCAATTCCTCTGCCGCCCTAGCATTTAGCTCTGCCTCATCGAGACCGAGCTCTTTAGCGAGTACTGCATCCCACATGGTTTGAGTTGCAACACAGAAAAAGCTTTAGTTAGAGCTAAAAAATTCAAGGAAAAAGCGAAAACTTACCGAACGAGCCGGACAGAGCGGTAGGGATCTGGCTTAGTCAAAAAATGTATAGCACCGCCTCACTCAGCAAGCAGCCGACATGGACGCGAAGCCCCCCAAGCTTAGAGTAAGCCAGCTAAAACGCTGGCTCCGAGCGATAATTCTTGGGCATAGGTGGCTTAGTGGGTAGGTTCTCTACCCATTTGGTAGGCCAGTTTGGGGCGGGAGTAGTATTCACAAAAAAGAAATGGGTCTTCCATCCCTTGTTGGAAGAGGGAACCTTATCCAAGAAGGCCGATTTGGCTCGGGCTTGAAAGAAAAAATTGCCCAGCTCTTGCTTCTTGGGGTAGTAGAAAAGTGGAAGATCCGAGGGTCGAGAGGAATGCGGTATATAGAGAAGATACCTATAGTACCGCATGGGATCCGAATGGACTTCGGGGCCAGTTGGGAAAGCGGTATCTAAAAATATCTACAGTCTTCTTTTATGAAGGGGTGAAGAGGGAATCTCAGCCCGGCCAATAAATGGTCTCTGAAGATAGCAAAATAACCTAAGGGAGGTAGGTCCGGTCGGTCACGACGATTAGGAAGGGCCAGGTGGTGCTCATCCGGGATCTGATAGTCCGACCGGAGGGTCTTGAGTGTTGGTGCAAGTTGCATCAGTGATGCCCTCCTCTAAGTGTTTTAATGTCAGTGATACATTAAACAAGAGAAGGGGAGTTAAAAGAGGAGTAACAAAATGGACCAAAGTCCTAGTAAATCTAGGCAATAAGTCCTGGTTCGAAGAATTGGGCACTAAGTCCTGATCATGGATTGGGCACTAAGTCCTGGCAAAGGGCTGGGCACCGAAGACCTGCTCGGAAGGTGGGCATGAAGTCCTGGTCGAGGACTGGGCAAGAAGACCTGACCGAGGGTTGGGCATTGAAGACCTGGTTCAAGGAATTGGGCACGAAGACCTGGCCGAGGGTTGGGCACCGAAGTCCTGGACTAGGGTTTGGGCACGAAGTCTTGGTCTGAGGGACTGTGCAACTTAGCTGAGTGATGACTAAGGACAGAAGTAGAGATGGGTCGGGGTTCGGACGTCTCGAGATCCGAGAGTGTCGGAGGCTAAGTAAAAGTCCACCCAAGGACTGGGTGGCAACCGGCTTCTGAAAGGAGTAGGTGAAAGGCGCGTTCTCAGGGGTGAGAACTTGCGTCGGTTCTACCTAGGGATTCATGGAAATCCGAAGTCAGAACCAAGTCCGTAAGGCTAATATTGTGTGTATATTTGCTTTGTATTTGTGTATCTTGCAGGTACCAAGAACCGGAGACAAAGCAAGCAAAGAGCTGGAAACCAGCCAAGCCAGGCGCCCCCATCAATAGGGGTGCCCAGATCAAAGAACAAAAACCAGTTTTGGGTTGGAAGCTGTGAAGCCAGGCGCCCAACATGATCCAGGCACCCAGGTCAAAGAAGGAAATGGCAGTTTCATGAAGAAAGCAGAATAGGCTTCCATTCAGGCGCCCGGGATGATACAGGCGCCCAAGTTGAAAGCTGTATTTGCTATTTCGAGTTCGAAATAGAGATAAGCTTTCATTCAGGTGCTGGGAGGTCCGGGGCACTCTGGTCAAAGGTTTTATCAGCTGCGACGAGTTCGGCGCAGAGATAAGGTTTGACCAAGTCGATAGGGGCACCCCCATCATCACAGGCACCCGTATGAAGCCTATAAAAGGGGCTTCGACCCCTCTGCTTCAAACATAACTTTCCAGAATGAGTCTGAGCATTCTGACTGACGACAAAGTGCTAAAGATGAGGTTCTGCAACCGGGAGGCTCCAGGAGGAAGTGCGAGGCACTTCGGAGGTCCAGTTCGGCCGAGGCTTCGACCTTAATTGTTTGGTTTGCTATTAATTATTTCACACTTAATTTCATATCTTTTTCATTGTAACTTCTGCACTATAAGACGGGTTTTCTCCACCTCCGGAAATTTCGGAAAGGAGACCAATAGTGGACTCATGCCAAGTACATAGGCCTTGGACGTACTGACCCTGGGGGGTCGGGAACCAAGTAAATAAATCCCGCGTGTCCGTTGTCTTGCTTTTATTTTTCTGTTTTAATTTTCCGCTGCACTAATGCTCTGAGTCTAGAAAGATCGGAAGTTTTATGAAGTTTCCGTGACAAGTTTTCGGTCGATATTCACCTCCCTCTATCGACGGCACTGGTCCTACAAGTGGTATCAGAGCCAAACCGCTCTTCACCGGACTAACCGCGATGGAGCAACGACGCCAGGAGTTGAGGGGGAGCCCAGGGGTGAATCAGGTACAATTTTTTAATGTCTATTTTTAAATTTCATATTATATGCTTCACGTGCAGGGAGAGAGGACACTACAAAAGTCAGTGTCCTACTCGTAAGAATCGATCCTCACGGCGGCAAAGGAGGCACCAGCGCCAGGAGTCCGGAGAGACAAAAGTCACGTACAATGCTTCAAATACGAGAAATACGGACACTACAAAAATCAGTGTCCGACAAAGGTACGTAAAATTTATGTTCCGAAAATTTTAAATCTTCTGCATTTTCTTATGTAAATTATTTAGATAATTTTACTGAAAAATTAAATTGTGTAAATAGGCAAATTAATGTCTTGCATGATCAACTAAATAATGTAGACAGTAATAAACTACCAAAAATTAACTCTTTAATTATCAATATCAATAAATTAATCTGTAAAATTAATTCTGAAATTAATCTTAATTTTAATTCTGAAAATCGATCTGATAATTTTACTGTTATTAATTTTGAAATTAGATCTGATAAAATTACTGAAATTAATACTGAAAACTTTGACAATTTTAATTTGGATAATTCTAAAATCAAATTTGAAAATCTTAAGGATAATACTGAATTCAAATTTGAAAATCTTAAGGATAAATCTGAATTCAAATTTGAAAATCCTTTAGATAATTATGAATTCAAATTTGAAAATCCTTTGTATAAATCTGAACTCAAATTTGAAAATCCTTTAGATAATTATGAATTCAAATTTGAAAATCTCAAGGATAATTTTAAAGATAACTCTGAAATTAGTAAAGATATTTTTGGAGATAATCCTCAAATTAATGAAAATATTTCTGAGGATAGTGGAGATAATGTCTCTTTAGATTACAATTTAACTATTCCCTTGGATAATCCTAAAATATTAACTAGTGACCCATATTACTCCTCCTACTTTGAGGATATTGAAAGATCTAATTTTGAGGAGGAGATGGAATTTTCTAAGAATAAGGTCATAGACAATAAAAATCACAAAGATTCAAATAAACCAGAATTATTAGAAAAACTTGAAAAGATAAATAAAGGAGAAATAGTAAGGAATCAGATATTTTCGAAATAATGAAGATGATGAAATTAGACCCACAACTTTTGACCAACCCAGAAATCTTGAAAATTAAATCAAGATAAACCTTAAAAACTTTGATTAAATTTTAATCAATTTTTATGCCTTAACATAATCCTTTAGTTTTAAGATCAATTAATTCTGAACTTTAATTAATCCTTAATTTATTAATTCGAAATTAATCCTCAATTTAATTTAATCAACTTAAATTAATCATTTAAATTAATTCCTTAATTAATTCAAATCAAATTCAAATTAATTCAAATAAATTCAATTAGATTTTAATTAATTCAAATTCAAATTAATTCAATTAAATATTAATTCAATTAATTCAAATTAATTCAATTAATTCAATTAAATCTTAATTCAAATTCAAATTAATTCAATTAAATTTCAATTAAATCTTAATTCAAATTCAAATTAATTCAATTAAATCTTAATTCAAATTCAAATTATTTTAATTAAATCTTAATTCAAATTCAAATTAATTCAATTAAATCTTAATTAAATCTTAATTCAAATTAATTTAATTAAATCTTAATTCAATTAAATCAAATTAATTCAATTAAATCTTAATTAAATCTTAATCAAATTCAATTTAATTCTTAATTAATTTAATTAATTGTTAATTAACTCAATTCCAATTAATTTTTAAATAACTTAAACTCAAACCAAATAAAATTTTACCCAAACTGCAACAATTAATTTAATAAAATTAAATATGTCAAAGTGGGTTGACATATTCGCGGGTTCACACGACATGTATCAAATTGGGAATTTGATACATCATTAGAAATTTAATTAAATATTTTGACTTGTTTGACTCATGCATAAACCGCCATGTCATGCATTTGCTATTTCTTTTAAATATATGACATGTCATTCATATTTAAATTTTATGCATGATTTAGAACGGTTATAGGAAAAAGAATAGTTGAAACTTGAATAACCTAGTATTAGGTTGAGGTGAGATGATAGTACGTTAGGGAAGCCTTTTTGGTGGAACTAGCCGAAGCTACCGATCCAAAACCTAAGCTAGTTAGACTAAAATCTCTCAAGAAGTAACTTGAAGATGAATTTTCTATAAAAGGCTTTGTCAAGGAAAGGGTTGATGATCCAATAAGGCTACGACCAAAGAAGGTCTTGTGCCTCGCCAAGACCTGGAAGCCAATTACTGAAAATCAAATTCACTTTATTATTGTTAGATTTGAATCTAACACAAGCTTCAATTAAGTCTTAGATTTAATAATAAATTAAGTAAAATGATTCAAGCATCTCATAATATACCCATAAGGCAACCATGCTTGTTGTATTGATGTTGATGCAGTCTGGCCCGGTTGTTATTTTGGTGTTGACAACGATTTAAGTTTGGTTGAATGAATTCGGGTTAAGTCCAAGTGGATCGGGAGATCGCACGCTGGCATGGGAAAATACCTAGTGGGACTAGGTGGAAAAGACCTAGTGGGACTAGACACACCTAGTGGAATTAGGTGGAAAAGACCTAGTGGGACTAGGCACACATAGTGGGACTAGGTGAAAAGACCTAGTGGGACTAGGCACACCTAGTGGGATTAGGTGAAGTGGAAAAGACCTAGTGGGACTAGACATACCTAGTGGGACTAGGTAAATCCTGGTGAGTGAAGCCAGGTCCTAGCTTGGGAAGCTAGGTTGACTGAAACCCTGGCTTGGGAAGCCAGGTCCTAGCTTGGGAAGCTAGGTTGGATGAAACCCTGGCTTGGGAAGCCAGGTCCTAGCGTGGGAAGCCAGGTCCTAGCTTGGGAAGCTAGGTTGACTGAAATCCAGGCTTGGGAAGCCAGGTCCTAGGTTGAGAAGCTAGGTTGGATGAAACCCTGGCTTGTGAAGCTAGGTCCTAGCTTGGAAAGCTAGGTTGGATGAAATCCTGGTGAGTGAAGCCAGGTCCTAGCTTGGGAAGCTTGGTTGAAGTCCCAGTGAGTGAAACTGGGCATGGAGTCTTGGTCCGGGGGACTGAGCACGAGTCAGAGAAGGCTGGGAGCCTGTTCTCTTGACTTAGGCTGGGAGGTTGGGACATGGGCATAGAGTCTTGGTCTGGTGACCGATCCAGTGATGTCTGATCGGTCTGGTGACCGATCCAGTGATGTCTGATCGGTCTGGTGACCGATCAGGGAGCATACAGAGACTTTGGAAACCTTTCTGTTCGGCTCCTGATCGGTCTGGTGACCGATCAGGGAGACTATTCAGATCGTTCTGGTGAACGATCAATTGTCGCGAGCTTCTCACTATAACCGATCAGGCTGGAGCCTGATCGGTCAGGAGGTGCTCTAATCGGTCCCCAGACCGATCAGGCCACATCTTGATCGGTCTGGTGATCGACCAGGAGGCTTGGGCTGCGAATCTAGAAAAACACCCTGCAATGGGGTGGATCGATCTGGTGACCGATCCATGACTTGGGTCCGATCTGGTGATCGATCACGAAGAAGTCGCGATTTCTGATTTCTCACTGGGGACCGATCAGGCTGAGGCTGATCGGTCTAGACCCATCCTGATCGGTCTGGTGACCGATCAGGTCGTCTCTGATTGGTCTGGGGACCGATCAGAAGCTGAACTTTAATTCAAATACGCTGTCAGAAGTTTCTGATCGCGTCTGTTTTCTCGTCTGATACACTTATACACTACTGATTACGTTTGATATGATTTGCTAAGCTTCTATTGAAGTATGCAGGCTTTACAAGGATGGTTCAAACATTGGAGGAGAGTCAATGGGAAGCTTTCCTTTGAGCAGGTTTGGCTGTTTCTTCTTCTCAGGTTACAACGGACGACTGGCGTGGGCTGGCAATGACTGGAAGTTGACGAGCTGACCTGGACTTGGCTGAAGAGAGTTTAGTGAGTCCAGAAGAGGTCAGGAGTAGCTGAGACTGTTGCAGACAAGCTGGTGAGCAGCTGGGAGCTGCAGAGGCATGCCTGTGACTTGAGTTGTTGAGCAGAGGCTTAAGAGCTGATGGCAAAGAAGTCTCTGCAGGTCTTGGCAAGGAAGTGATCCATCTCTTTGAGTGATAACTCTAATCCTTGAAGCAACACTTGAGCATCAATCTTGAAGACACTGAAAACGTGAGTGCTTGGAAGAAATCAGAGAGCTTAGCGAGTCCATCAACAAGCAGACACGATGAGCAGGGAGTTCTTGCATGAGAGTTGTGCTGGGTGGAGCTCGGTGAAAAGTTCTTGTGTTCTTTCTGTCCTAAGTGCTCTGTAAGCTTCCTTGTGTTTCTCTGTGCTTAATTGTATCATTCCGTTGAAACGCTGTGGAGAGGTTACTCCATCGAAAAGGAGATGTTATCTTATCCTGATTTTTCGGGGCTTGATCTGCCGACGATCAAGGGATCGCCCACCTCACGAGCACGCCAAGGAGTAGGGGCAAGTTATCCCCGAACCTTGTAAATCCTCATTGTTAGCGATCTCGGTTGTGATTTTAGTTTGTCTTTCTTTTCCTGCGTTTCTGCATTTCTCTGTTTTCTGTTTGCTTTGCTTCCGCTGCTAACCATTCAAGTGCAGAAATTTTAAAAGATCAAAGAATTAGTGTTTGGCTATATTCACCCCCCCCCCTCTCTAGCCATCCAAGGACCAACAAGTGGTATCAGAGCTTGGGGCTCTGTTCAAACGGCTTAACATCCGAGAGCTAACAAAGATGACCATGGGAAGAGAAGGGTTTAGCACCAGCCAACCTCCTTCCTCGATGGCATTGATTTTCTATATTGGAGGTCAAGGATGGAGTTTTACCTCAAAACCAACATTAGCATGTGGTTTGCTGTCAAGGAGGGTTTTTCCACTCCTAAAGATGCTGAGGGAAAAGAGTTGGATTTTTCAAAGTGGTCGGCTGATCAAAACAAAAGGGGAGAAGCCGATGCCAAAGCTGTGGTCATCTTGCAATGCGGGATGACCAAGGAGGAGCTGATCAAGGTTAGCCCTTTCACCTCTGCCAAAGACTTTTGGAGCAAACTCATTGAGCTCCATGAAGGAACTCAAGACACCCAGACTGTCAAGAAAAACCTCTTTCACAGCCAACTCCAAAATCTGTCCATGGAAGAGGATGAAACTGCAAGTATACTTCATGGTCATTTTAAAGAGATACTCAACGGTCTCCACTCCATTAATGAAAAGGTCGAGAACCGAGACCTTATAAGGTATGTTCTCAAAGCTTTTCCTAGGAACGTCTTGTAATCATCCATGGTGGATGCTTATAAGGTTTCCAAGGACTTATCTTTTGTTAAGATAGAAGATCTATTTTATGAGTTGGAACTACATGAGATCTCTAACCAAAGCCCAAAGGAGAAAGGGTTAGCTTTTGTGGCAGATGACAGAAGAAACAAGAAGAAGGGAAAGGGTTAGCTTTTGCGCCTAGCAGTCCTTCGCTAGGGCTTTTGACTCTGGCATTCCTTCGCCAGTGCCTAGCAGTCCTTCGCTAGGGCTTTTTACCCTGGCATTCCTTCGCCAGTGCCTAGCAGTCCTTCGCTAGGACTTTTTATCCTGGCATTCCTTCGCCAGTGCCTAGCAGTCCTTCGCTAGGACTTTTTACCCTGGCATTCCTTCGCCAGTGCCTAGCAGTCCTTCGATAGGACTTTTCCTGCACACTAGAGTAACTTGTTAGAAAACAAGTAAGACTTAACGTTTGACCTCTGTTGCCATTATCAAAACACATGTTTGACTTGGGTGCATTCTACACCAACAGTCAGGAGTAGCTGAGACTATTGCAGACAAGCTGGTGAGCAGCTGGGAGCTGCAGAGGCGTGCCTGTGACTTGAGTTGTTGAGCAGAGGCTTAAGAGCTGATGGCAAAGAAGTCTCTGCAGGTCTTGGCAAGGAAGTGATCCATCTCTTTGAGTGATAACTCTGATCCTTGAAGCAACACTTGAGCATCATTCTTGAAGACACTGAAAACGTGAGCGCTTGGAAGAAAGCAGAGAGCTTAGCGAGTCCATCAACAAGCAGACACGATGAGCAGGGAGTTCTTGCGTGAGAGTTGTGCTGGGTGGAGCTCAGTGAAAAGTTCTTGTGTTATTTCTGTCCTAAGTGCTCTGTAAGCTTCCTTGTGTTTCTCTGTGCTTAATTGTATCATTCCGTTGAAACGTTGTGGAGAGGTTACTCCATCGAAAAGGAGATGTTATCTTATCCTGATTTTTCGGGGCTTGATCTACCGACGATCAAGGGATCGCCCACCTCACGAGAACGCCAAGGAGTAGGGGCAAGTTATCCCCGAACCTTGTAAATCCTCCTTGTTAGCGATCTCGGTTGTGATTTTAGTTTGTCTTTCTTTTCCTGCGTTTCTGCATTTCTCTGTTTTCTGTTTGCTTTGCTTCCGCTGCTAACCATTCAAGTGTAGAAACTTTAAAAGATCAAAGAATTAGTGTTTGGCTATATTCACCCCCCCCTCTCTAGCCATCCAAGGACCAACAAGTGGTATCAGAGCTTGGGGCTCTGTTCAAACGACTTAACATCCGAGAGCTAACAAAGATGACCATGGGAAGAGAAGGGTTTAGCACCAGCCGACCTCCATTCCTCGATGGCATTGATTTTCTATATTGGAGGTCAAGGATGGAGTTTTACCTCAAAACCAACATTAGCATGTGGTTTGCTATCAAGGAGGGTTTTTCCACTCCTAAAGATGCTGAGAGAAAAGAGTTGGATTTTTCAAAGTGGTCGGCTGATCAAAACAAAAGGGGAGAAGCCGATGCCAAAGCTGTGGTCACCTTGCAATGCGGGATGACCAAAGAGGAGCTGATCAAGGTTAGCCCTTTCACCTCTGTCAAAGACTTTTGGAGCAAACTCATTGAGCTCCATGAAGGAACTCAAGACACCCGGACTGTGAGAAAGACCTCTTTCACAGCCAACTCCAAAATCTGTCCATGGAAGAGGATGAAACTGCAAGTATACTTCATGGTCATTTTAAAGAGATACTCAACGGTCTCCACTCCATTAATGAAAAGGTCGAGAACCGAGACCTTATAAGGCTTTGTTCTCAAAGCTTTTCCTAGGAACGTCTTGTAGTCATCCATGGTGGATGCTTATAAGGTTTCCAAGGACTTATCTTTTGTTAAGATAGAAGATCTATTTTGTGAAATGGAACTACATGAGATCTCTAACCAAAGCCCAAAGGAGAAAGGGTTAGCTTTTGTGGCAGATGACAGAAGAAACAAGAAGAAGGGAAAGGAGGAGGAGAAGAACCACTGTCACGTGGCTCTCGTGGCCTTAGAAGAGTCATCCAAGGAGAGTGAAGACGAATCAAGTGACTCCTCAACCGCACCTTCATCATCTTCGGATGATAAAGAGGTAATCTCTCCGGAGTTAGATAAATGCTATAGGACAATAGCATGTTTAATTAAGTTGTTAAAGAAATCTAAGAACAAAGTAAAATTATTAAAATTAGAAGTAGAAGAATTGAATCTTCTAAGGTTGAGGATATTGATTATTTTCATAATGAATCCCTTGAAATGAAAATAAGGACTTGAAGAGCGAAGTTGAAAATCTCAAGAATATTCTTGAAAAGTTTTCAACAAGCTCTAAAACATTAGACATGATACTAAATTCACAAAGAGCAGTTTATAACAAGGCCTATATAGGTTACCGACCTAAGGAACCAACCTTTGTATCATTAATGTCTAGAACACATTTTGGATCGTCAAATAACTCTAAGGCTCAAAAAGCTAGAAAGAAAAAGACTAAGGCATGGGTGCCTAAGCCCCTCATTGTTGAGGCATTAGGTCCCAAAATTTGGGTACCTAAAACCTCTATCTTTAGAATTGTTTAGCATTGATTGAGGGGGAGCATCCATCAACATGGGTTGTTGATAATGGATGCTCAAAATCCATGGTCAGGGAAAAATTGTTATCCACATGATTAGTTATGAAAAATTCAAATTAGATGATTTGATCTCCATTGCTTTAATTATTATAACAATGTAATCCCTTGGCTAGTGATTTTTATGGAATTCATGTGTCAAAATACTTAACCATGCTTAAGTATAATCTACATTAGTATTAAAGTACTTACATGATCAAGTTTGCTTCCAAAACAAAGAAAAAAACTATCTAGTTCATCTATACCAAATAGCAACACGTGATCATTACTTCTAGTATCCATGGTTGGTGAATTTCTGTTTGAAAATTGAATGGTTGATATCATGAATAGTATAGCTAAGGATTGGATGCATTTTAATCAGTTGTTGCTATATATGCCATGTTTAACCTTTAACCCTTCTGGAAAAAGGAAAATTGTAAGTTGTTGCTAATAATTGAGATTAGGACTATGGACTAAATTAGATTATCAAAAGCATGTACACTCTGATACAAACTGATCAAAAGTGGAACACAATTGATCATTCATTGAAATTGATACACACATGTTTTGT
Organism: Boesenbergia rotunda; assembly: GCA_024364735.1. Taxonomy (NCBI): domain Eukaryota; kingdom Viridiplantae; phylum Streptophyta; class Magnoliopsida; order Zingiberales; family Zingiberaceae; genus Boesenbergia; species Boesenbergia rotunda. The sequence continues at coordinate 145,896 of JAGFNQ010000710.1, read as the reverse complement.
TTCTTTTCATAGAAATTCTTAATTCTTGATGTGGGATATAGTTTAGTTAAGGGAAACAAATCATGTTGCTTAAGGGAAATGAATTTTGATTAATGGAACCCTTTTTAGGAACAAATGGATCAAATCTGATTGTATTAGGGTTTAGGGTTGAAACCAATTCAATTTCTGAAACTGATCAGTTTCAGAAAACTTTCTGTGTCGAACCAGATCGGTCCACCGACCGATCAGGACTTACCCTGATCGGTCCACAGACCGATCAGGGATCCCTCTGATCGGTCCGGTGACCGATCAGATCAATTCAGATCAGGGAATTCCCTGATTAGGTCAAAAATTCTTGAGTCCTATCCCCTTTCATCGAATTGTATCAGTTTAATGATCATACTACCAACAAATCTGAACCCAATTACGATTGGAACATACTCACCATACTTGGAACAAAACCTAATACTAATTCAATACAAACCCATGTTGGAATTTTCAAAATTCATAAGAAAGGGTTGTTTGAATCATGACTCTTGCTCCTTGATCATGTTTCAGAAATTTTTCTGAAATATCGTTTGGAGTCTACACCCCTGTTATGGAATGTCAATTGTTAATGCAGTCTGTTCTAGAATGAATCAGAGTTATAGAAATTTTTTTGAAAACTGATTGTTCATAGATAAATCAGAAATTTTTCTGTATCGATCATCAGTCTAATGAAACTGCGCTAATTATTGCTGTATGATGCATATACATTGTTGCCATGATACATTTATGGTATATGCCCTTCATATGCAATTCAAAAATTCATCCTTTGACTTACTTGTCATATGAAACATATACATGTTTGACCATGATATTATTCTGTATATGTTTTCATGTGCAATTACCTTTGATCATTTTGGGGAGAGACCCTCAATTAAGGGGGAGTTATATTTAAACTTAATAACCATACTCTTTTCGATGTTTGACAAAGGGGGAGAGAATGGTTGATTAAGTTTAAGGTTGTGATTGTGTAGGGGGAGGATCTTGATTCCCTTACGATAATTGAATAGACTTCAATTGATCTAATACCTAAACTTAAATCGGGATTGTCAAACAACAAAAAGGGGGAGATTGTTGATGCAGTCTGGCCCGGTTGTTGTTTTGGTGTTGACAACGATTTAAGTTTGGTTGAATGAATTCGGGTTAAGTCCAGGTGGATCGGGAGATCGCACGCTGGCATGGGAAAAGACCTAGTGGGACTAGGCACACCTAGTGGGACGAGGTGGAAAAGACCTAGTGGGACTAGGCACATCTAGTGGGACTAGGTGGAAAAGACTTAGTGGGACTAGGCACACCTAGTGGGATTAGGTGAAGTGGAAAAGACCTAGTGGGACTAGGTGAAATCCTGGTGAGTGAGGCCAGGTCCTAGCTTGGGAAGCTAGGTTGACTGAAACCCTGGCTTGGGAAGCCAGGTCCTAGCTTGGGAAGCTAGGTTAGATGAAACCCTGGCTTGGCAAGCCAAGTCCTAGCTTAGGAAGCTACGTTGACTGAAATCCCGGCTTGGGAAGCCAGGTCCTAGCTTGAGAAGCTAGGTTGGATGAAACCCAGGCTTGTGAAGCCAGGTCCTAGCTTGAGAAGCTAGGTTGGATGAAATCCTGGTGAGTGAAGCTAGGTCCTAGCTTGGGAAGCTAGGTCCTAGCTTGGGAAGCTAGGTTGAAGTCCCAGTGAGTAAAACTGGGCATGGAGTCTTGGTTCGGGGGACTGAGCATGAGTCAGAGAAGGCTGGGAGCTTGTTCTCTTGACTTAGAGAGGATTTGGCCTTGCTTGGATCGGTCTGGTGACCGATCCAGTGATGTCTGATCGGTCTGGTGACCGATCAAGGAGCATACAGAGACTTTGGAAACCTTTCTGTTCGGCTCTTGATCGGTCTGGTGACCGATCAGGGAGACTATTCAGATCGTTCTGGTGAACGATCAATTATCGCGAGCTTCTCACTATAACCGATCAGGCTGGAGCCTGATCGGTCAGGAGGTGCTCTGATCGGTCCCTAGACCGATCAGGCCACATCCTGATCGGTCTGGTGACCGATCAGTAGGCTTGGGTTGCGAATCTGGAAAAACACGCTGCAATGGGGTGGATCGGTCTGGTGACCGATCCATGACTTGGGTCCGATCTGGTGATTGATCATGAAGAATTAGCGATTTCAGATTTCTCACTGGGACCGATCAAGCTGGAGCCTGATCGATCTGGACCCATCCTGATTGGTCTGGTGACCGATCAGGGTCCTCTCTAATCGGTCTGGGGACCGATCAGAAGCTGAACTTTAATTTCAATACGCTGTCAGAAGTTTCTGATCGCGTCAGTTTTCTCGTCTGATACACTGATACCCTGCTGATTACGTTTGATATGATTTGCTAAGCTTCTGTTGAAGTATGCAGGCTTTACAGGGATGGTTCAAACATTGGAGGAGAGTCAATGGGAGGCTTTCCTTTGAGTAGGTTTGACTGTTTCTTCTTCTCATGTTACAACGGACGACTGGTGTGGGCTGGCAACGACTGGAAGCTGACGAGCTGGCCTGGGCTTGGCTGAAGAGAGTTCAGTGAGCCCAGAAGAGGTCAGGAGTAGCTGAGACTGTTGCAGACAAGCTGGTGAGCAGCTGGGAGCTGTAGAGGCGCGTGAGCAGCAGGGAGCTACAGAGGCACGCCTGTGACCTGAGTTGTTGAGCAGAGGCTTAAGTGCTGATGGCAAAGAAGTCTCTGCAGGTCTTGGCAAGGAAGTGATCCATCTCTTTGATCGATAACTCTGATCCTTGAAGCAACACTTGAGCATCATTCTTGAAGACATTGAAAACGTGAGCGCTTGGAAGAAGGCAGAGAGCTTGGCGAGTCCATCAGCAAGTAGACACGAAGAGCAGGGAGTTCTTGCGTGAGAGTTGTGCTGGGTGGAGTTCGGTGAAAAGTTCTTGTGTTCTTTCTATCCTAAATGCTCTGTAAGCTTCCATGTGTTTCTCTATGCTTAATTGTGTTGGTGCAGGAAGCACCATATCGAACCTTGTTTTGATATTGGCAAAGGGTTCAAAGTTAACTATTATTGGTGATCTAACAATGTTACTCAAGTGTGCAGAAAAGTCCTAGCGAAGGGCTGCTAGGCCCCTGGCGAAGGACTGCCAGAAAACAAAGTCCTAGCGAAGGGCTGCTAGGCACCTGGCGAAGGACTGTCAGGAAACAAAGTCCTAGCGAAGGGCTGCTAGGCACCTGTAGGCTGCTAGGCACCTGGTGAAGGACTGCCAGGATCCAAAGACCTAGCGAAGGACTGCTAGGCACCTGGCGAAGGACTGCTAGCCCTGGCGAAGGACTGCTAGGCACCTGGCGAAGAACTGCCAGGATCCAAAGCCCTAGCGAAGGACGGCTAGGCACCTGGCGAAGGACTACCAGGATCCAAAGACCTAGCGAAGGACTGCTAAGCACCAGGCGAAGGACAGCTTGGTACTGAAGACCTGGCGAAGGACAGCTAGGCACCTGGCGAAGGACTGCTAGGCAAAAGTCCAACCGGAGGAGCCGGTTGGCAACAGGTAAATTCTCCTGAGAGGAGTAGGTGAGTATGCGTTCCCCGTCGAGGGAACAGTAGGCGTCGGTTCGTCCTAGGGTTCCATTTTGGAGACCCAAAGTCAGAACCAAGACAGCTAAGGCTGTATAAAACTAACATATTATTGTTTTATGTTGTTTTGGACTAACCCTGGATGCAGGGCCGAAGGAACGAGTGTCTGCAGCTCAGAGAGCCTCAAAGGAGTGAGGTAGCAGCTGAGTAGGGCGCCCGGAGTGTCCCGGGTGCCCCCAAGGTGAATACAAAATAGATGAAGCAAAAGAAGTGCTTCGGCAGCTCATGGGCGGGGCGCCCCCGTGCTCCAGGGCGCCCCCATGCTCCCGGGCGACCCCAGCGTCCCTGGCGCCCCCAGTTTAAGCTAACGAAGCAGAAGCCAGCGAAGCCAAATGGATAAGAGGTGACCCAGTCAACCCGGGCACCCCCAGCGTCCCGGGCGCCCCCGTCAAAGCCTGATCCCGAGATTGAACGGATCAGAGCTAACCGAGAGGAACTCGGATCAGCTGACACGTGGGGGGGGGGCACCCCCGACATTCCGGGCGCCCCCAGGGGCTATAAAAAGGCCCTCAACCCCAAGTCTTCAGGCAATCAAGTATTTCAATGCATTCACGCTCTTCTACGCTCACGCTCTGCTCCGGAAACCTCCCGACTCGAGATACAAGCGCCGACGACGTCCCTCTGCTCCGAAAATACAATCTACAACGGACGTTGGTAACGAAAAGCTTCTTTTAAAGTTTACTGCACTAGTCTTGTAATACTTCTTGTAAACTGTTTTTGCGCACATATAGAATTGCCCGCAGAAAACGGTCAACGACCGTGGGCCTTAGAGTAGGAGCCGACCGCGACTCCGAACCAAGTAAAAACCTTGGTGTTTGCGTGTGTTTGTGTTAATTTCTGCTGTGCATTCTCTATTTCTTAATCCGAACGTTTAACGATATTCACCCCCCCCTCTATCGTTTCTCTCGATCCAACAAATTGTATCATTCCGTTGAAACGCTGTGGAGAGGTTACTCCACCGAGAAGGAGGTGTTATCTTATCCGGATTTTTCGGGGCTTGATCTACCGACGATCAAGGGATCGCCCACCTCACGGGCACGCCAAGGAGTAGGGGCAAGTTATCCCCGAACCTTGTAAATCCTCCTTGTTAGCGATCTCAGTTGTGATTTTAGTTTGTCTTTGTTTTCCTGCGTTTCTGCATTTCTCTATTTTCTGTTTGCTTTGCTTCCGCTGCTAACCATTCAAGTGCAGAAACTTTAAAAGATCAAAGAATTAGTGTCTGGCTATATTCACCCCCCCCCTCTTTAGCCATCCAAGGACCAACAATTGAGACATCTAAAATGGGTGAGATGTTAAGGACTAATAAATAAAAAATTGTTTCAAAATTATTTTCCAAAATTGTTAGAATACTTTTCTAAAAATATACTTTCAAAATAGTGCTTTAACATAATAATGTTTTTATGGAATTCATGCTTGTTTGATTGATTATATATTATATGTTTTCAAAAATTATATCCTTTTAAAAAATTGTTTGACTCACACAATTAGACACAAGCCTTCTAGGACAACACTAATGTTCCTTAAGGCACGTAGATAGAGTCAAACGGTGTTGGGTACAGGGGGAGTGGTTTATTCTTTTAATTTTCTTTCAGAAATGTCTTTTGAAAAATCACTATCTTTTAAAATGGTTTTCGAAAACTGTGCTTTAAATACTATGTCTTATGTTTTACGTAAACTATATCTAACAAATTACCTTTATTTCAAAATATGCTTCGAAATTTCAAAACTGTGCTTTAAAATTGTGCCGAGGTCTCATTTGATTCTGATAAACCCTAAAGACACAGAGGAAGGTCCACTTAATGATCTACAAGGACTCCGAGGATGTGTCAGATTTAGGGGGAGTCTGAGTCAAAAGAAGAAATTCTAAAAAGTTTTTTGGTAATTATCAAATAATTTCTTTGATCTGTACTAAATCCTAAAGACTTAGAGGAACAGTACTTGTGGTCAACAAGCTTCCTAGGACCGGGTCAAGTTTAGGGGGAGGTCAAATTAAAAGAATTATTTAATAACATATTTTCATGAACTATATCTTCAAAATCTTGCTGAAAATATAAGTCTTTCAAAATACTATTATTCTATTTTTCAGAATTTTTGTGGCTTATGAAATTGTTTTTGAAATAATATTTACTTGGGTTGGAGAATTTCCAGGACACTTAGGAAAATGTCCTTATAGTTAACAAGGTTTCCTAGGATTGTGTCAGACTAGAAGATAAACCATGTCAAGTACAATATTGTGTCTTCAAAAGTTCATACATTTTTCAAAATGTACTAGCATAGATTTTCAAAGTACTATCGTTTTTTTGGCTTATCAAAATTCTGTTTAAAAATAATATTTACTAGAGTTTGAAAAATTTCCAGGACACTTAGAAAAATGTCCTTGTAGTTAACAAGGTTTCCTAGGATTGTGTCAGACTGGAAAAGAAACCTAGTCAAGTAAAATATTATGTTTTCAAAGCGCATAATATCTTTTCAAAAAAAAAGTACTTGCATTTTTCAAATATCATAATATTTCTCAAAAAGTACTTGCATCTTTCAAAAACTCAATTTATCTCAAAAGTACTTGAAAAATCTTTTCTAAAATTTTTCTAAGAAAAATTTTTCAGATCAAACACTTTCTTACAAATACAAAATATTTTTCAGAATTGCACAATACTTTTCAAAATGGATTTATTCTGAAAATTTATGGACTTAGTATTACTATGCTTTCAAAAATTTATACTAAGTATTTTTCAAAAGAAAAAATATTTTCATTGTTGGTGCAAGAGTTTTTTTTTTTTTTTTGATGTATGACAAAGGGGGAGAGATGCGCCTTAAGTTAGAAATAAATTATTTTTCCCTAGAGAATCAAAAATAGATTTTCAAAACTTAGATAATTTTTTATTTGATCCCAAGAGTTAAAATTTAGCCCTTTCAACCAATCTAACTTAAGATATTGTCAAACATCAAAAAGGGGGAGATTGTTGGTGTAAGTTGCATTAGTGATGTCCTCCTCTAAGTGTTTTAATGTTTGACAATATACTTAAGTCAGTGATGATACATTAAACAAGAGAAGGGGAGTTAAGAGAGGAGTAACAAAATGGACCAAAATCCTAGTAAATCTAGGCAATAAGTCCTGGTTCGAAGAATTGGGCACTAAGTCCTGATCATGGATTAGGCACTAAGTCCTGGAAAGGGCTGGGCACCGAAGACCTGCTCGGAAGGTGGGCACAAAGTCCTGGTCGAGGATTGGGCAAGAAGACTTGACCGAGGGTTGGGCACCGAAGACCTGGTTCTAGGAATTGGGCACGAAGACCTGGCCGAGGGTTGGGCACCGAAGTCCTGGACCTAGGGTTTGGGCACGAAGTCTTGGTCTGAGGGACTGAGCAACTTAGCTGAGCGATGACTAAGGACATAAGTAGAGACGGGTCGGGGTTCAGATGTCTCGAGATCCAAGAGTGTCGGAGGCTAAGTAAAAGTCCACCCGAAGGACTGGGTGGCAACCGGCTCCTAAAAGGAGTAGGTGAAAGGCACGTTCTTAGGGGTGGGAACTTGCGTCGTTTCTACCTAGGGTTTCGTAGAAATCCGAAGTCAAACCAAGTCCTTAAGGCTAATATTGTGTGTATATTTACTTTGTATTTGTGTATCTTGCAGGTACCAAGAACCGGAGACAAAGCAAGCAAAGGGCTGGAAACCAGCCAAGCCAGGCGCCCCCATCAATAGGGGTGCCCAGATCAATGAACAAAAACTAGTTTTGGGCTGGAAGCTGTGAAGCCAGGCGCCCAGGTCAAAGAAGGAAATGGCAGTTTCGTGAAGAAAGCATAATAGGCTTCCATTTAGGCGCCCGGGATGATACAGGCGCCCAAGTTGAAAGCTGTATTTGCTGTTTCGAGTTCAAAACAGAGATAAGCTTTCATTCAGGCATTTGGCAGGTCCGGGGCGCCCTGGTCAAAGGTTTTATCAGCTGTGACGAGTTCGGCGCGGAGATAAGGTTTGACCAAGTCGATAGGGGTGCCCCCATCATCACAGGCGCCCGTATGAAGTCTATAAAAGGGGCTTCGACCCCTCTGCTTCAAACACAACTTTCTGGAATGATTCCGAGCATTCTGACTGATGACAAAGCGCTAAAGACGAGGTTTTACGACCGGGAGGCTCCAGGAGGAAGTGCGCGGCACTTCGAAGGTCCAGTTTGGCCGCGGCTTTGACCTTAATTGTTTGGTTTGCTTTTAATTATTTCACACTTAATTTCATATCTTTTTCATTGTAACTTCTGCACTGTAAGACGGGTTTTCTCCACCTCTGGAAATTCCGGAAAGGAGACCAATAGTGGACTCACGCCGAGTACATAGTGTTGGATCGAGAAAATACGATAGAGGGCGGGTGAATATCGTAAAACGTTTTCGGATTCGTAAAGAGAATAAGCAGCGGAAAATAGAGAAACACACACGCGAACTCAAGCGAATTTACTTGGTTCGGAGTCGCGATCAGCTCCTACTCCAAGGCCCACGGTCGTTGACCGTTTACTGCGGGCAATTCTATATGTGCGCAAATATTTACAGAGAAATTTTATAGTTGTAGTACAGTAAACAAAAAACTAAGCTCTTTCGTTACCGACGCCCGGTGTGGATTGTATTTCGGAACAGAGGGTCATCGTCGGCGCTTCAATCTCGAGATGGGAGGTTTCTGGAGCAGAGCGCTTGAGTAGAAGAGCGTATTGGCGTTGGAAAGTTGTGTTCTGAAGCCATAGGGGTTGAGCCCCTTATATAGTGCACCTGGGGGCGCCTAGGGGTGTCAATTCGGGTGGGTCGGGTCGGGTTCGGGTCGGGTTGGGAAATTTTTTTTTTTAACTCCACCCGACCCGACCCGAACCCGATTCACCCGACCCCCCCGAACCCGCCCGCCCCTGCCCCCGACCCGACCCATACCCGAAACGATTCAACGTCTTTTTCGCCTTTTTCCTATAATTCTTCATTTTATCTCATTTCTCATGATCATACTATATTATTTATACATAAAATATCTTAATTTTCAAATAAATTTGATTACTCCAAAAATCTACAAAATTAAATTCGGGTCAACCCGACCGACCCGACCCGACCCGAACCCAACCCGATTTTTCAACCCGAACCCCCTACCCGACCCGACCCGCCCAAATTTTCAACCCGAACCCGATTTTTTCGGGTCGATTCGGGTTGGTCGTCGGGTCGTGTTGATTTTTGACACCCCTAGGGGCGCCCTGGACGTTGGGGGCGCCCTCCATGTGTCTCCCGATCCGCAAAGCCTCTATCCGAATTCGGTCAGCCCTTATCCCTCCAGGATCGGGCTCGAGGTTTGACGGGGGCGCCTGGGAAGCAGGGGGCCCCCGGGTTGACTCAATCAGCTGGCTTCTCGACTGGATAATCTCTATCCGCTTCGTTGGCTTGAGCCCAGGGCACCCAAGGCATCCGGGGCACCCGGGAGCACGGGGGCGCCCGGGAGCTTGGGGGTGCCCCGCCCAGTGACCTTCCGAAGCTTTACTTGCTCAGCTTGTCTTGCCTTCACCTTGGGGGTGCCCGGGACCTCCGGGGCGCCCTGCCCAGCTGCTGCCCCTCTCCTTTGGGGCGTTCAGAGCTGTAGAAACTCGTTCCTTCGATCTTGCATCCAGGGTTAGTGCCACACAAAACAAAGCAAGAATGTTAGTGAGTTTCACAGCCTTAGCTGTCTTGGTTCTGACTTCGGGTTTCCCAAATGGAGCCCTAGGTCGAGCCGACGCCTACTGTTCCCTCGACGGGGAACGCGTCCTCACCTACTCCTCTCAGGAGAGTTTACCTTTTGCCAACCGGCTCCTCCGATTGGACTTTTGCCCGATGCACCTGACCAGGTCTTCCTGCCCACCTTCCGAGCAGGTCTTCAGTGCCCAGCTCCTTGCCAGGGCTTCGTGCCCAGTCCTCGACTAGGACTTTGTGCCCACCTTCCAAGCAGGTCTTCGGTGCCCAGCTCCTTGCCAGGGCTTCATGCCCAGTCCTCGACCAGGACTTCGTGCCTTGTGTACCTAGGGCTTCTTTTCCTGTACACTTAGTGAACTTGTTAGATCAACATAACATCTTAACTTTTGAACCCTTTGCCATTATCAAAACACAGGTTCGACTTGTGTGTTGTCTGCACCAACAATCTCCCCCTTTTTGATTTATGGCAACCTGATTCAAAAAGTTAAGTTAAAAACAAGTGATATAACAGTTTAGTTTCCTCCCCCCGGAAGGAATCTCCCCCTAGGTTTTTCAAAAGTTCGTGGGGTTTGAAAAAATTTCTAAGTCTAAAGATGGAATTGATTTTTTTTTCAACACTTAGAACATTTTTCAATAGAAGTTTTAGAAACTATTTTCCAAAAGAAATTTTGGTCAAAAAAAGTTTTGGTTTGTACACTTAGAAACTTTACCCTTAGAAAGATTTAAGTCAATAACTTATTAGAAAATTTTCTAATAAAAATTTCAATCTCTTTAGTACTTTAGAAACTTTTCTATTTAAGATAAATACTTAGAAAAATTTTGAACATAGCTTGAGTTTAAGTACTTAGAAATACTTTTGTAAACAGTTTGGGTCAAGTACTTAAAAACAATTTTGAAATTGGATTAAGTCAAGTACTGGGAAATTTTGAAAACAATTTAGGTCAGGTACTTAGAAATTTTTGGAAAACACTTTAAGTTTTGAAAAAGACAGTTTTGAAGACAGGATAAGTACTTTTTGAAAAAAAAAATAAAGTTTTGAAAATTTATTTATTTTGAATTTGAAAAAAAAAATTTAAACCTTCTCTCCTTTCCTATCTCTCCCCCTTTGCCATATATCAAAAACAAAGCAATATAGCAAAAAGTAGTTGCATAAGGATATAACAAAAGAATAATGTGTTGTACTGAACCAATTCAAGATATAAACTGAACCAAATCAATTTGAATTATCTCTTTAGGGTCCTATCTAACCCAATTAGCTACTTACTAACTGTTATAAACAGTAGTTTTCGCTAGGGTTAGTCAAGTTAAGTGTTCTGTTTAAGTTAGATTTTCTAAACTTGACACTTAACCTGATTGCTGTTTAATTTGTATTTAGTGCCCCAATTACTGCCGATGCACTGACTTAAAGCATCTTGAATTAAGACAAAGACCTAAGCATCTCAACCAATTCTAGGTTATCAATCAAAAGTACCCTAAGGTGCTTGTGAGATGCTGGCTTCTAAATCTATAGGTGCATGCAGTTCTAGGGTTAGGGCCTAGGCTAAGTCCATTTGCGAAAAAGCCCTAGTTTTGAAGGGGGTAGTTTTTGAAAATAACACTAAGTCGAAAATTTTATTTTTAAAAAAATGCTAAAAAGATTTTGAAAATTAAGTAAAGCAGTTTTAAAATTATTTTAAAAATTGATTTTCAAATCAAATAAAGCAGTCAGAAAAGCAGAAGTAATGTAAGCCTATTCTACCAAGCATAATCCTAATAAACATCAAGAAAAGCAAATAGTCAATTCCATAAGTCAGCTGGAAAAGGAGAAAACCAGCACAGTCATACAAGTCAAATATAAGTCAACCCTACTAAGTAGGGGCAGTCAAACAGTCAATCATACAATGCCAATCTAAACTAGGAGGAGGGACCGGGACGATCCAATGAGCCTGGCTGCCAGGATCGAAATAGCGACATCATCTCATGATATCGAGCGTCGCTAGTCTCCCTATCGGCTCTGCGGGCACTCATATACTCAGTGTAATAGGCTTGATTTGTCTCCATTTCTTCAGCATGATTTGCCTCCACTTCCTCCCGGAGGCTCTGGATCTGTGTCTCAAGTCGCGTCGCTCTCTCGTAGAGTGTCGGTGGTGGGGGCTCGTCTATGTACTCTCGAACTTCAGCTGCCAGATCTACTACATCGACCTCAACGTCCTCATCAGAGTCGATCTGGGGTCCGGCTCTCTGACGCCTCCACGACAAAACCCCGGTACCCGATACCTCTACACCAGCTAGGGAAAAGTTCCTAAAACCTATCTCATCGAAGTCAGTCATCGCGGCCATCTCACCTTCGGTGATGTTACGACCGTGATGATGAAGAATGGAAGTGATGATGTGGCAATAGGGGGTGCGTACCCGTCCCTGAGTGGTAACACTGGACGCATGTAGAATCGTGTGGAACATGTGGAGTCCAATGTCGATATCAAGATGATGGATCAATGTGTATAGGAGGAAGGTGTGAAATGGTCGCATGGTAGCGACGTCTCTAGTGGATAAAGGTAGAATGCAGCAGACTAGAACTCTATATAGAGCATAGTCCTGGACTTGAAGGTCAACAGACTGAAATCGTCTGGCCAAGGGGTTTCTAGCATGCCTATAGAAGTAGGAGTGTAGAGTATCTAGGGTAATGTGAGAGTAGGGAGCATCAAAGGGAGGATCCCTAGGAGGGTAACAGCAAAAGGTGGACTGTGAGAGTCGTAGTCCCAGAAATCGGTTGAGCAACGAAGGTGTGATTGTCAAGGGTATCCCTTGAACGGTGGTGACGAACATAAGACCATCCTATCTAATTATGTTGTTATAGAATTCTGCACATAAGGATATGTTAATTGGATGAGTGCAGAATACAAGGTTGTCTAATTGGTAAAAGTTGATAACATTCATGGCCAAGGGACAAGATTGAGTGAAGAATTGCCTATTCAGGTAACTTGTCTTTATGGGTTTATATGTTGTTCGAACAAATCTATTGCAAAGTTCTAAGATTGCGAACCTAGGATCGGGACTAGGTTTGGTACCGGGGTTTGATTGGTTTGCTCGGCGTTTTCTAAGATACGAAGTATGCATTTAAACGAAAGGAATTGAGAAAAATAATTTTAAATGCGAGAAAAAAATTATACCGAGTAGCCGTTCGGGGAGGCATGATCGAGATTGAGAGAGCAAGAGGGTCACTTGGTCGCCTTGGAAGAAAAAGAGTTAGATAGGAGAAGGGTTTTGGGTGTGGCAAGATGAGGAGATTCGGGTTCCTTATATAGATGTTTTGGCTAGGGCGCCCGGGAGCTCCCGGGCGCCCGGGACAGTGTATGCTGCCTTTGGCAGTGACCTCAAGCTGGTCGAGGGCGCCCGTGATGGCCCGGGCACCCCGGTCAGACTGGGATGGCAGCTTTGCTGCCTTTGACCAGTCCTGGGGGCGCCCGTAAGGGCCGGGGCGCCCTGGATAGGGTGTTATGGCAGTTTTTCTGCCTTAAACGAAGTGAAAGTGTTGTGCGGGGCGCCCGAGGAGTCACGGGCGCCCGGGTCAGGTTGGAATTGAATGTTTTGTTGATCATTTGACCATGGTTTAACTATTTTGACCATGGTATGACTAATTTGACCACGATTTGACTGCTTTGACAATGGTATGACTATTTTGACCATGGTTTGACCATTATTGAATCAAGCAATAATCAAGTTCTAAGCTACAGAATTTAACAACAGTACAAAGATAAACTTAATTTTATTTAAATTAATTTTTACCTTCTCACCCATTCTAGAGTTATCAATCACGTTTGCCTTATGGGTTTTTATAAGACAGATAGATATTTTTTTTTGAAAAATCATAATTTATTTTGAAAAAGTTAGGTTAATTTTGAAAACACTTGTTTTGAATTTATTTAAAAAATGTTTGAAACTAGAATTAACTAAAGATTTGTGTTAGATTCGAATTTGACAATGAATAATTTGAATCTGAATTTCAAAGATTGGCTTCCAGATCTTACCGAGGCACTAGGCCTTCTTTCGCCATAGCCTTATTGGATCATCAACTCTTTCCTTGACAAAGCCTTTCAATGAGATTTTATTTTCAAAATTAGTCTTTGAAAAATTCTGGTCTAACTAGTTTGGGTCTTGGATCGGTAGCTTCGGCTAGTTTCACCAGTCTAAAGAGACCAAGTAGAGTATACTTGACCTTATTAGAATTGGCTTCCCTAACGTACTATCATCTCACCGTCTCCCAATACTAGGTTGTTCAAATTTCAGTTAAATTGGTTTAGTCCTTAAACTAACCAGTCCTAAGTCTAAGCATGATAAGTTGCAGAAATTAAAGAAACAAGCAATCTAGCAATTTTAAAAACAAGAATAGAAGTTTATCTAACTATGAATATCGTTTTTAATTTGGCTCCCCCTGGACTAAAGCCGCGATAATGGTTCGGCAAGATGTGAATCTTATCCTTGGGGATCCAATACTGATTTGATCCAGTTTGTTTGTTCAGGCACAGTTTGGGTCGCTTTGGCATCAGCTTCAATTTTCTTTTTGAGTGAAGCGTCCCAATCAGTGTAAGATTGTTGTACTCCGTCAGCATTCTTTGGTATTTCCAGTCTAGACTGGATTATTATCCACATGTCCACCTGAGTTTTCAGGTGGACCTCCATCCTGCTCTTCCAGTAGGAGAAGTCCTCCCCACTGAAGAGCGGTGGTCTTGCGGTACTGAAGCCCTCTTGCATGGCCATTAAGGATTTACTGAAAAAGTAAGAGAAAAGGGAAAAAGTGTCCCAAGACTTGGTCTTGGATTAGTAGTGCAGGAAAAAAAATAATTATCGAGTGGTGTTGCACCGGTCTCGATTAACGATAAAATTTAGAAAAAAAAATTAAAACAATTCGAAGAAAATCCGAAAAATTCTCAAATTGGTGGTTGCACCAAATTTGAGCTTCCCCGCTCTGATACCACTTGTTGGATTGTGAAAATACGATAGAGGGGGGGTGAATATCGTAAAATATTTTTGGATTCGTAAAGAGAATAAGCAGCGGAAAATAGAGAAACACACACGTGAACTCAAGCGGTTTTACTTGGTTCGGAGTCGCGGTCGGCTCCTACTCCAAGGCCCACGGTCGTTGACCGTTTACTGCAGGTAATTCTATATGTGCGCAAATATTTTGCAGAGAAATTTTATAGTTGTAGTACAGTAAACAGAAAATTAAGCTCTTTCATTACCGACGCCCGGTGTGGATTGTACTTCGGAGCAGAGGGTCGTTGTCGGCGCTTCAATCTCGAGATGGGAGGTTTCTGGAGCAGAGCGCTTGAGTAGAAGANATGATTACAATCATAAGGCGATTGCCTTAGGACACTTCTCTCACAATACTAACACATGTTAGATCAACATAACATCTTAACTTTTGAATCCTTTGCCATTATCAAAACACAGGTTCGAGTTGGGTGTTGTCTGCACCAACAATCTCCCCCTTTTTGATTTATGGCAACCTGATTCAAAAAGTTAAGTTAAAAATAAGTGATATAACAGTTTAGTTTCCTCCCCCCGGAAGGAATCTCCCCCTAGGTTTTTCAAAAGTTCGTGGGGTTTGAAAAAATTTCTAAGTCTAAAGATGGAATTGATTTTTTTTCAACACTTAGAACATTTTTCAACAGAAGTTTTAGAAATTATTTTCCAAAAGAAATTTTGGTCAAAAAAAAGTTTTGGTTTGTACACTTAGAAACTTTACCCTTAGAAAAATTTAAGTCAATAACTTAGTAGAAAATTTTCTAATAAAAAATTTCAATCTCTTTAGTACTTTAGAAACTTTTCTATTTAAGATAAATACTTAGAAAAATTTTGAACATAGCTTGAGTTTAAGTATTTAGAAATACTTTTGTAAACAGTTTGGGTCAAGTACTTAGAAACAATTTTGAAATTGGATTAAGTCAAGTACTTGGAAATTTTTGAAAATAATTTAGGTCAGGTACTTAGAAATTTTTGGAAAGCACTTTAAGTCAAGTACTTAGAAAGCAACTTAGATTAAGTACTTTGAAATAGTTTTGAAAAAGACAGTTTTGAAGACAGGATAAGTACTTTTTGAAAAAAATAAAGTTTTGAAAATTTATTTATTTTGAATTTGAAAAAAAAAATTTAAACCTTCTCTCCTTTCCTATCTCTCCCCCTTTGTCATATATCAAAAACAAAGCAATATAGCAAAAAGTAGTTGCATAAGGATATAACAAAAGAATAATGTGTTGTACTGAACCAATTCAAGATATAAACTGAACCAAATCAATTTGAATTATCTCTTTAAGGTCCTGTCTAACCCAATTAGCTACTTACTAACTGTTATAAACAGTAGTTTTCGCTAGGGTTAGTCAAGTTAAGTGTTCTGTTCAAGTTAGATTTTCTAAACTTGACACTTAACCTGATTGCTGTTTATTTGTATTTAGTGCCCCAATTACTGCCGATGCACTGACTTAAAGCATCTTGAATTAAGGCAAAGACCTAAGCATCTCAATCAATTCTAGGTTATCAATCAAAAGTACCCTAAGGTACTTGTGAGATGCTGGCTTCTAAATCTATAGGTGCATGCAGTTCTAGGGTTAGGGCCTAGGCTAAGTTTATTTGTGAAAAAGCCCTAGTTTTGAAGGGGATAGTTTTTGAAAATAAAACTAAGTCGAAAAATTATTAAAAAGAAATGCTAAAAAGATTTTTCAAACTAATTAAAAGCTGATTTTGAAATCAAGTAAAGCAGTTTGAAAATTTGTTTTAGAAACTGATTTTCAAATCAAGTAAAGTAGTAAGAAAACTAAAAGTAGAGTAAACCTATTCTACCAAGCATAATCCTAATAAAGATCAGTTGATCAAGAAAAGCAAATAGTCAACTCGATAAATCAGCTAGTAAAAGAGAGAACCAGCACAGTCATACAAGTCAAACATGAGTCAACCCTACTAAGTAGGGGCAGTCAAACAGTCAATCATACAATGCCAATCTAAACTAGGAGGAGGGACCGGGACGATCCGATGAGCCTGGCTGCCAGGATCGAAATAGCAACATCATCTCATGATATCGAGCGTCGCTAGTCTCCCTATCGGCTCTGAGGGCACTCATGTACTCAGTGTAATAGGCCTGATTTGCCTCCATTTCTTCAGCATGATTTGCCTCCACTTCCTCCCGGAGGCTCTGGACCTGTGTCTCAAGTCGTGTCACTCTCTCGTAGAGTGTCGGTGGTGGGGGCTCGTCTATGTGCTCTCAAACCTCAGTTGCCAGATCTGCTACATCGACCTCAACGTCCTCATCAGAGTCGATCTGGGGACCGGCTCTCTGACGCCTCCACGACAAAACCCCGGTACCCGATACCTCTACACCAGCTAGGGAAAAGTTCCTAAAACCTATCTCATCGAAGTCAGTCATCGCGACCATCTCCCCTTCGGTGATGTTACGACCGTGATGATGAAGAATGGAAGTGATGATGTGGCAATAGGGGGTGCGTACCCGTCCCTGAGTGGTAACACTGGAAGCATGTAGAATCGTGTGGAACATGTGGAGTCCAATGTCGATATTAAGATGATGGATCAATGCGTATAGGAGGAAGGTGTGAAATGGTCGCATGGTAGCGACGACTCTAGTGGATAAAGGCAGAATGCAGCGGACTAGAACTCTATATAGAGCGTAGTCCTGGACCTGAAGGTCAACAGACTGAAATCGTCTGGCCAAGGGGTTTCTAGCATGCCTATAGAAGTAGGAGTGTAGAGTATCTAGGGTAATGTGAGAGTAGGGAGCATCAAAGGGAGGATCCCTAGGAGGGTAACAGCAAAAGGTGGACTGTGAGAGTCATAGTCCCAGAAATCAGTTGAGCAACGAAGGTGTGATTGTCAAGGGTATCCCTTGAACGGTGGTGACGAACATAAGACCATCCTGTCTAATTATGTTGTTATAGAATTCTGCACATAAGGATGTGTTAATTGGATGAGTGCATAATACAAGGTTGTCTAATTGGTAAAAGTTGATAACATTCATGGCCAAGGGACAAGATTGAGTGAAGAATTGCCTATTTAGGTAACTTGTCTTTATTAACATATGTTGTTCGAGCAAATCTATTGCAAAGTTTTAAGGTTGGGAACCTAGGATCGGGACTAGGTTCGGTACCGGGGTTTGATTGGTCTGCTCGGCGTTTTCTAAGATACGAAGTATGCGTTTAAACGAAAGAAATTGAGAAAAATAATTTTAAATGCGAAAAAAAAGAAAAAATTATACCGAGTAGCCGTTCGGGGAGGCATGGTCGAGATTAAGGGAGCAAGAGGGTCCATTTGGTCGCCTTGGAAGAAAAAGAGTTAGATAGGAGAAGTGTTTTGGGTGTGGTAAGATGAGGAGATTCGGGTTTCTTATATAGATGTTTTGGCTAGGGCGCCCGGGAGCTCCCGGGCGCCCGGGACAGTGTCTGCTGCCTTTGGCAAGCTGGTCGGGGGCGCCCGTTATGGCCCGAGCGCCTCGGTCAGACTGGGATAGCAGCTTTGCTGCCTTTGACCAGTCATGGGGGCACCCACAAGGGCCGGGGCGCCCTGGTTAGGGTGTTATGGCAGTTTTTCTACCTTGAACAAAGTGAAAGTGTTGTGCGGGGCGCCCGAGGAGTCACGGGCGCCCGGGTTAGGTTGGAATTGACAACTTTGATGTTTTGTTGATCATTTGACCATGGTTTAACTATTTTGACCATGGTATGATTACATTGACCACGATTTGACTGCTTTGACAATGGTATGACTATTTTGACCATGGTTTGACCATTATTGAATCAAGCAATAATCAAGTTCTAAACAACAGTACAAAGATAAACTTAATTTTATTTAAATTAATTTTTACCTTCTCACCCATTCTAGAGTTATCAATCACGTTTGCCTTATGGGTTTTTGTGAGATAGGTTTTGGTAGATAGAATCATGATTTATTTTTAAAAGGTTAAATTAATTTTGAAAATAGTTGATTTTGAGTTTATTTAAAAAATGTTTGAATCTACAATTAACTGAAGATTTGTGTTAGATTCGAATTTGACAATGAATAATTTGAATCTGAATTTCAAAGATTGGCTTCCAGGTCTTGGCGAGGCACTAGGCCATCTTTGGCCGTAGCCTTATTGGATCATCAACCCTTTCCTTGACAAAGCCTTTCAATGAGATTTCATTTTCAAAATTAGTCTTTGAAAAATTCTGGTATAACTAGTTTGGGTCTTGGATCGGTAGCTTCGGCTAGTTTCACCAGTCTAAAGAGACCAAGTAGAGTATACTTGACCTTATTAGAATTGGCTTCCCTAACGTACTATCATCTCACCGCCTCCCAATACTAGGTTGTTCAAATTTCAGTTAAGTTGGTTTAGTCCTTAAACTAACCAGTCCTAAGTCTAAGCATGATAAATTGCAGAAATTAAATAAACAAGCAATCAAGCAATTTTAAAAACAAGAATAGAAGTTTATCTAACTATGAATATCATTTTTAATTTGGCTCCCCCTGGACTAAAGTCGCGATAATGGTTCGGCAAGATGTGAATCTTGTCCTTGGGGATCCAATACTGATTTGATCCAGTTTGTTTGTTCAGGCACAATTTGGGTACCCATGCCTGAGTTTTAGGTCTGGATTGGTTCAGTACAGTTTAGTATGATCTTTGTCTAGATTTGGTTCTATAGCCTAATCCGGATTGATTTAGAACCGACTTCTGTTTTCCAAGGATCATGTCAAGACCCTTGGAACCATAAGTGAATCGTTCTAAGGCTGTTCTGAGATCCTTGACTTGAGTTTTCAAGGAGGAGTTCTCTTTCTCAAGTTTTTCAACTTGAGTAGAGGTTCCTTCTTGAACCTTCTCAGTTAAGGATCCAGAGTCAGCTCCCTCTTTCAGGAGTTTTACTTCCTGTCGGAGGGATTCGACTCGGATTTTGGCTTTCGCCAAGTCTCGAGAAAGATATGTAATTAATTCGTTTAATTGACTTCTAGAAAAACCACTTACAGTGATTCCGCCATCCTCTGAAAACGTGAGTTTGCCGTCGTCCGGCTCCGATTCTGACTCGGTCTCGATTTCTTCTGAGGTGGTTAGTGCAAGCAGGTTCGACTGTGGGGTCTCTTCTTCTTCCTCGGAGGAAGACTCGTCCCACGTTGCTTGAAGAGCCTTCTTTCTTCTTGCTTTCTTGGCTTCTTTTAGGTTAGGGCATTCCGATTTGAAATGACCCTTTTTGTTGCATTC
Organism: Boesenbergia rotunda; assembly: GCA_024364735.1. Classification (NCBI taxonomy): domain Eukaryota; kingdom Viridiplantae; phylum Streptophyta; class Magnoliopsida; order Zingiberales; family Zingiberaceae; genus Boesenbergia; species Boesenbergia rotunda. The sequence goes on along the minus strand of JAGFNQ010000710.1, from coordinate 126,384 downwards.
AAAACAAGTCACACTTGATTTGTTCTTCGTTGGTTCAGCTGGATCGTCCTTCTTTCGACTGGCTTTTCTTCTGTTGGATTGATTCTTCAATTCCTTGTAATAGTTCCGGGCAACCCGGACCAGCTTGGGTCGATCTCCTTCGCTGACTTCTGAGTCTGAATCTGAATCAGACTCGGGCTCAGGTTGAGGCTTCTTCTTGGTTGTCTTTCCAATTTTACCTGCAATAAAGGCAATGCCTTTCTCGACCAGTGTGCAGTTAGCATCTACCATAGATGCCCACAAGGTGTTTCTTGGGAAGGCGTTAAGGGTATACCTGATCAGATCACGATTTTCTACCTTGTGACCGATGGTGTGTAGACCGTTCATCAGCTCCTGAATTCTAGCATGGAGCTGAGCTGCAGATTCGTTGTCGTTCATCTTGATAGTATACAGCTTGTTCAGAAGTAGGTCCCTCTTGCTGATTCGGGTGTCGGAGGTTCCTTCGTGTAATTCAATCAGCTTACCCCAGAGTTCTTTTGCGCTGTTGAATGGACCCACCCGGTTCAGCTCCTCTTTCGTTAGGCCACATTGGAGCGTTTGGGTCGCTTTGGCATCAGCTTCAATTTTCTTTTTGAGTGAAGCGTCCCAATCAGTGTAAGATTGTTGTACTCCGTCAGCATTCTTTAGTATTTCCAGTCCGGACTAGATTATTATCCACATATCCACCTGAGTTTTCAGGTGGACCTCCATCCTACTCTTCCAGTAGGAGAAGTTCTCCCCACTGAAGAGCGGTGGTCTTGCAGTACTGAAGCCCTCTTGCATGACCATTAAGGATTTACTGAAAAAGAAAGAGAAAAGGAAAAAAGTGTCCCAAGACTTGGTCTTGGATTAGTAGTGCGGGAAAAAAATAATTATCGAGTGGTGTTGCACCGGTCTCAATTAACGATAAAATTTCAAAGAAAAAATTAAAACAATTCGAAGAAAATCCGAAAAATTCTTAAATTGTTGGTTGCACCAAATTTGAGCATCCCCGCTCTGATACCACTTGTTGGATCGAGAAAATACGATAGAGGGGGGTGAATATCGTAAAACGTTTTCGGATTCGTAAAGAGAATAAGCAGCGGAAAATAGAGAAACACACACGCGAACTCAAGCGATTTTACTTGGTTCGGAGTCGCGGTCGGCTCCTACTCCAAGGCCCACGGTCGTTGATCGTTTACTGCGGGCAATTCTATATGTGCGCAAATGTTTACAGAGAAATTTTATAGTTGTAGTACAGTAAACAGAAAATTAAGCTCTTTCGTTATCGACGCCCGGTGTGGATTGTACTTCGGAGCAGAGGGTCGTCGTCGGCGCTTCAATCTCGAGATGGGAGGTTTCTGGAGCAGAGCGCTTGAGTAGAAGAGCGTATTGACGTTGGAAAGTTGTGTTGAGAAGCCATAGGGGTCGAGCCCCTTATATAGTGCACCTGGGGGCGCCCTAGACGTTGGGGGTGCCCTCCGCGTGTCTCTCGATCCGCAAAGCCTCTATTCGAACTCGGTCAGCCCTTATCCCTCCAGGACCGGGCTCGAGGTTTGACGGGGGCGCTCGGGAAGCAGGGGGCGCCCGGGTTGACTCAATCAGCTGGCTTCTCGGCTGGATAACCTCTATCCGCTTCGTTGGCTTGAGCCCAGGGCGCCCAAGGCATCCGGGGCGCCCGGGAGCACGGGGGCGCCCGGGAGCTTGGGGGTGCCCCGCCCAGTGAGCTTCCGAAGCTTTACTTGCTCAGCTTGTCTTGCCTTCACCTTGGGGGCGCCCGAGGGTCCCGGGTGCCCTGCCCAGCTGCTGCCCCTCTCCATTGGAGCGTTCTGAGCCGCAGAAACTCGTTCCTTCGGTCCTGCATCCAGGGATAGTGCCACACAAAACAAAGCAAGAATGTTAGTGAGTCTTACAGCCGTAGCTGTCTTGGTTCTGACTTTGGGTCTCCCAAATGGAGCCCTAGGTCGAGCCGACGCCTACTGTTCCCTCGACGGGGAACGCGTTCTCACCTACTCCTCTCAGGAGAGTTTACCTTTTGCCAACCGGCTCCTCTGGTTGGACTTTTGCCCGATGCACCTGACCAGGTCTTCATGCCCACCTTCCGAGCAGGTCTTCGATGCCCAGCTCCTTGCCAGGGCTTTGTGCCCAGTCCTCGACTAGGACTTCGTGCCCACCTTCCAAGCAGGTCTTCGGTGCTCAGCTCCTTGCCAGGGCTTCGTGCCCAGTCCTTGACCAGGACTTCGTGCCTAGTGTACCTAGGGCTTCTTTTCCTGTACACTTAGTGAACATGTTAGATCGACATAACATCTTAACTTTTGAACCCTTTGCCATTATCAAAACACAGGTTCGACTTGGGTGCTGTCTGCACCAACACAGTCTACATGCCTTTCGGGCACATTATTATTGACTGGCTCCAGTCAGTCAGTATAGGTGTGTCCAAGGGCAGGACTGTGCCGATGGTTCGTCAAGACTGCAGACTTGGGAAACGTGTGTTTGCCAAGTCTGGCATTATTGTCGGACCTCTTTGCCTTCAGTGGAAGGATGGGAAGGGTTTGGGGGAGTTACCATGGGCAGCACACATTCAGGTACCAGCAGCTCCAGCTGGACTTCATGATGCGCCCGTTGCAGCAGCAGACGAGTACAAGTTGGATCCAGATCTCCGCTGGCAGATCGCGGAGCTCGAGCAGACTATGGACCACCGATTACACTTGATAGAGTCCGAGGTTTCTCGGTTACATGCCGGTCAGCAGACCATCCAGTCTGAGATTTATGGGTGGCGTGCTAGTCAGGAGGCGTTTCAGACTGCGATCCAGTCCAGGGTGTCTACGATGCATGCCTAGCAGGAGGCGATGTTTGTGGAGTGGCGTGCTTGGATGGCGGGTCATCCATCACAGCGTATATTTCCTGGATTTGCGCCCTCCAGCAGCACCGCTCCGGGGAGCTTTCTGCCTCTCGATGATACTGCATTCGACCCGATGCAGTCTAATGATCTCCCGGCTCAGGAGTGACATTTATTTGACTGTACTCTGATTCTAACTTTTATTCCATGACTGTATGACATTCTAATGGCACTGTGTATGACTACTACTTTATGTTTTTGCTATATATTCCACGTTTATTTTCATATGATGCATATGAATATTTTATCCTGCTGTATTTCTTTTCATATGCTTCTTACTTAATCATATCTTGTTTGTTTTGGGGGAGTCCCTTGGTTAAGGGGGAGATATTTTAAACTTAATAACCAGTCTATACCCTTTTCGGTGTTTGACAAAGGGGAGAGTTTGGTTAGTTAAGTTTAGGGTTATTACGAGTATAACTAGTGTAGGGGGAGGACTCTAATTCTCTTACATTAGTGAAATTTGATGTCGATTGATTTCTAATACCTAAACTTAGAATCGGTTGTCAAACAACAAAAAAGGGGAGATTGTTGATGCAGTCTGACCTGATTGTTATTTTGGTGTTGACACCGATTTAAGTTTAGGTTAAGTCCTGGTCGGGGACTGGGCACGAATCCTGGTGAGTGAAGTCGGGTCCCGGTGAGTGAAGCCGGGTGACGGAAACCCCAGTGAGTGAAGTCGGGTCCTGGTGAGTGAAGCCAGGTGATGGAAATCCTGGTGAGTGAAGCCAACTCTTAGCGAGTGAAGCTAGGTGAAGGCAACCCTGGTGAGTGAAGTCAGGTCCTAGCGAGGGAAGTTAGGTTGAACAAAGTCCCGGTGAGTGAAGCTGGGCACGAAGTCTTGGTCCGGGGGACTGAGCATTGAGTATACTGGTTGGAGAGAGCAAGTGAGCTCTTTCTCTGGGACCAGAATGAGTCAGAGAAGGCTAGGGAGCCTGTTCTCTGGACTTAGAGTTGAATTGGTCGGAGCTGGATCGGTCTGGAGACCGATCAGGGAGATGGCACTAACTCCTTGTTGTGGATCGGTCTGGTGACCGATCCAGGAAGTCTGATCATTCTGGTGAATGATCAGAGAGAGAATAGAATGTTTCGGTTCGGCTCCTGATCGTTCTGGTGAACGATCAGGGAGAGAACAGAATGTTTCTATTTGGCTTCTGATCGTTCTGGTGAACGATCAGAGAAGAGATCAGTAGGTTGCCTGGAGAACCCTGATCGGTCAAGGTGACCGATCAAGGTCGAGTTGAAGCAAGCTAGGGACGTGGAGGAGAACGTGGAGGATGTTAGTGATATGAGAGAAGTGTCCTAAGGCAATCACCTTATGATGTAAACATTTATATTAATAAATGATAATTCATTATTTGAGTATACATGTTTTGTGTATTTGATTGAGATCTTAAACTCATCTACTGAATGTCCGCAATACAACTCACAGCATAAGAGAATTTGTGATGGGATCACAACTAGCGATTATCTCTAAATATGCAATTGTGAAGTATTGAAATTATCCCTAGTCGATGAATTGATAAAAACGGACACTATCAATTCTGTTGAGACTAGCATGGGTTATTCTCTAATCAGCTGATTCTCACTGGCTGGTGACATTGGGATGTCCGGAGATAAACATGGATGCTAGTTAAGGGAACTAGTTCATTGGAGTGACTAGCTGTAAGACTTCATATGGTTATCTATAATGATATGTCAATGAAGTTCTTACTGCAGCTTAAGTGCGATGTTCCTTTGACTTATGGTGTTCAAGTCATCTTGATCATGGAGACTTATACTTTAACATCTTAAGCAAGCATCTCCAAGGAGGTGTGGACCCAGGATGGTTGGGTATAAGCCAAAGTGCCCGAAGATGTTTGAACAGCCTACAAAGGATTCACCACTCCTTGCGAGGAGATGTATACCCAGGCCTATCGTCGGATTGTTACTCAGAAACCTCTGGCCAGAGTATATCATGTTTAGAGTGAGAGTCTCTAAAATACATGAGAGTAATTAGAAATCCAAAGGACGAGAAAGACACTACTTGGGCTAGGTGTGACGTAGTCAGCCTAGTGGGGACTGACACCATAGACCGTGTCCTGAACCAAGTGGGTATAAGGTGGTGAAAGGAATGGGGCACGATTCATTAGAGCTGCTGAAGGGTTTCAGAATAATTTCTTCTGAGGTCAAACCGTTGATCTTTCGATTAATTGGGGATCATGATGTACTACTAGGTGCCACTCATGATCGTTCTATAATTAGTTAATTATAGACGGCCAACATAAATCGAAAGCCTATTTAGTCACACGCACTACGAGTAATCCGAGGGATTTAAAATGAGTTGAAAATTAGATTTTTTGATCAAGAGAAATAAGTCGAATCTGAGTTAGTCAGAGGCGCAATGGAAGCTAAAAATGGCTAAGTCTTTTGAAGGCTTTTTGGGCGAATTAAATGAATTTAATTCACGGCGGTTCGGGTTGGTTTGGCCGGCCAAAGAGGGTGCCAAAAATCCCTTTGGTGGCCGGCCACAATAAGAGGAGAAAACCAATTAATTTTGGTTTAATTAATAAAATAAATCTAGTGCGATTTATTTTATAAATTATGGATAAATAAATTTGTATAAAGAAATTTATATAAATAAAATTTATAGAAATTTATTCTTTTATGGAAGATTAAAATAATCCATGAATTGGTTTATTTTAATTTTATAAAATCAATTATAAATTGATTTTTTCATAATAAGAAAGTTTATAAATTTCTTATAAAAATTTATTTCATAATTTAAAGAGAAGAAGAATTAGTTTTATTATAAATTAGTTTATAATAAAGACTCGGTTTAAATGGAATAATTAATAAGAAAATTTATAAGATAAATTTCTTATAACTAATTCCGTTAATTCCGTTAATTCGGTTTAGAGGGAGACTTAGCAAAGGAGTTGCTACTATATAAAGGAACCAAAGGCTAGCCCTTAATTCCAATTAAGAGATTTATTATTCTCTCCCTCTCTCTCTTAATCTCTCCTCTCCTCCTTCTCCCTCTCTTCCCTTAGGGCCGGCGCCCACCCTAGCTCCCCTAGGGCCGGCGCCCAACCTACATCCAAGGTGGTGGAGGCCGTGAGCTTCAAGAAGAAGAAGGAGAACCCGAACACGAAGAAGAAGAAGCGGATAGCGATTCCTCTCTTCCCGGAATTCGATTCCGTTACTTCGTTGGTTAGTTTTCCATTGTTTTCTCTTGTTCATCTAGTTGTGCCTTCCGAGGATCTAGTAGTTCTCGTCGGCACAAAACTCGTGACTTTGCGAAGTCATCCCGAAGAGAACTCGGCGTGGACGCGAATAGAGGCGGAGCTTCCAAGGGACGCTACGGTTGGATCTCGTCCCTTACTTCGAGTTACGAGAGGTATAATGTAAATTAGTTTACTTTTCCGCAAAATTTTATTGTATGATTATGTCAACACACCATAGGGTTGCATGCTAGATACGAAGTTAAAATAATTTAGGAAATTATTTTATGCAAACTCTTCCACTGCACGTAAAAATTTTAAATTGTACGAACTCGTATCCTTGTCAACATGCACCCGGTCCCAACAGTGGTATCAGAGCCGGTTAGTGTTCGACATTATCATATAATTGTTTTGCGGAACACTTTGACATGATCTTAATTTCGGAAAAAAATTTTAATTATGGAAACTTTCAAATTATAATAGATTTTAGATTTAGGAATTTCAAAGTTTGGAAATCCTCATGAAATTTCGCAAACGTTTGGAATTTTCTAGTTTCTAAAATTTTATGATAATTGTGAAAACTTCCCATCTTTGGAAACTTTCCAAATTTTGGAAATTTTTCTATTTTAGAAATTTTCCAATTCTTTGGAAATATGTAAGTTTTCTTTTTACCAGAAACTTACAATTATTCTGAAAAATTATTTTTGAAATCTCGCAATTTTGGGCACTTTCTTTTAAGAAAGTCTAGACAAATTCATGGACAGTTAATTGACAATTAAATTTGAATTGGTTTTTAAATTGACAACAAAATTCTTTATTTTGAATTGAGCCTCGGGGAGCCGTCCAATTTAAAGTTAGTTGTTGTAATTTAATTTCTCAATTTTTAATTGAAATTGTCATGTTTGATTTGGATTGAGCCTCGGGGAGCCGTCCAATTAGATTTACAACACATTACTTTTCTTTGGGTATCTGAGCCTCGGGGAGCCACCCTTAGAAAACAATTTGTTGTAATTAATTAAATCCATGAATAAAATATGTTGAAGAGGTGATGCTCTTACATATTGTTGTCTCCAAAATTAATTAGGAAAATGGTTTCCTATAGAGTATTCTTAAATAAGATTTTCATGAAAATAATATGTAGTTGAATTAAGGGATTTGTCTCTTAATTTAATAAGATTTGATTTAGAGAAATCAAAGTCTTGAACATATTATTTCCGAAATTAATTATGACAATTTAGGAAATTGTTTCCCAAAACAATTCCTTTAATAAAGTATGAAATTATAATTAGGAAATCCGGTTCCTAATTTAATTCATGAGACTTGATAAATTAAGTCACATACATACTTTATTAAGGAAAACGTTAGTCATGACATAATTATATGTCATGAATGTGCTTAGAAAAGAATGAGACCCAAACACCCCTTACAAAATATTAAGGCTAACACCTTCCATTAATATGGTTAGAACCGGAGTTTTGTTTCTCGTTTGGGTTGATGGACACATCCATGCCCGACTTGAACCTCAACATGTTCAAACCATAGAATTAGTTTATGAATAATATAGTTAAAGTCAGAGGTCAATCCTTAGTTTTGGTTGTTGGACACATCCAAGCCGGACTAAACGGTTGAATGAACTTCAACAATATTAAAACTATTTCTTGATTAATGGGTCAGCCTTAAGCTTGGAGCATCGATTTGTTGTGCCACAGCCAAGGTCGATGTGAAGAGAGGTGCAATTGGGTGCTATGTATAATGATACATACTTGTTAATGAGTTAACAACCCAATGATTTATGCAAACATTCAATTAGTTGATAGCATAAAGTGATAGTTACATATATGCGATGTGTAATCGGTAAAATTACCTACCTTCATAGCTAAGAAAAACTTGATGGCCACAGCCATGGTGGTTCTTATCTATGGTTGGATATCAACCTATTTGGAGATGTTCCTACGATCTCCCGAATTGATAATAAGGGTGATTCAATTCGTAAAATAAATAGGATTTAATTTATGTATGTTGATACATTCTTTAATAAATCCTCTCACATAATCTCAATTTGTATTTCTAGGTTAATCACTCGATCATGTCGTCTCACATAAACTTGCGTTCCATTTTGGACACCAATAAACTGACTGGGCCGAACTACATGGACTGGCTTCGAAACCTGAGGATAGTCCTCAAGGCAGAGAAGTTTGCTTATGTCCTTGAAGAACAACTTCCCACCCATCCTCCAGAGAATGCAACTCCAGACCAATTGTTGGCCTATCAAAAACATGTGACCGATTCTGAACTTGCGAGTTGCATCATGCTAGCCTCTATGGTACCTGAGTTGCAAAAGCAGCATGAGCATATGGATGCTAATACCATCATCTTCCATCTTCATGAGTTGTTTGAAGAGCAGGTGAGATCCGAAAGGTTCGAAGTCTCCAGACTCTTCTTCACCACTAAGATGCAGGAAGGCACTTCTGCCTCGCGGTTTGCGTTAAAGATGTTGGGGTACATTGAGCGACTGAGCACACTCGATTTTGCAATGGATCATGAACTAAGTATTGACTTAATTCTGAGTTGTTTGCCCAACAGTTATTCACAATTTGTGATGAACTATCGGATGAACAAACTGGAGACTACCATTCCTGAGTTGATCAACATGCTGAAGACTGTGGAGCCTTCTGTAAAGCCGGATCAAAAAGCAGTACTGTTAGTTGGTTCCTCGAAGAAAGGTTCTAAGAGGAAGACCAAAGAACAGAACAAAGGGAAGAAGAAAAAGGCCAAAAAGACTGAAAAGAAACCAAAAGGCACTTGCCATCACTGTGGTAAGGAAGGTCACTGGCGAAGAAACTGCAAGATTTATCTTGAGTCCATGAAGAAGAAGGCATCTGATGCCCCATCCTCTTCAGGTATCTTCGTTATTGAATGTCACTCTATTTCCTCAAATACCTGGGTACTTGATACTGGGTGTGGGTCACATATATGTAATGACATACAGGGGCTAAGGAATAAAAGAAGACTCGTCAAGGGAGAAGCGAATTTGAGAGTTGGAAATGGAGCAAAGATTGCTGCTGTTGCCATCGGAACATATTTGCTAAAGCTCCCACTGGACGTCTTAGAATTGGATAATTGTTATTTTGTTCCTTCATTAATAAAGAACATTGTATCTATTTCATGTTTGAATGAAAAAGGTTATCATTTAACTTTCAGTAACAATTGTTGTTACATAACTTTAAATGGCGTTCTTTATGGGAATGGAACTTTGTGCAATGGCATCTACACGTTAGATTTATTTTAT
>JAGFNQ010000710.1:64307-99193 GCA_024364735.1 Boesenbergia rotunda | reverse complement strand
ATATCTGGAATCTGAAAAACCTAGATCAGTAGTTAGGGTTGAGATAGGAGATGAGATTTTGGGTGCCCAACCCTCTGATCTTGCTGTATCACCAAGGCTATATCAGTGATTTAGGTGTATCAGTGAGTTTTGAGCAAAACTCACTGATGGACCTCCCATATCTGGAATTCTGAAAAACCTAGATCAGTAGTTAGGGTTGAGATAGGAGATGAGATTTTGGGTGCCCAATCCTCTGATCTTGCTGTATCACCAAGGCTAGATCAGTGGATTTTTATGTGCACACTAAGTATCAATATTTATCAGTTATCTTCTATAAACGTATTACACTATACAACTACAAATTTATTATCCACCAACTTAAATCAGAAGTATTTAATGGTTACAGAGACCCTGAAATTTCCAGTTGAGGCACACGGTGGGCCTGAAATGACTTGATTTCAGGCCACCCTGGCCTGAAATGGATCTTGGGCCTGAAGGTTTTATTTCAGGCCCGAGTGTTTTTATTCGGCGTGGGCCTGAATTGATTTATTTCAGGCCACCCTGGGCTGAAATGGATCTATTCAGGCCCACGTGGGCCTGAAAGGTTTTATTTCAGGCCCTCCTTGGGCCTGAAGTATTTTTATTTCAGGCCCACGGTGGGCTGAAATGATTTATTTCAGGCCCACCGTGGGCCTGAAATCATTTTATTTCAGGCACACTGTGTTCCTGAAAAGTAAATTTCATTCTCACCTTGGCCATTAAATAAAATCATGATTTATAGATTAATATTCTATATTTATCTACAAGTTGTGACCAAATCCTGTAATTTTATTTAATTATTAAAATTTACAATTTGAAACAAGTATTTTAAATTTATGGTAGAGATAATCCATCTTACTAAGTCAATACAGAATGCATACCAATTTTCAATTCCTTCGAGACGATAAAGTCATGTTTTCAAATTATGTATCAGAAACCCACTTATGGACCTTCGATACTTGGATATATGTCACTTGGATATATGTCAGTAGTTAGAGTTAACCAAAGAGATGTTATTTCTGGTGTGCAAACTTTGTCCAAATCATTATGAGTTGTTTTCTTACCGTATCAGTTGGTACACTACATTGCAGCAACTCGATGTGAATCAACATCACACAATTGTTTTGTTTTTCTGGACAATAAATTATATTCATATAAATTACACAATTTCTATACAAATGGAGCCGAATCACCAGCAAAGGATGTTTTTTTACAACATTACTTCAAGAGATTGACACTCTCATGTTTTACAATACATGTCTCCCATAATATTTACTGTCAGATCAAATCTCATTTTCGTCATATCTCCTTGTTTGAAATCCATCTTCTCATCGTATAGGAGACATCGGACGTATTGCATAACAAAGAAGGCATAGTCCACGCTGAAAATAACAAACAGTATTTTAGATTTCAATAAGTGAGGTAATAAAATACTTTGATCATTTTAAAATTTTCAAACTCTTCCTCACTTACTGACCTATGTTCTTATTGGGGACATTTTTGTCTAACGGAGGGTCATTTGTCCAAGGGATGATGACTTTGTAGATATGGATGAATAGTCGTAAGTTCCTCGCGAGTATATTGTTTAAGTTCTTTTACCTGTCAAATATATCATGAATTTCAATGATATTTTTTATCAAATGATGAACATATATATGAATAAAGGTAGGTAGCTCACCGCTCAGTCAAAATCATGCTTATATTTACGGCCACTAGCAAGAGAATTTAAATGAATGAAAGTCATTGCTTCTGTATCCACCGCCAACAAGTGAAAGTGTGTATTATCACTGCACAAAGGTATTAAAATATATCTAAACTCTTGTTCTATCATATCCGTCTTCATCACTTGTTGCATGGAAAACTTTCTTGACGATCTTATTGAAGCCTAAATAGTTGCAAAATCAAAATTATTAATAACCACATCATAATACTAGGTCTTCTACAATCTATTAATTCATACTAATTTACATCACTTACTGTGAAGAAGGTTGAACAATATATTGACTTGTGGTATGGCCTACCAGATGTGGATGCTCCCCTAAATAACATTTTACAGAAGGCATCAATAACCTCGCCATTTGTAAAAACCTCTCCAATGAGGATTTGTAAGAATGAATGCAATTTTAAAGCAAATGGTGCATCCTCCCAGATAAATTCATTATCCAACCTGCCAAGTTAATTGATAAGATTATATATTAAAGCCCCAAATATATTAACTAAACTATGTTTCATAACTTACTTTAGGTTCTCCAATTTATTTATCACGTAGGCCACTTCTTTATCTTGATTTTTCTTCTTCGACTTCATAAAATGCTTCTTCACAAACTACATCGATACAATTTACACCAAACTAATTAATGACCAAATTCAATAAATTTGACGTAATTAATATGAAAATAAGTCACATACATCAATGCCTTGCAACCTCATTTTGTATAGTTCGAAGGTCCTTCTTTTCTCCTCCTCTATATCTTCTTCAGACATGACTTCCATTACAGTAATGGTTTCTCTTGCTTCATCCATATCCTCCTCACTAAGTTTCCTTTTTCCCTTGTCCATGACATTTGATATTTGTTCCTTTCTCCGCTTCCCCTTATGTAATAGTTGGTGTCATACTGGACTCTCAATTGGAGTATCCCTGTAATCATACCGAGTTCGGTCACGTCCTCTCCTTGTTCTACAAGATACTGGATCAGAAAGAAGACTGACTACAGGATAGCTTTCTTGAGCCTCCTTGCCCTTTTTTTCAATAATTGAAAGTAATTCCTTAACCCTTTCATTCAAACATATATTCTCCTCTGTTAGCTCCTTGATTAGGGTGTCTTTAAGAATGCATTCACTACATGGCCTTACATCTTCTGTGTCATGTCCTTGTGATGTCGCTATTGGTCGTGGAATGTCATCCCCAATCTCAAGGTTCTCAAACAATGTGTTTTCTTGTAGGTTAGGAATTATTTCAACAATCACCTGTCAATTACCAAGTACACAAATTTTACTGCCTCTATATCAAACTAACAAAGATAAACTAACATAGATCACAGTTTTTACAATAATTACCTCTTCGGACTTGATTTGGTTGACAAGGTCCCTCACCCTACTAATATGCGAAGGAATATTCCTCCACTTATTTATTCGGGGTCCTTCAACATTGTATGGTTTTTGAATGGGTACATGCTCCAAAAATCATGCCTACACAAAATTTTCCAAACAATTACATTAATAACAGTAAAATATTATAAAATATAATTTAGCTAAATTCTACTCACTGCCAAAAGCCCAGCAAATCCCTTTACGTAAGGGAGGTTTGTGGTCCTCTGGTTTCCTTGACTTGATGAAAATAATTCCCCAATCTTAGGTAATTGGGGAGACAAAAATTTATGGATAGCTTCCACCCAGTTGAATCTACCAAGATTGTCATAATCATCTACTATATCTACAAGCCCTAGAGGGACCTTATATGTACTAGACGAAAATAAAACACAAACAAATATATACAAAATATAAAATTTACAAACTAATAACACATCATCCTCTGATTCAACACTTTTAGAATAATATTTAAGTAATTCCTCAATTCTTGTTCTGGTAGGTTGTTTTTCTTTTGAGAAGTAAGTACGATAGGGGTCACCCGATGCTTCAATTGAATTAATAGGGATCGAAACTCCACGGTCCACTATACCCAGTACCAAAGCAACATCTCGTCAGATCTGGTGAACGCAACCGGTACACCTGAAACAATTAAAATATTTAGTTATCATCAACAATATAGGCTTCAATTTATTTCTCTTTGGGCCTGAAATGAATTCATTTCAGGCCCAACGTGGACCTGAATGATTCATTTCAGGCCCAACGTGGGCCTGAAATGAATTCATTTCAGGGCTACCGACTTGAAGTGAATTTCACCTTAAATTCACTCATTTAAATTTATCAAATATCAATCATTTAAGGTCAACTATATCCAAGTTTTATCTTACTATAGATACTGTTTATAATTTATAATTAAAACTATTACCTGAGAATTTAAAAACTTGCGAGGTTGAATCCCAACTTTCAAATATATTAACCAAAATTCCCCGGATATACTGCAATTCTTGAATGTCCAAGAAAATACTGAAGGGCGACTCTTTGATCTTCGCAATGTGTTGATCATTTAAAATTTCAAATGCTTCAACAAAATGTTTAAAATGGCCTAAAACACTGCACCAATGTAATTTTTTCCCAAACTCATCTGAACCTTACAGTTTTTATACATTACAAATTTATTCAGCAAAAATAAGTATAAACAATATCACAAGCACTGTTTATTCAGCAAAAATAAGTTTAAACAATATCACAAGCAGTGTTTATTCAACAAAATTAAGTATAAACAATATCACATACCTTGGTGATTAATGCCAATGAAGAAGACGATGAGGAACCACCCACAGACCTTTTTCCTGCCATTATTATGAAAATCAAACCTGCAGAAACCCTAAATCCTACTTTGATAGTGTCGATCAGTATCAACTTCAACGCTAACACTTCAAGCAGCCTCAAGATCACACACTACCACTTTCCTGTATACGAGCCTAGGTTTTGGTTGGGCGGAGGGATTAGAGGGAGTAGCAAACGACAAAAGCACAACTAGGGCACGCACAATGTCCTCCTTCAACAATACCATTTATGTTTTCGCGGTGAGAGAGAGAATGATCACCTTGCCATCCAAACCACATATTCTTATTTTACTGCAAAAGTGGTTCGGATGTCTCGAAAATGGGAATGGAAAAGGTCTTTTGTGGCGCCAAGGGTATAATTGGAAGTTCACTTAAAGGGCTGCGCCCTTTGGTAAAATAGAAACCATGGGACGTCTTTTGGTAATTTCGTATTGTTATGTACGCCCTTTGGTAAATTGCCCAAAAGTTATTGATGTATCTAAAAATTTTCAAATTTGAAAATAACATAAGGATCACTAGAAGTGTAACGGTGTAAAATTGAAATACATCTGAATTTTTTTAAGGCCGTCAGTGATGTTTTAGTCGACAGATGAATCTACAAGGTTTTAAAATTTGAAAATAAAATATGGATGGATTTGAATTATCATTAGGAGTTAATTAGGAGTTAACTTTTCGTTTATCGCAAATTTAAAATTTTTAGAGCCATCCTACATTTTTTACCTGGGGTTATTAAATACTTTTGATATAAAGTCATTAATGATTTAAAAGGTCCCAAGGCTATGATTTGGTGAAAGGGCATCAGTTGTCACTCGAATATCCATGATTTGATCATAATATACATATTTTGCTTGATTTTTTTTTCAAATGAGGCGCGCAACTACGGGATGCTGAATTTTTGGGCCTGTCTGTTGAAAGCACTTCTTAATTTATCCCAATGGAAAATTTTTTATGGAGTCAAACTAGTCACCTCAGATTCGACGTTACCTATGAATTCATCATTAATGGCTTAAAAGGGTTTCAAATCTAGAAGAAAAAAAAAATGAATGACCACAGCGTACAATGATGTCAATTTGTGAAAAACTCTTTAAAAACCATTATTGACTTTTTATTAAAACAACTAATCGACTCAAAATCATTATTTTCAAAAATATAGATAGATTTAAGGAGGCATTATTAATGCAACAGTCTTAATTTGATACAAAATAAAATTTTATAAGGCCAAATAACTTTTAGATGAAAGTTTTTGATGAAATAATTATTTCGTTGAGTGCTAGAATGGATTAGGATTAAGTCAGAAAGACTCGAGAAGAAGAAAAAATAATGATAATAATATATTTTTTTCACAAAAAGATAAGTATTACACACGATTAAACAAATACAGGTGACAATTAAGGAGCTACAATAATATAACGTACGCATTGCCGCATCAATCGCTGTCTACCTAATAATCCAGGCAAATCAACTGAAGAACACAATTACAGTTTAATAATTTTTTAATAAACAAATATATAAACAATTAATGAATTTACAGGTCAAATATACATTATACAATAGGTGATGCATCAGGGCGGGGAGCGATCAAGCTGCTGTGCTTAACGATGATGGATTGGTGCCACTTCCTGGTGAAGGCGGAGGTGGAATCCAAGAAGAACAAGGCGGCGCAGAGGGCGACGCTGCCGACCAGCATCGGAATGGGCCCGAAAATCCAGAGGAAGAGAGTGAAGGAGAGGTAGAAGGCCCGGAGGCCCATGGACCAGAAGATGGTACCCCGGTTGAGGCCCCACGCCACGTAGGCGGGCTCCACCTCCAACTCCGCCGCGGTGGCGGCGTGGGTGAGCAGGAAGCCGGCGTGGGAGTAGTAGCGGATGGACTGGACGAGGAGGAGGAAGGCGGCGAAGAAGCAGAGGGAGATGGAGAAGTACTTGACCGAGTAGGCGGTGGCGGAGGTGTTGCCGTACACGAAGGGGGAGAATGAGGGGGAGGAGGAGGCCGTCACGAAGGCGGAGACGGCGGCGGCGAGGGAGATGGCGGTCGTGGCCAGAAACGTCGACGCCATGATGCTGTTGCGCACCGTTTGCAACGCCAGCACGCCGTTCGTCACCGGAGCCTGCAGTTGTCGATCGATTCATACTCGGGTTTTCAATATTTCCCCCCGAAAAAATATATCAAAATCGAATGAAAGACAGATTGAGGAACTATCGTAGAGCACCATGTCTCAATCAAACTAACATCTCAGATCCCCTTTTGCGGAGCTACCTCGACGTCAAATTTGTTCATCGATCGATCGCGCACAAAAATCAAAATCGAAAGCCGGAACGCGAGTCGTCGCCGGAAATCAACGAAGAAAACATACAAGGATCGAGGGAATACGCACTGACCTTCATCATGGTGCTGACCCAGTGCTGCCGGACCTTCCTGTCGAGGCCGATGACGGTGCGATCGGGATGATTCTCCACGGCGTAGAAAAGGCAGATGTTGTATGCTGCTTGAAGGAGAAGGCCCAGAGGCACCAAAACCAGATCCAGATTCCTCTCCTCCATCCTCGATCTATCTCTTCTTCTTCTTCTTAAGCTTCTGGGCGTGTTGATCAGGGTTGTTATGGATTGCAGGGAAAGGAATTAAGGGGGTATATATATATTTGATTTCCTTTTTTAATATAAAAAATAAAAATGGTGACGAAGTCCGGGCCTTCGATTAAAAATCCAAACGCGTCCCGCGCGTTGGACTTTTTCATGCCACTACTGTTTCAACGGAAAGTTCGAAACGCTGAAGTGAATGGGTGCGGGCTAATCCAATCGAGTTAAATGATATGAAAATATTAAGTGAAACTTCTCTTAAACTTTCTAATCGTAAATTAAAATTTCTCTTTAATTTATATATCACACAATTTTTTTTATGTTTTACATGTAATTTTTATTTAATTTAATTCCGTAATATATATTGATTTAATTAATTATTTTTATTTTTTTAATATAACAAATTTAAAATAAAATATAATTATTTTTTAAAATTCAGTATGATGTACAGTAAAATTAATACATTTTATGACTATTTTTTCAACTTGATTTTTCAACTTGATAATCAATCGATTGATCTTTGATAAATTAATTATGATTGGACAGTTAATTGGGAATTCTAATCAATTAGGAATTAGATCGGTAATCTTTTTTTTTTTATAAGTATAAAAAATCTAAAAGTAAATATAATTATCGTAAATTCAATAGGATTTAAAGAAAATTTAATTATTTTTTTTTATCAATTACCTTATTTTTTTATAAGTATAAAAAATCTAAAAGTAAATATAATTATCCTAAATTCAATAGGATTTAAAGAAAATCTAATTATTTTTTTTATCAAATTGAATATGATTTTTTTTCACTGACTAATTAACTTAGTTGAATCGATTGATCAATTTATTGATCAGAAGAAAAACGAGTCGTGCTAAATTTGATAAAAAAATATTAAATTTTAATTTAAATATTTTGAATTTAAAATAAATTATACTTTAAAGTTTTTTTATCTATGAAAAATAAGACAATTATATAAATTAGTGTCCATCGAAAAGCTGAAATAAATATTTATTTATACGTATAGAGTAGGAATAAAGTTTTTCTAAGTGACGATAAACTTTAAGATGTGATGGGGGATTTTAAAATAATTTACAAAAATATTAATATTAATATGTGATATTCAGATTCGACGTCACAAATATAAATAACTTTAACTAAATAAACTTTAAGCTCGTGCCTAGAGCTCGGATTTAAATTTAGGTTAGTTTGAGTTAGAGGTCGGATCCTCTGTCCTACCGAGGATTCTTATCCCTCTGTCTTATTTGTTGACGATGATCAATGAGTTGTCCGATTGTCGATCGAATATTATCGGCGGCCTCCGATCGTTGTCCCAAACAAAACTATACCCTGAGAGTACGGTGAACATATCGGGTATCATCGCAATTGCGATCTCGCCTTATTCACCGTCGAATCCGACGAGATTGTAATACGACGATTCCGACTGATTCACCATTATCTCAGGATATTGTTTGATTCGAAACGACGATAAAAAATTATCAATAGTGTCTGATGTTGATCGAACGACTCGTCGGACATCGTTGACGAGTGTGGGATAGGCGGGATAGGGATCCTCTGGGATAGAGGATCCCGTCTATTTGAGTTATTCAAATTTTAATTCTAACATATTTAAATTAAAATTTTATAAAAATAATTAAAATTAGATTTGGCTGGTAAATGGTTCATAAATAATCAAATAAAATATTATGAATTCAAATTTTACTAAAAAAAAATCAGATATCTTTGAATTGAACTAAATATATTTGATCATTTTGAATATAAATCAAATGTTTCTCAAGTCTGTTCGGAAAATTCAGGAACAACTCATTCTTTTACACTTCTAGCGCCGAAGTTCCCTGGATGAATTGCTAGTTCAAATGAGAAATACTTTTCATATTTTTGGCTCGTAAGAGACTTGACTTCCAAGGCTGTTGGAACTTTCTAGAATTTTTTAAATTTATATTATGAGATTATGGAAAAATAATTGCTAGAAAATTATAAAATAAAAAATGGATGTGCTAAAATAGAGAATTAAAATTTCATTGTATGACAAAAATGTAATATCAAAAGAAGGGGAAGTTGTCCTGGAGAAGGAAGGTCGATCCAAAATGTCCCTCACTTATTAGGTTATAGTGGAATATAGTGGAAGTTAAGATTTCTTCTGATTGAGATTTGAACGATTGCCTAGGCAATTTGTCCCACCATTTACATCACACCATAGCCAGGGGTATTTGTTTTCCTTTTCCATTGCGATTATACTTGACACGGTCTGAAATTGTATTGTCTAAGTAGTGAAAGTAGTCATGTTCGATCAAATTTTTAGATAAAAATATTTTATATATCTCCGTAATAATATGATATTATTTATTTTAAAATTAATTTTTTATAAATTTATTTTTTGACTTTATCTAGTAGGTCATACAGGGAGATATTTTTTATCTTATAAATTTATTATTTTTTCATATATTTCTAATATAAATCTTTAACTGTATTTCCAATGTAACAAACAATGAGTTCCTAGCCATAATCTACGACTTAACTTGAACTTGGAACTTTGTATGGGTTTACAAGACATAAGACTAGGAAAGTCCGGATCTTTGAGCAAATTGAGTTGACTAACGATAGTTACAACCCATTGGAGTATTGAGTTGGCTACTAATCTTCTACTGCAGATAAGATTGTTCTTTGTTTGAATTGAGTTAACTAAAAAGTCCTAGAGTTGATTCAAAAGTATCCCTCGAATAGATAAATTAATTTAATTAAACACCCAATTGAGTTTATTGGAAATGTTTAGACTTGTATTTGAGTCTACTGAAACCTTATTAAGTTGATTGAAAATGGCATCTGATCCTGTCGCCTCGGTAAGTGAAAGGGGTCACCTTGTGATGATGCGCTTGAGTATTGATCGAAAATTCACCGTTGGGTCGCCAGCTTGATGATCGAAGAGCCCCGGTCGAACGTGAGGGATGGCGGGTCGGGTGCTCGGGAAGGAAACGAGTGAAGATCCTCGCGTAGGGCAAAGAGACCAATCGGGCGGATCTCCGGCGAGAGCACTCTGACGACTCTCTCCGGACTCAGGTGAGTAGAGAATGAGAGGAGAATTGTAGGAGAATTCTTCAGCATGCCCCCTTTCTGAAAAGGGGGGGGGTGCTTTTATATAGGTGTGGCGACGGATAAAACCTATCAAAGTATCCTGAGGAATTTAATGCGAATCCGACAACAGGTCCTGCCAACGGACAAAGGGGCTAAATCTAACACCCCTTGCCTAACAACTCGACCCAGTGGTACGGCCGCTCACCTTTCTTAACTGCCTGACACATCGGTGGGCCTGTGCAGCAACTCTATTCCCTAGCAAGATTCCCCGAATATCCTCGGTACTCCATCGGGGCGTAAATGATATCCTCCGTATGACGTACATGCTTCTTCATGGATGGTCGCTCGGCTGTACTAGGCCGATCGGCAGGTCGCGACGCCACTTTTCCAGGAGTCTCATCGAAGTGGGCCAATCTCCACGAACTCGCGACCACACTTACTCGAGTGAACCCGACGGTGATCATGTGGCTAGGCAGGCCTCCCCACTCGGCGAGCTCACGGTCAAGCACTGCCGGTCCCCCGGGCTACCCCATGCCTGAACGACCTTCTAACTACCTTTCAGCGGCCGACCTGGAATTGCCTTGACCGCTAACCCGACCTTTCGCTTGGCCCTCTACAACCAGGTCATCCCTAGGGCCCGATTTGAGGGGGCCCCGCCTCCGCCCAGATCACATCCGCCTAGATCATATGCCCTCCTTTCGAGTCTAGTTGAAGGAGGTGGCGAGGTGACTGACTGGATTGGTCGGCGGGGAGTGCCTCACCAGGACCAACATCCATCTCTGTGGATTTTATAAAGGTGCCTTGCTTTTACCGAGGCGATGCCCATGCCTTCATAATGATGCTCGTAGCTTCGGTTCCATCCATCATTTATTACCGACACGTGTCATCCTTCTGTTGGGCGCACCCGACAATGAGGCGTCACCATGCCAGGAGTCATGCGCGGTGTTAGACGCATCTTCCAGATGTCCGCTATCCCTGGGCGCATATGAACGATGGATATTGAATTCTGTCTTTTTCACTCTGTCATCATACGATCCTCCTACCTCAGGCTATCCTATAAATAGCCCTCGGGGGTCAACCTAGGTCATTGTCACCTCTTTCGCTTCTTCTTGCCTCACACTATGTGACGCCCAGTAACTGCTTCTTCCGGACCATCCACCACCTCTAGCGATTTCTCTGACCCCTTCTCCCTTCGGGTTAGTTTTCCAGCCAGCTTCCTTTTCTTTTTGCCTTCGTTGAATCCCCTGAGCTTACCTGGCCAGCCCTTTATCCCCTCCATGGCCGCTCCAGTCATTGTCCCCGACCTGTGGTACACGACCTCTGTGTCTACCATAGGCAACCATGACTTCGACTCCCTCCGGGAGAAGTATCATGTGCCTCCTAATTATCGCTTAATCATCCCTAATAGCCACGACCACCCTCATCTTCCGCCGCTCGACTTCTTCACCGTTTTCTGAGACTAGCTCCTAGGTGGACTTAGATGTTTCTTACATCCCTTCATTGTCGAAACTCGTAGATACTTCCAAATTTTCCTCTCCCAGCTATCTTCCAACGTCATACACATCCTGTGCGGGACCATCATCTTTTTCACCACCCCGTTCCACCCCCGAATCTTTCACTTCTTTTAATACCCAAAAAAAGGAGCCCGGGAACTTCTTCTTCCAAGCCCGAGCTAAATCTTCATATCTAGATAATATTCCCAGTTCCAATAAGAGTTGAAAATCCACTACTTCTTTATCAACACTATCCTCGCCTCCAGTTGGTCGACCGACTGGATTGAGAATTTACCCGCCCAACTGGCGGTCAAGAAAAATTACCGCTCTGACCCCAAGTGTGAGCTGGCCTTCTCCCGGATCGGAGGTCTTCGCTTGTACGACATTCGCTTGCTTAGTGTATATCTTTGGCCTAGGTAGATGCCCGCCACCCTTGCCGGCCTCATTCGGTAAGTCTTTCTGTCTCATCTAAACACTTGTTGGATTGGCATTAAGATTTTTTCTATTTTGTAAATCAAATGAAGTGGGATACAACCTTGGAAGAAATGCTCGGGTTGGAGGATGATGAGCTAAACGCCCGGGCGACCGACGAGTTGGTCAAAAGAGCTATCTCCCCCCTCGCCGAAGCAGTGTCCGGTGAGGAGGTACTTCCAACAATTGGAGATGCCCTGGCCGGCATGGCCACTTCGACCAGAGAGAGCCCCGGACCCTATATTCGCGCCATAATGCTTGAGGCCTCCACGGAAACTCTCATAGGGAGATCCCAGAAGATCTTGTAGATACAACTACCTTCGCGAAGGTCGCACCCTCCGTCCGATTATGTCGCAGGAAGACACGCCACTCGACCGCCCAGTTCATGCCTTTAGCGATCGAGCTGACAACCGAGGCTTGCGACCTAACAACCTAGGGTTCCAGCCGATCCCGCTGGAACAATCGACTTCGCACCACCGAGCCCCGCTCACTGTGACGAGTCGAGTCGTTACCTCGGGCTGACCGGGACACGATCCCCGATCAAGAGCATTCAGGGGATCCTTCCTCTCCCCAAGCTTTGATGGCCACCGGTACATCTACTGGCCCTGGTTCCTCCTCCGCGCCCAGACCATTTGACTAGCCGCCCATTCACCTAGAGGCCCCCTTAGTCGATCCCAACTATTCTACCACCCCTGTGCAGCAGGTAAGCCTGCACAGTGATTTGGTGAAATGCTGGTATTAGGGGATAATGGCTAGTCACCACCGGGCTCCGATCAGCTTATCCGACAGCTTTTTTATGGATGTTACTCAAGTAATCTTTTGAATATCCAATCGGCTTAGCCGACCTCTTTTTCCGGGAGACTACTTTAATCTTTAATCTTCTTTCCTATTTCAGTTCTGGGCAGCCTGCAAGGGTGTGGCTCAGTCCCTTGTGTTCAACGCCCATGGACGACGATAGGCTGAGGGGCAAGTGCAGGAGCTAGAGACTAAATTGAACCATTCGGCCCTACCTCCCAGTGATGAGGGGACCAACCTCCTGCGCTTGGAGGTCGTGGGGTTGAAGGCTCAGTTGGTCGAGGTCAACGAGTGGCTCAAGGAAGAGAAACGCCAGTCAGTCACGGCCGAGTGAGCGGTTGCCCATCTCTTAATCGTGTGGATAACCTGGACATCCAAAGGAAGACGACCTTGAGCTGCCAAACACGTGCCCAATCAAACTTAGATAAGAAGATAGCAGAGGCCAAGGAGGAGAGCCTCCGCACTTTGGAAGACCAATTGACTATCCGGACCACCAAGCTTTCCGCCCGGACAAGGAGATCACCCGCCTGCATGAAGAGCTAGCCGCTTTGAAGGCCTACCAGGATGAAGATGTTAGTAATATGAGAGAAGTGTCCTAAGGCAATCGCCTTATAATTGTAAACATTTATTTTAATAAATGAAAATTCACTATTTGAGTATACATGTTTGTGTATTTGATTGAGATCTTAAACTCATCTACTGAATGTCCGCAATACAATTCACAGCATGAGAGAATTTGTGATGGAATCACAACTAGTGATTATCTCTACATGTGCAATTGTGAAGTATTGAAAATATCCCTAGTCGATGAATTGATAAATACGAACACTATCAATTCTGTTGAGACTAGCATGGGTTATTCTCTAATCAGCTGATTCTCACTGGCTGGTGACATTGGGATGTCCGGAGATAAACATGAATGCTAGTTAAGGGAACTAGTTCATTGGAGTGACTGGCTGTAAAACTTCACATGGTAGTCTATATATAGACATGTCAGTGAAGTTCTTACCGCAGCTTAAGTGCGATGTTCCTTTGACTTGCGGTGTTCAAGTCATCTTGGTCATGGAGACTTATACTTTAACATCTTAAGCAAGCATCTCCAAGGAGGTGTGGACCCAGGATGGTTGGGTATAAGCCGAAGTGCCCGAAGATGTTTGAACAGCCTACAAAGGATTCACACCACTCCTTGCGAGGAGATGTATACCCAAGGCCTATCGTCGGATTGTTACTCAAAGCCTCTGGCCAGAGCATGACATGTTTAGAGT
Source organism: Boesenbergia rotunda (assembly GCA_024364735.1). Lineage (NCBI taxonomy): Eukaryota > Viridiplantae > Streptophyta > Magnoliopsida > Zingiberales > Zingiberaceae > Boesenbergia > Boesenbergia rotunda. Next base: position 85,058 of record JAGFNQ010000710.1, on the reverse strand, counting down.
ATGAGTCTCTTAAATACATGAGAGTAATTAGAAATCCAAAGGACGAGAGAACGTTACTTGGGCTAGGTGTGACGTAGTCAGCCTAGTGGGGACTGACACACACAGACCATGTCCTGAACTAAGTGGGTATAAGATGGTGAAGGGAATGAGGCACGATTCATTAGAGCTGCTGAAGGGTTTCAGAATTATTTCTGAGGTCAACCGTTGATCTTTCGATTAATTGGAGATCATGATGTACTACTAGGTGCCACTCATGATCGTTCTATAATTGGTTAATTATAGACGGCCAACATAAATCGAAAGTCTATTTAGTCACACGCACAACGAGTAATCCGAGGGATTTAAAACGAGTTGAAAATTGGATTTTCCGATCAACAGAAATAAGTCGAATCTGAATTTATCAGAGGCGCATCGGAAGCTTAAAATGACTAAGTCTTTTGAAGGCTTATTAGGCGAATTAAATGAGTTTAATTCGCGAGGAGACGGCTTGGTTTGGCCGGCCAAAGAGGGTCACCACCCTCTTTGGTTTGGCCGGCCACCACATGGAGGGAAACCAATTTATTTGGTTTAAATTATAAAATAAATCAAGCGCGATTTGTTTTATAAAATTATGGATAAATAAATTTATATAAAGAGATTTATATAAAGAAATTTATATAAAGAAATTTATAGAAATTTATTCTTTTATAGAAATTAAAATGAACCATGGATTGGTTTATTTTATTTTATAAAATCAATTATGAATTGATTTTTCCATGATAAGAAAAATTTATATAATAAATTTCTTGTAAATTTTATTCCATAATAAAAGGAGAGATGTGTTTGTTTTTATTATAAATTTAGTTATAATAAAACTTGGCATAACGGAATAATTCATAAGAAAATTTATAAGATAAATTTCTTATGAAAATTTATTCCGTTAAAAGGGAGACTTGGCGATGGAGAGGCTACTATATAAAGGAACCAAGGTAAGGCTTGAATTCCAATCAAGAGATAAAGTAGCAAGCTCTCTCTCTCTTATTCTCGTTCTCTCTCTAGGGTCGGCGCCCCTTTCTCTCACTAGGGCCGGCACCCTCTCTCCTCCCCTAGGGCCGGCGCACCACGTAGGGTTGCCGTGAGTCTCCTCCACCAAGAAGGTGTCAAAGTAGAAGAAGAAGCGGGTCGCGACTCCCTCCTTCCTTTCCCCGGAATCTTGATTCCGTTACTTGGTGGTTAGTTTCCATCTCTCTCTCTTGATATTCTAGTTGTGCCTTTGGAGAATCTAGTAGTTCTGGTCGGCACAAAACTCGTGGCTTTGCGAAGTCATCCCGAAGAGAACTCGGCGTGGACGCGAATAGAGGCGGAGCTTCCAAGGGACGCTACGGTTGGATCTCGTCCCTTTCTTCGAGTTACGCGAGGTACTAAGTAAATTAGTTTACTTTTCCGTAAAATTTTAATTTATGATCATGTCTCCACAACTTAAGGTTGCATGCTAGATACGTGGTTAAAATAATTTAAGAAATTATTTATGCTAATTCTTCCGCTGCACGTAATTAATTTTAAAATTACGAACCCGTATCCTTGTCAACATGCACCCGGTCCCTACAGAAGAGTCCACCCGGATGGAGACACACTGCGTGGAGTATATCAATTCCCCTAACTTCGGTTAGCAAATTGCACATTGGACGACCAATATGTTCTAATACGAGGACGAAAGTGCCATCTAGCAGCTGAAGGAAGCCGGGCACCTATGTCGCCGAATGCCGTGAAGCTATTCCGGGTCAGGGAAATCCTCCGCCCGTACCTCTTCAACCCCTTCATTTAGGATTAGCATAGTTATCTTTCAACCTTGTAGTTTTTTACTTTTGTCCTTTTGACCCTCGAGGTTTTATTAATGAAATGTTTTCTTTTGTTCGTTCGATCTTTCAAGCTAAATGAAATGTCTTCTAATCTCTATGCTCGTATCTCCTCCCAATTGAGCCAGCTTGGCTTGTCACTTCCTATATTAGGTACAGGCCATTCACTCATAGAACCCTTCAGAGTGCCTCAGCAACGCCCAGCCGGACGCGACGATAATCCCCTCAGCGACGAGATCCTAGAACTCGGTTGGGTAGATCATTAGGCCCAACCCACTTATAACTCGCTAGTTGTCGAGTCTGGATACCGCTCGGGCGGACCAATAGGATCATAGGCAGCCACGTCCGGTCGGGCCCTGAGGACGGTGGTTGCATAGAGCAGACCCACTTATAACTCGCTCGCTGGAGAGAGTCTAGACACTGCTTGGGCGAATCAATATGATCGTGGGCAGCCACGTCCGGTCGGGCCCTGAAGTCGGTGGGTGTGTGGGAGCAGATCCACTTATAACTCGCACGCGGCGAGAATCTGGACACACTTAGGTGAACCAAGAGGATTGTGGGCAACCACGTCCGGTCGGACCCTGAGGTTGGTGGGTACTTGGGAGTTGACCCACTTATAACTCGCTCGCTGGCGAGAGTCTGGACACCGCTCGGGCGGACCAATAGGATCGTGGGCAGCCACGTCCGACAGGCCCTGAGGTCGGTGGGTGCATGGAGTAGGCCCACTTATAACTCGCTCGTTGGCGAGAGTCTGGACACTGCTTGAGTTGATCAAGAGGATCGTGGGCAACCAGGTCCAGTCGTGCCTTGAGGTCGGTAGGTGTGTGTGAGCCGACCCACTTATAACTCGATCACTAGCGAGAGTCTGGACACCGCTCGGGTGAACCAATAGGATCGTGGGCAGCCACGTCCGGTTGGACCCTGAGATCGGTGGGTGCGAGGGAGCAGGGGACTGTCTAATTTCTGATCACTTTACTCCACCCCGGATAACAACACAAGCATTACATAGGCCACCCACTCCCCGAGCGGCTACACTAGCCTCACATTACTCACTCATTCCTTGTACCGTTGCAGGTGGATCGCGCTTCCAGGTCAGCCGAGCTTCTTCCCATGCATGTCTTGTAGGTAATACACCCCCGATGTCAGCTTCTGAATCACCTTGAACGACCCACCCCATTGAGGTTCCAACTTGCCTACATCGCCGACCGGCTTGACTCTCTTCCATACCAAGTTGCCGATCTGAAATGCCTGAGGCCTTAGCTTTCGATTATACTTCTGTTGCATCCTTTGATGGTAAGCGGTCATCCGTGCTGCAGCTCGATTTCGAATCTCTCGACCAGATCTAGCTCCAATCGCCGCCTCTCCCCATTCTCTTCATCGTACAGTCTTAGCCAGTCGGATGTGCACCCTACTTCCACCAGTACCACCGCCTCGGCTCCGTAAACCAACGAGAAAGGCATACAACCCAAGCCCTCTCGCGGTGTAGTCCTAAAGGCCCATAGAATGCTGGGTAGCTAGTCCACCCAGGTCCCCGTACATGATCCAGCTTCACCTTCAATCCCGAAGAATCTCCCTGTTAGCCACCTCCGCCTGACCATTCCTTTGCGGGTAGGCGACCGACGAGGCGAATGCATGTTTGATACCATAGGCCGAGCACTAGTTTTGGAGTTTCTTGACCTGAAACTGCCGGCCGTTATCCAAGACTAGCTTATGTGGTATCCCTTAACGACATAAAATGTTTTGCCTCAAAAACTTTATGACTACCCCATCTGTTATTCGGGCCAACACCTCTGATTCCACCCATTGGAGAAATAATCGACCGCTACAAATAAGAACTTCTTTGGGTGGGAGCCAGGTTGCCACTCAGTCGTTGTTGTTGCGCCAGCTTCTGGGCCTTAGCGGCGACCAACAACTCAAAATCCTCTGGTGAAATGGTGTTGTTCATCTTGTTGGAGTCACCCATCTTTCGTCTTTCGATTAAACAAAGCTTTCCCACAGACGACGTCAATTTTGATCCTGTCGATAAGCGAAGGGGGCCACCTTGTGATGACGCGCTTGAGTGTTGATCAAAGATTGACTGCTGGGTCGTCGCCTAGATGATCGGAGAGGTCCGACCGGACGTGAGGGATGGTCGACGGGTGCTCGGGAAGGACAACGAGTGAAGATCCCTGCGTAGGGCAATGAGACCAACCGGGTGGATCTTTGGCAAGGGCACTCCACGACTCTCTCTGACTCCGGTGAGTAGAGAATGAGAGAGAATTGTAGGAGAATTCTTCTGCATCCCCCTTTCTGAAAAGGAGGGGTGCCTTTATATAGGCGGACGGTGGACAAAACCTGCCAAAGTATCCTGAAGAATTTAATCTAATCCGACAACAGCCCTGCTAGCCGACAAAGGGGTTGAATCTGACACCCCTGCCTAATAACTCAACCTAGTGGTATGACCACCTACCTTTCTTAACTGCCTGACATATCGGTAGGCTTCTGTCGCATCACTGTTCCCTAGCAAGATTTCCCGAATATCTTCTGTACTCCGGCGGGTGTAAATGATATCCTTCGTACGGTGTACGAGCTTCTTCATGGATGGCTGCCCGACTGTACTAGGCCGATCGGTGGGTCCAACGTTGCTTCCCTAGGAGTCTCATCGAAGCGGGGAGCCTTCGCGAAGCCGCGATCGCACTTACTTGGGCGAACCAGGTCGTGATCATGTGGCCAGGCGGGCCTCCCCCACCCTGAGAGCTCATGGTCGAGCACCGTCGGGCCCCGAGGTTGCCCCATGCCCAAACGGCCTTCCAACGACCTTTCATCGGCCAGCCTGGGATTGCTTTGACTGTTGACCCGACCTTTCGCTCGACCCTCTACAACCAGGTCATCCCTAGAGCCTGATCCAAGGGTTGCCCCCTCCACTCATATCACATCCATTGGTAGATAAGCTTGTAATCTTGTCCAAATGAGTCGATTGAATTGATTCAAATTAAATGAATTTGAGCGAAGTCGTAAAAGCTTGAGTTAATTGAAGAGTAGTTGTTGGTCGAAAGATTTGCTTATCAAAATTTCAATCCCCTAAACATGAATTGAGTCAACTCAAATCAACTAAAAGTTATGTATCCTTATCGTATTTGAATACTACCTTATTAATCATCTCATCTCTTACCATCATATCATGGCTCTGGTAGAGTTAACTTCAATTTTATTCGAAATGGACTAGAATTTAAATATTTATCAGAGCTATTTGAGAGCTTGTAAGTGAGGTTCATTCGCAACTATCTTATGTTTTGAGAAACTTTAAAACTATTTCTACATATATCTAATAATATATTATTTTATATTTTTATGGCAACTACTCTATTTTTAAAATTTTTGAAAAAGTAAATATTAAAGTACAGGGACAATTAGATCTTAACATTTTTATGCGTTTTAATCAGAATTTCCAATTCGCCAATAATAAAAATAGTTTTGGAAGTTATCTAAGGAAAATCAATATATTTCTTTTAAAAGTAGGAAAGGAGAATTGAAATTAAGGCAAAGTTTCTGGGGTAGACTGCAATTGTTTCAAATCTAAATCCAGCCCAACAACTGGCGGACTCTAGAACGCCATAATTTCGCTTGGCTCTCCATTTAAAGTCCGCGGTTGCCCTAGACGGGCATTTGAAGGAGAGACTGAGAGAGTCGCTCGCCTCCCTCCGTCCTTGCTCCGCTAGTTCCTCCTGCATTTGGCCGTCATGGCCTCTCGCCGCCTGCTCTCCTCACTGCTCCGATCCTCCTCACGCCGATGCTCCGCTCTCAGGACTCCCGCTGCTGCATGTCCCACTCCCCGAGCCGCCCCTCGCGCCTCTCCCGCCGGCTATCTCCTCTCCCGCGTCGCTGAGTACGCCACCGCTGCTGCCGCGGCCTCGCCGCAGCCTACGCCGCCACCTGCGAAGGCCCCAGCCGGGCCCACTGGAAAGATCACGGACGAATTTACCGGCGCTGGCTCGATCGGGCAGATCTGCCAGGTGATCGGTGCCGTCGTCGATGTCAGGTTTGAAGAGGGGCTTCCTCCCATCTTGACAGCGTTGGAGGTGCTTGATAACCAGATCCGCCTGGTTCTCGAGGTCGCGCAGCATCTGGGGGAGAGCATGGTGCGGACTATCGCCATGGACGGTACTGAGGGGCTTGTTCGTGGCCAGAGGGTCCTCAATACTGGATCTCCAATCACGGTATATTATCGCTTATCATATCTCTGATTGAAAACGCTTGATTGATACTATCAACGATCAAGAGTAAATCGTAATTGATGTATGTTTCACAAAAAGATAGTTCTATTTGGTTGTTTCTACCCGTGAATTCACAAAATAACTGGGTAAGTTATGGTGGTTCCTAGTTAAAAGCTTAAATGATTTGCCCTTGATGGTGTTTCTTATTTTGATGCCAAACGGCACATGTAAAATTTGAATTCTTGGTTCATAGTATTGACATCATGAGATATGAAGTTAAGCGACTGATCATCACTAGATGACGTTACATGAAAGTGTATGAATGGTTGTTGATTGCTACACTTGCATGAACATGAATGGTATTTGAAATTTAATGAACGTTTTCTATAAAACATTATCCTTGTTGATCCTGGATTTATTTAGCAATACTTATTTGTCTGTGTTTGGTTGAGTTATTAGGTGCCTGTTGGTAGAGCCACTCTTGGGCGTATTATGAATGTTATTGGAGAACCAATTGATGAGAAGGGTGACTTAAGTAAGATTTCATGGTTGATCACAGATTTCCTTTGTATTAACTGATGTGCCAATAAGGTTTTTCTGTTTTTTTTTGTCTCTTTGATAAACAGAGACCAACCACTTCCTTCCTATCCATCGCGAAGCACCTGCATTTGTTGAACAGGCAACAGAACAACAGATTCTTGTGACAGGAATTAAGGTCCTTTATTCTCAGATATACCATATGTCTCCCTTTGTTATTCTTCCAGAACATGTGTTGTCATGCGTATAATAGTGTATTTCTTCTGATACCAACAGGTTGTTGATCTCCTGGCACCTTATCAGAGGGGTGGAAAGATTGGACTTTTTGGTGGAGCTGGTGTGGGGAAGACTGTGCTTATTATGGAACTGATCAACAATGTTGCAAAGGCCCATGGTTAGTTCTAACTAATGAGATATCATTCAGTTGAAGTTTCTTTTCTTTTTTGTTTGCACTGTTTAAAATTTTGTGCTGTAGGTGGTTTTTCTGTTTTTGCTGGTGTTGGTGAGCGTACTCGTGAGGGCAACGACCTGTATAGGGAAATGATTGAGAGTGGTGTGATCAAACTAGGAGACAAACAGGTATGTCCTTGATAATTCTCTTCATCTTTGATTTGCTATTGGTTTCTCCCTTTTTCCTTTTTTGTTATGTTCCTTAATACTGTGTTGTTATAATGTGTTCCTGTAGAGTGAGAGCAAATGCGCTCTTGTTTATGGTCAAATGAATGAGCCCCCTGGTGCCCGTGCACGTGTTGGTTTGACTGGGCTCACTGTTGCCGAGCACTTCCGTGATGCTGAAGGACAGGATGTGCTTCTCTTTATTGATAACATTTTCAGGTTCACCCAAGTAAGTTGTAGCAATATGAGGTCAATTCTGTATTTTTGCTGTTTAATAGAAACTGTTGTTGGCAGAATAGTCTTTTATGTGACTTGCAACTTCATAGGCAAACTCTGAAGTGTCTGCCTTGCTTGGTCGTATACCATCTGCTGTCGGTTATCAACCAACACTTGCTACCGATCTCGGAGGACTCCAAGAGCGTATTACAACAACAAAGAAAGGTTCCATCACCTCAGTTCAGGCTATTTATGTGCCTGCTGATGACTTGACGGATCCTGCTCCAGCAACTACTTTTGCTCACCTTGATGCTACAACTGTGCTGTCAAGACAGGTTTGTTCCATAGTGTTTTCTGCTATTTATATCTTTGGATTGGAAAAAAAAATTTAAGAGGAAATTAAATGCAACAACATTTTCTTTTGCTGATTAGATTTCTGAGCTTGGTATCTACCCTGCCGTTGATCCCCTTGACTCCACATCAAGAATGCTTTCTCCACACGTGTTGGGAGAAGAACACTACAACACTGCTCGAGGTGTTCAAAAGGTTCTCCAAAATTATAAAAATCTTCAAGATATTATTGCTATTCTCGGAATGGATGAACTTAGTGAAGATGATAAATTGACGGTTGCTCGAGCTAGAAAGATCCAGCGGTTCTTGAGCCAGCCATTCCATGTGGCTGAAGTTTTTACTGGTGCTCCTGGAAAATACGTTGAACTGAAAGAAAGTGTGAACAGCTTCCAGGTCAGTTAGTTACCCGCAGCTTTGTGAATTCAAATCCCATTTTATCTTAGCACATTTGAGACGAGCCACTTATGGTCTTTAGGCTTACAACAGCAATGACTCTAGGCATCCAATTATATATCCGCTGCTAATTTCTTGTCAGGTTAAATGACAACTATGGAGAATTGTGAAAATGCTAGATCAATTTGTTCAAGGGGGGTTTCAGTTCATGATAGCATGCAACTTGTAGTTTTGTACCATGTCACTAATTCCTTTTGCCTTTCTAAATATGCCACTCTTTTTATCTGCATATTCTAATTCTATTCTAATTGCATGATTTGCTCCACATCTTGGTTTTCCTTAAAACGACCGTTGTATGCATTTGACATCAAATCTTCATGTCGCCTTGTTTTGTAGGGTGTCTTGGATGGAAAATACGACGACCTGTCTGAGCAGTCATTTTACATGGTCGGAGGCATCGAGGAAGTCATTGCAAAGGCTGAGAAGATCGCAAAGGAATCAGCTGCCTCATAATTTTATATTCCAACATTCAATAATTTGAGTAATGTAGAAGTTTTTCTTAGACCCGGCAGTTTCTTTGTTTTTGTTTTATTAAGCAACTGCGGAATCTCACTTTTTCTCACAGCAGAGCCAGAGTGCTCTGGGTTCCTTTTGCCAATAATCAAGGGCCAGGCAGACATTCTTTCTACTGTGCATCAAGAAACATACTTGTCAAACTCCTATTTAATTGTATCATGGCCAATGCAATTTGGCATGTCTGGAGGTTGTTTCTTTTTAGTTTCTTTATCTTATTCAAAGAACTGTAAATAAGGCATGTCAGATGAGGATGCCAACTTGGTTCATGGTTTTTGTTTTGCTCTCAGATCTTATCGCAATATTTTCTACCAACTTGTGTTGATTGTTGAATATCATCAAGCGTCAGAACCATTGACTATGTTTATGTTGGCTTAATCTTTACGCTCACTCCACAAAGCATACGGAGGAAAAGGTTCATCGGACGCTTACCCTTTTAAGATTTGACGTGTTAACCACAAGAGGAAAAGTGCAAAATTTGATGAAGTTAGAAGTACAAAACCTACCCTTCGTCGTGTAACGGAAGAAATGGTTGTTACGTGCACCCCGATACTATCCCGCTCGTAACGGGCTGCTCCGCTCCCGGATCCGACATAAGTCACGATGATATATTAAAACCAGCCATGGAAGATCGTGGACTTCCTAAACTCGGAACTGAATCGAGGAAGGGGGAGGAGAGAGAAGAAGAACCTGCCTTTAAAACCCTTCTACCTCCTTCCTCTTTTGCTCTGTATCCCGTCTCGATCCCCCATTCAGTTCTCTCTTCGATATAGGAATCGATTTGCGGATCTGCTTTGTTGTGTCTTCAGGTCGTTTCGCTCGGATGCCTACTACCGGAAGCGGGTTTCTCCTCGTCCTCTCCCTGTCCTTTCTCCTCTGTTCGGGTCTGGACGCGCTCCGTGCGCTCGGGGATAGGAGCGGAGACGTAGCCGACGCCGCCGTGGAGCTCAACGCCTCCAACTTCCGGAGCTTTCTAAAGGATTCCCCGCTCAAGTTCGCCGTCGTCGAGTTCTTCGCTGGCTGGTATCGGATTCTTTCTCCTTTTTTTCCCCCTCTTGATCGTTTTGCGGCTGTTGTGTCCGAAAGTGATCTTTTTTGTTATGTTCTTGTTGCAAAATTACGCCGACGGCTGGTAAAGTTGTGGCTTTTGGGTTTTGTCTAGCGCTACACTAACGATCATTGTTGATACTGAGTGTGAGTCTTGAACGGGAAAGCTCTTTAATTGGAAATATGGATTCCTGACAAGATAACAAAGAATTTGGTTTATTGAGTGTAGTTGCAGTTTCTTCACTTGTGACAGTCAAAATAATCCTTGCTACTTAATTTACGAATCTATGTGAAATTGGTATACAACATTGATAATCTTCATGCTTCCTGCTTGATTGTTCAAATTCACTTGATCGGAAAATGATTGCCACTAAGACGTGGGCATATCTTTTCCGTTAAGAATAAGAAATATAGTCATATCTGTTTGGTTTATTAATGTTGTTTCTGGGATTCAACTGAGGAAGTAAAATGTTTTTTTACTCTAGGACGATGAATGCCTTTTGGTGTCTTACAGTCTCCAACTCATGGTCATTCTTGCCATAAAGGATCTCTCTGCAGAGATTTCGCATGAGATAGTGCAAGATTTTTAGTATTGTTTCTAATAACACTTCTAGGATATCTATATAAGTTAATTGACCATGCCAACAACATAGGATAATCAGATCTAGTAATAAGTAATCAACTTTTCAACGTCAATATTGGGAGGACTCATACTCATCATCTTCTTCTAGCTAAAGTTTTTGAATCACAATTATTGGGTTATTGACATGCTCACACCTATTATCTCTCCTATACAGGATCCATAAATCTTTTTTCTCTGATAAATAGACACTTTCTCAGCTACAAACCATCTCAATACTAAGATGTTCAAATGCCATGTTATAGATATAAAACAAATTAAAAGTTTTGAAATTAGGTGAAGCCCATTTCATCCAAAACAAGAAGTCATTTAGAAGGGAGGCACCCTCATATGGACATCATCGACAATTGCATCTAAGCATGTAGGACTATGGGAGTGGGGCATACTATCTTCAGCACATCTCAATTTCATTAATTCATTATGACTTGAGACTTATTTGCGCTCTCAAACCTTGTTTAAGTGAATTGAAGTCCATTCCATTCCAAAATGACTATTCATTATGGTAGAGGAGACTCCCTTAATTTATAGATTATAGGCACAATAGACCCTGCATCTCCATGTTCATGAAAAACCTTGAGCTAATTTAAAAGACTCAGTTGAAGATATCAATGAATGCAATGAAACTTGTATTCCCCGATCTAATTCTTGCTCATATTACTCCACTCCCACATTAGCTTGGTTCATTGAAACCAAAACCTTTAGTTGAAGGTCTACATCTTCTTGTTCTTTATACAGGACTATGAGGGTGGAGCATTCTATCCTCAACAAAAAGCACATATATTAAAATTGATTACTCTATAACAAAAATGCATTTAGTTTTCTCAGCCGACATTCTTCTGTTCTAGGTTGATTTATTGATGCTGGAAAAAATTGATGTCATCATGTGCAAATACACATCAGGATTTTGTGAATTCTAATTAATTCTGTCTTTTTTTTCCTGCCGCATATTAAAAAAGTTGTTTCCTTCTATCTTTTCAGTTTTTTATAAACAAAGAATTGTTTTACAGGTGCCCTGCTTGCAGAAACTATAAGGTAGGTGTGCATGTTGGTTGATTTCTCATAAATATTCTGTTTTGATATTGAGAATGTAATTACCACAGCCTCAATATGAGAAAGTTGCTAGGCTTTTCAACGGACCAGATGCAGTGCATCCCGGGATTATACTCTTGGCACGTGTCGATTGTGCTTTGGAGGTATGGTCTCTGCCTCAAATACAATCAGTTTTATAGTTGGTTGGATAGAAGAAATTTTTGCTCACTATGCTGGGGATTTCTCTCATTTTTTTATAATTATATTTTGTGCTGACTAAAAAATAAGGACTTAGTTTTGCAGTTTGTTGTAGTGAAATTTATGGAATTCAGGAGTGCCTTTGATGGCAACTCTATTTGTTTGGGTTATGTAAAAAAGTCTGTTCTAAAGATTCGGGGAGGGTGAGTACTGAAAAACTATTGTTTAAAAAGCTTGAAATGATGGTAATTTTTCTCTGTTGTGAACCTAAGTTATTAGATTAGATGGAGAAAATGGATGGAGTATCTGGAAGATACACAGGAGAGCTTGTCTTCAGGTCATAGTCAAATGGTGAAATGCATTTTTTTTTTGCCTTGTCAAATGGATTGTATAACTATTCTGAAGGTAAAACCAAAGCAACGGTTAAGAACGAAAGGCTTAAAAAAAATGAGGTAGGACTACATTGTACTTTTTTCTTCTTGCGTGAATCAGCTTTCTGGTCATTGTTTGAACAAATTATAAGTAAACTTTCTTCCTTGTCCGCATTTGAACTCCAATCAAGCTTTATGTTCCAACTATTGAAAGGTATACACAATCACAGATGTTACCCTCCTCAAGTCTTTAACTTAGGTTCATTTTGAATATTAGAGCCCATACCATTATAATAAGTTTTCTCTAATCGCCATGTAACCCCAACAGACTTATTAACTATTTCATATGGAGAAATGTGAGGAAAAAGATGAGGGTCAAGGTTGTCAAATCAAGGTTGTATAATGAATTTATTTTGATGAATTATTGAATAGTGAATAGTTGTACTTTATTCTAAATTGTTTGGATATCTCAAAGCATGGAAGGTAATAGAATATATTTCATTATATATAATAAGTTGGAAATGCAAGTTGAAATAACTTAATAGAAGACAATTTGTATGACAGCAGGAAGTTGAACATAGTAAGTTTTAATAATAATTCTACTTTATTATGCTATTATATATAATGACATAATAGAATAGATTGAATAACTTGAAAATATATAAGTTCATATCCTTTTTGATGACAATGTACAAAATTTTCTTTATTTCATTAATATTGAAACGAAATGAGCAATAATCTTTCTCTTCAAATGCTTTTGATATAGAAAAATTATGGTCGTCAAATAAAAGATGACTTATATATGGCATGGTTTCTAAGTTATTATCAATCCTTGCCTTCTTATTATTCTATGTATCAAGTGACAAGTTTTACTTTTCTCTTTCATTCTTTGTTGTTGAGTTTGCATTGATTATCATCAACTATCTCCACATGGCATCTTTTCTTCCGTGTAATCTGCACCACTCTTTTTGACCATTATACTTCTATTGCATAATATAAAATTCATTATTCGTTTTCTTTTATGATACATTTAGATAACTTCTAGTATAGTGCTTTTGATATAATTTATTAGCATGTCAGAATTACTTTCTAGTTGGTTAAATTTAAGTTCTAATGAAATTTCTTTCTTTCTTTTTTTTTTAGAATCTAAAAAATATGATTCATGTTGATTTGAACCTAATCGTCATGGTTCCTTCACTTCTGATTTATAGGTAGAAATGTATTGTTTCGTATGCAAATTGTATGGATTATGATACGAATTGTGTTTGATTTAATTCAGATAATACAAATTGTTACAATGGCCCATAACAAAAATAGTAGTAAATGTCATATTTGTAACAGGTGTTGTTTTAGCGCCACATTATTTATTTAGTAGTTTTGTAGAGGAGACTGATGAATAAATCTTGCCCAAGGAAGCTGAAGCGACTTGGATCAGAAAGTTAACAGACCCACGTGCTGAGTTTAATTTGGGATTCTATCTGCCTGCTCCTTCTGAGCTCCCTACAGAAAATCAGCGGAGTGTTCGGAAATCACTGGTATTAGTATTATAGATAGATTGTACTAGTCTAGTTAGTGATGAGTTCATCTATATTTTTCTCTAAATTTGATACCGGAATAGGAACTAATCCTTCCCCTCATCTCTCTTTGCTGCTGCCACCCCAGCACGTCCATTGTTGCCACAAGCTCCTTGCTGTCTACCTATACGTTTGAGGGAGTTCTAAAATGTATATCTTTTTTATTTCGCTTTACTTATTTACTATCACTTATTATTCTGTGCTTGAGACTTACCCCTGTATAGATCTCAAATCCTTTCTATTCTGGTTTTGTACTGGACCAAATCCAACTTTGTAATCGATCCCAAAATTCATCTTGCTAAAGGTGAAATTCGTATCAATAGAATCTACTTGGATCCAAGATGTTTGTAGCAGATCCTATACAAGCTCTGGGGCCCATGAGAATTGTCCTTCTGTGGATGGCTTCCTTTTCTTTGTTGCCGTTGTTTTAGTCATTGTCTTCTTTTACAAGTGGGTCCCACAAGGCCACAACTTAATCAAATAAACATAATATGAGATTTGTCTTGGCTGGGGGTCTCCTTTCTTGCTAACACAATAGAATTCTACATTGTGATTCTCAATCTTGTTCCTGGTGTCTGTGCCATTGACGACGTAGAGGTGGTGGGTGAAACGAACATAGGGGATTGTTAATGGCAGAGGGTAGGATTATTGATGTAAGGATTCAGTAATGATACCAAATGACGCAACACAGAGTTGCTCCAGTACTACATTAATACAATACTAAAATCAAACTTTCAAATTATGCAGAAAATTAGAATGGGCATTGATGAAACAAATGATAACTATCTAATATAGAGAAGAAACAATCTCAGGCAAAGATTGCCAGTATAATATTTTAATAATTGAAAGTTGATTAATACATTGAGACATGATTCTTTTTAGACTAATTCCAGTCCAATTAGAAAAGAAATATAACTGATTGGAAAACACAATAATCTTAATAAACTGAACTCCTACCAAGCTAAAAGTCTACACTACCAAATCAAGAGATACCCAATAAACCCATACCAAATTAAATGATATTAAACTTTTGACACCTAAAATTTAAAATTACCCAAATCAACTACAATTCAACTGATAAATCAATTCCTAATTTGCCACCTATGTAATAAATCAGTAAATAAAATTTCTTTTTTCTCTGAGAATATTTACAAAACATAATTGAGTTAGACATGAGTTGCATGTATAGGAAAAAATCATAAAGGACAAAAAGATAGCCTTTAAAGTTGTAGATATAATCATAGTTTAAAATCTCGGCCCTTTCGCTCGATAGGCGAAACATTTCGTTCCACTTGCGGACCGATACAGATAGGATGGCGGCGGACCCTCGAGGCCCCGCGGATGCGTCCCGCCAGCACGACACGCATACGGAAGTGTCGCGCAAGTCCAGCAACGACGGGTCTGGACACGTCGCGCAAGCTCGAAGAAGCATCCGGACGCGACGCGCGAGCCCGGTGACGCCTTCGGATGTGTTCCGCAAGCCCAGGAGCGTCACAGAACACAAAACAGGAGAGAGTTGTGGGTTTTTAAGTTAGGATTAATTAAATAACTTAAGTTAATAATTTTAATCAACTTATAGTTATGATTGGAATAATTTAGATAGCTTAATTAAAACCTAATAAAATTATCCCATTAATTTAATATATATATATTTTAAAAAAATTTGTTTTATCTTTTATATTTTAAAGTATTTAGATTAAAATTTTAATTTTTGATTAATATATTTTATATTTTAAAAAAACCTAAACCATATCAGCATGCCACGATATTATACGTCTATACCAAAACTGTATCGTTCCGGTCAGGGATCGAAACCTCGGCACTAGTCGGGATTTTAAACCATGGATATAATTATTAAATGTATGACCTATTGGGAAACCTTTAGCTGAAGAAAATGACAGAGGTCATGATCAAGGTTTTGAGAACCGGACCGGACATCAAACCGGTCGGAGCAAGGGTTCAGAGGTTCAGAGGTTCAACCGGTTTAACCGGGGGTCCAACCGGGATATAACCGGTATATAATAAATCATGTATTTATATAAATATATAGAATTAACAATTGACCTAACTACATTCTTCAAGAGTAAATCAACTAAGTAAAGCATGTTATATGTTTTTGCACACGTAAATAGAGAACACTAGCAAAGCACATACAATCTCACTTTTCCAAAAGTAGTTGACATCAATCAAAATTCAAAAGTTCGACTTCAAAACATAACAATAAGTCCAAAACATAAGGGAAACATTAAAGGTTCAAATTTTAAATTCATGAATCAAATAGGATCATCAAAATCAGCATTAATTTGTTGAATATCTCCATCATCAAATGCTTCATGTCTATCTTCATCTTCATCTCCATCATCACCAAATGAACCATATCCACGAGGCATAGTAGCGTCAAATAGACCAATCTCATGTCTCTCATCATCATCATCTAAAAAGTAAAAACATGAAAATGATATAGAATATGTTAAAAATATATACAAATATCAATAAAAATATATTCTATAACAAAGAAAACTACAAAACTCACGAGCATGAGATGAAGGTATAGCATTTTCTTGATATATTAGCTCTTGAAGATCATTAGGAAGTTCTGGCTCTTCTACTTCTTCCATCACCCAAAAATCAACTAGATCAATACTTTCATAGTCAATTGGATCATAAGATCTTTTCTTTTGTTGTAACCTAATATGCAAACTTAAAATATTAAAATAACTTCTAAAGTATACTATCCTAAAGTTGCAAAAAAACATAAATTACCAAATATTAAATAGTTTAATAATGTAAATCATAATACCTTGATTTAAGGCTCATGTTATAGGTCACATAAACAAGATCATTCAATCTTTGATGCCCCAACCTATTTCTTCTTTTAGTATGAATTTGTTCAAAAATACTCCAATTTCGCTCACACCCTGAGGAAGAAGATGTTTGACTAAGAAGACGAATTGCTATCTTTTGCAAAATTGGGGTACTAGAATCAAAATATCTCCACCATTCAACTGCAAAAATCATATATAAATGTTTAATCATCAATATTTAGTCATTTACTATTTAGTATTTATTTTAAAACATTCAAACAAATGAAACTACTAGATAAAATTTCTTACTAGGTTGGAGTTCCTTGGCTGCTTGTACAACTTTTGGCCTAGCAAAGCTTCCTGTGCGATCCCGATATATTTGTACCTCTTTCAATGCTTTAATTGTGTCACTACAAAGGCTCTTTACATCAAACATATCAAGTACACCTCGCATAACTTGATTTTTCTCAATGAACTTCTCATCATAAAAGAAAGCAGGGTTTAGAAAGTAGGCTGCTGCATGGAGACTTCGCTTCAAATGCTTATCCCATCTTGCCTTAATGATTTGAGTGTATGGTTCATATGATGTCGTCTTGTTCATAAACATCTCTTTGATAGCATTTTTAGCCCTTTGCATACCTTCATATACATACCCCAACGAAGGCTTTTCATCAGAATCTACAATTCTCAACAATCTAATCAAAGGGCCTATAAGCTTACATGTGGTATGGCAACCATCCCAAAACTTGTTGTCTAACACAATAGCACTAACAGCTTTCCCATTAGCACTCCTACCTAACTTGTGCCCAGTGAAATGTGTGTCAACAACCAAAGCTTGCAAATCTGCCTTGTGGTCATATATATTTTTCAATGTAAGAAAGACAGTTGCAAAACGAGTAGCTCCTGGACGAACAATTTCCTTCCAACCAGACCTTTTTCTTAACCAAGACAAGAACACCATATGATTGTAAACAAAGATAGTTATCTTTGAAGCTCGAGATGCAAGGCTAGTAATATGAGGCATAGTACCTATATCTTTCAAAATGAGATTTAAGCAGTGGGCAGCACAAGGAGACCAAAAAATGCTTTCATACTTGTCATGAATGAGTTTCCCAGCCGCTACATAATTAGCTGCATTGTCAGTTACCACATGCACAACATTACTAGGCCCTATCCATTCAATAACTTCATCAAATAATTTGCATAATGTAGAGGCATTTTTTACCACATCTGAAGCATCAATAGACTTCACAAAGCACATACCAACTGGGCAATATACCAAAAAATTGATCAAAGTTCTTTGTCTTTGATCTGTCCAACCATCAGCCATAAGTGTGCAACCACTTTCTTTCCATTTATTCCGATAACTATCCACAAGTAGTTGACATTCTTTCTTAAGATCTCCTAATAAATGAACTCTCAAATTGTCATAAGAAGGACCTTTATAACCAGGTCCAATACCAGCAATACCATCCAGTGCATCTTTAAAGAAAGGTGATCGAATTGCATTAAAAGGAATCCTTGCATGAATAAGCCATCTAGCAACTCTCAAATCAACTTCATGTAATGCCTCCTTGCTTTGAAATGCACTTTTCAAACTTGGTTGACCTCCCTGAGTTGATCTTGCTGCAAAATAACTACTAACTTTTGCCTTTTGCTTGCCTTTGTCTCCAACAACTTGCACTTTAGATGGTGGATGACTAAGATTAATCTCTTGTTCAAATGTTTCCTCAGTCTCATCACCAAAGCTCAGAGAATCATCATTACTCTTAGTTTTCTTGACTTCTTCCAAACTTGCCAACATTTCCTCTTTCACATCATGAGAAGCTTTCATACATTTAGCTATGTTTCCTGTTTTTCCTGCAAGATGTTGCTTCATCCTATTAATCCCTCCACCTTTGTATTGCTTTAAACAAAGCAAGCATGTATATAATGGTCTCCCTTTCTCAATTGTCAAATTAAAATACTTCCATGCTGGATCAGTTTTCCCACGACAAGCACTTGAAGAAGATTGGTTTTCACTGTCAGGATTGGCAGTTGTAGCTTCAGGTACGATACTGTTTACTTCTATAGACTGATTTGAAGTTGGAGCATCCATATCTAAATCTACAAATTGAATTTACATTTGACATAATGAAATAAATAAAAAATATTATTTGTTACAGAACTGTAAGTAGTTAATCAATTGATTAATGAAGCAATCTCAAACAGGTCTATCACAAAGCAAATTTTTTTTATTAATGAAGCAATAATAAAAAAGGTCCTCTTAAGCGCATGGTCCTAAAGATTCAATCTCAAAGCGGTACTAAACATTAGGCAAAAGCAGAACTAGAACTTGAATTCTTCGCCCCTCCCCTTTACCAAGAAGCAAGTTCAAAACAGTGGCTCGTCTATTATAATTTATAAGTTATTAGTTGACACTTGACAGGGCTATCTCAAATATCTCGAGTAAGGAAACGGGGGAAACATAATCGATTTCATAAGAACTAAGAAGACGTGCGCCAATCCACTTCTTTAATTCTTTTCGAACGGCGAAGAAGGAGAATCAAATAAGTCAAGCCTTTTTCAAGTCAGGAGTCGGCGGAGTTGGCAATATACGTAAAATTGGCGGACGAGGCGACGCTGGTTCCCGGCGAAGGCAGAACTTAGCGAGTTAGCGTGCAAAACTTAAGGTTACCTTCGGAAGTGAAATGCCGGTGGAGCCGACGCGATGCGAGGACGCTGGCGGAGAGTCGGTGGCTGGCGACGCTGGCAAAGGCACGACGGCTGGCGACGCTGGCGGAGGCACGACGGCTGGCGACGCTGACGGAGGCGATGTAGGCAGGCGACGCCGGCGGAGGCGATGCGATGCAGCGAAGCTGGCGTAGGCAGGCGACGCTGGCAACGGCAGGCGACGCTGGTGGAGGTGCGGCGACTGGCGACGCTGGCGAAGGCGCGCCGACGTTGGCGACGCTGGGCGATGTGGAGAGAAAGAAGATGGAGCGACGCGAGCGCGTATTCGCGATTTCGCGTGATTAATTTAGGCATTTAGGTTTATTGTTTAATAAGGTAGGCGGCGTTGATTTTTTTTATTTTTATTTATTTTTTAATCAAACCGGGTGAACCGGATTGACCGGTTCACCCGGTTCCCGGCGGTTCAAACCGGTTCAAAGCCGGGTTTTAAGAGGCCGGTTTTCTTCACTCATCCGGACCGGAAATCCGGCCGGTTCCCGGTCCAACCGGTCCGACCGGCCGGTCCGGTCCGGTTCTCTCAACAATGGTCATGATGGTTAGTTCACTTTAGTTGATTTCTTGCCTGATGAATTCCTATTGCCTCTTATTGCCTTTTTATCTATAGGATCAAAATTTGTTTCTTACCATACACGGTTTTGCTGTCAAGCACCATTAATTATGAAATTTTCAAGTGGGCTGTGACCTCATTGCATATGTGAGCTTTAGATGCTTTCCGCCTTCATGTTACCTAATGCACCCTCTCTAAATTAAGGTGATCTAATCATGCTGATTAAAGATGCCTCCTGAGATTATCTATTTAGACTTGATGTAAAAATGGTGTAAAATACAGGGAACCTTCTGGACCCCATTGTTCTTGTTCCTGCTGATGTCAGAACTCTGTTCGTCTCATTGATCTGAGCCATGTAAACTGAAGATCTGATGATCTGATTGACCTAAAGTTTGATCTCTGAACACTTTTTTATCAGTCTCTGCAGAAATAACAGTAACCTTCTGAATTAGCTCTGACCTTTGGAAAGTTAACTAGAACAATTTTGTTGCTTAAAATCCAAGCCCTTCTTTTCAATTGTCATCTCTAATTCCACCAAATAATTTTTTTGTTTTACCAGATTAATTTGGGAAACAAAATGTTTAATTTTTTAGAGCTTCATAGTGGTGATACTCATGGAGCTCTGCTAATTGGTGTTACTCTGAATCTACTTTCCACCTTATAGTCTATAACATCCTTTTATCTGGTATCACTAATTTATTGATGATCTCATTTTCTTTGGCAGCACAGACAAATACAGATCTTTGTGGTTCGTTTTCTGTTTCACATTATCCTATGCTATTTTGGGGACCTCCAACTAAATTCTCAGCTGGACGATGGGACCCTAAGAAAATCAATGAGGAGATACAATTGATTGATGAGTGGAGAACGGCAGACCTCTTGCTCAATTATCTAAACAAGAAAATTGGCAGGTAAGTTGTGCTTATGGTTTTCTTTTGTATTGTGCTTTTTTGTGTCTGTTTCCTGAGTATAATGATGAAATCAGTTAATGAATTGAAATTTAGGTATTGGTTATATGAAAATCAATCCAGGGTAAGACACCTCCATAGTTGTCTGAACTCTTAAATGGAAGTTTGTAGATGAAAAAAGGTTGAT